>CAWUFW010003350.1:1777500-1849947 GCA_963921515.1 Calotriton arnoldi | reverse complement strand
GCTCCTTTAGAGGGGGTTCATTAAGAGATCCTATAGACAACCCCAGGATGGGTGGTGTCGGGTCCATGGATAAGCGTCTCTCGGTCAGCTCTATCTCGTGCGAGAGGACGCTGGCCGCTCTTACTAAGAAGGAGTCAAATGTAGCTCCAACCCTCCCCCCGTTTTTATCCTTTCGGCCCTTTTTTTCAGCCATGTAAGTAACTTAGAGTAAGTAAATATAGAGAGAGGTAAACTAGAAGGAAAATAACAGTACCGTAATTATGTTGTAGATCTAAGGGAGTAGGCCCAGCCCAGCCTCATCCGGGCTCCGACGGGTGTGGACGGGCCCGGCCTTGGCCCGGGCTTTGCCCGGCGCGCCCGCTCACGTCCCGCGCAGCGGGATAGCAGCTTTTAATTTATGCGCCTCCAGGCGCAGGAACCAGCAGCGTGAGGCAGGAAGCAACGTGGACGATGCGGGGGAGCCTGGGGGGTGTAGTCCCTCACCCTTCGGCTCAGCTCTCACCCCGGTAATCAGCAGCGACACAAAAAGCGGGATAACAGCTTTTAATTTATGCGCCCCCAGGCGCCGGAACCAGCAGCGTGAGGCAGGAAGCAACGTGGACGATGCGGGGGAGCCTGGGGGGTGTAGTCCCTCACCCTTCGGCTCAGCTCTCACCCCGGTAATCAGCAGCGGCACAAAAAGCGGGATAACAGCTTTTAATTTATGCGCCTCCAGGCGCAGGAACCAGCAGCGTGAGGCAGGAAGCAACGTGGACGATGCGGGGAAGCCTGGGTGGTGTAGTCCCTCACCCTTCGGCTCAGCTCTCACCCCGGTAATCAGCAGCGGCACCGTTTCGTAAAATCACTATGTGTTTGATGGTCAGCTTAAGATCATGGGTTGGGAGGAAAAGTTTTAAGCTATGAATACGTTTTAGCTGCAATCTGGCATTCTTCGCCATCTCTGCATATCAAGGTGGAGTAGTTTAGTTTAGCTGAGGCACTCATTTGTGGTCTGAGGCCCATGTGCCTGAGTTTAGCAGACTACTCAAGTGGAAGTTCCTGTCCCTTTGGAGAAAGAAAGGGAAATTTACTCTTCTAGGGGTTTATTTTAAATTCATGCTTGTCATATAGTTTTACCATTACTATGAAAGACAAGGTCTGGTGGTTGTTGCACCATTTCAATTGTAACGTGTAGATGTTGATCATCAGGTCGTTGTAGAAAGAGATACCATACTGTGGTGCTGCAGTACTGCAACAAAGAAAATGAATGTTGCAACAAAGAAAATTAAGGTGGAGGTATTTATCCTAGTAAAGAAAACAAACAGTAAAACATATGGGAGCACAGGTTCAACTCACTTGGAAACTTGAATCCTATAGCATTCATAACAGAAAATTCTAAAATGGAATACATTCTGACCAATCCAGACGCACTTAACACATAAGAACTATGCCACACATCTCCCCTTAAATAATATAGTTTTAGAAAATACAATTATTGAACATACAATGAACCAAATAAAATCACCCAGAAAAGGAACAGAAAAACAAAACAAAAAAAAGCCTGCAAAATGAGAAAATAAAGCATCACTTCTGCAATTTAATGGTATTCTTTTGCACTGCAAAATAAAAGAACACAAGAGGCTCTTACATCAAACAGCCTATCATGACCATGATCATTCTGCACCTCTATCTGGAGAACTAATGAGGTGCTACTCACCGAAAAGCGCTTCGACGCCTCGTCAGGGGTAGTAAATGCTATGTAAATACAATTACAATACAATACAACAGAGAAGGGAACCACTGTTAGTACACAAGCTACTTTTTAGGAATCTGTCAGTCCTTATTATGCTATTGCACCTAAGTTAAGGCAAACTCAGCCCCATGGTATGCCCATAACTTCTAACTCATAATAAAGAATCCATGCTAACTTAAAGCTAAATGGCACAATAAATAAGGGCCTCATGAAAAAAGATCTATAACCATCCCCTTTGGATTAACTATAAAGATACTGAAGTAGCAAACTCTCAATTTTAGGGACAAGAATTGAGTCTGCATCCAGTCTTCAGAACTATTTAAGCACTTAATTTCCTTATTATCCCTAAAGGGAATACTAATGTTAACAACTCTCAATTTTAGCTTGATAAAAATAGGAATTTTATGCAAGTCACAACCCTTAAGCTTTGTCTTTGTGACTTCTAGAACAAATGCAAAACTCGCACCCTTACTAACTCACCACAGAGTTGTATTTTCCATTAAAAATTACAACCTCGGGCGTGGTTTCGGAGGTGCCCAAGATGGCAGCTTAGTGTTGGAGCTCCAGCCCTCGCCTGACAAGACACCCCCATATCTGCACAAATCTATGCTCCTGGGGTGACAGAGACAGTGACGCAGCGCAAGGGGCGGCTCGGAGAAGAAAAGCAAGCCGCAGAGCAGCTCCGGAACGGCGTGGTAACACCAGTGAAAGGCGCCGACTGGAGTGGGCCACACGCGCCCGATCTGCGACACTCCAGGCCCGGAACGAAGGGGGTGCTCGGGATGGCGAGGATGGACCTCCCGGCCCCCGTGGAACCACGGTGGGAGAGTAGCGGACTGCCGACGTGGGGCGCCCCAACAAGATTTGACCCCGCTGCTGAGACCGGCGAAGCCGCGGCTCACGCCGGGACCTAACACATCATGCCCTGGAGGAGGGGCCAACAAGCAGGGACCGCAAGCAGAGGATCACGAAGGGCCGACCGTGAGGACCCCAGGAGAGAACATGGTCTACACATGCCAGATACTCCCCACCAGCGCCCCAGAGTTCGATCGGAGCAGGAAGGAGGAGGCACCTGCGCCGGGAAAGGCCTGTAGTAGAAGACAGACACAGAGACAGTAAAGAGGTAACCACACCCGCCGGCGGGAAATGGGCACAGATGTCCGGTGGGTGGCCAGCCTGACGAAGACCCAAACGCTCATCTAGCGATATGGGTAGTAGGACCGAGAAGCAATAATACCCTGGAACTAGGCGCAGGAGAGGCCCGGAGGCCCAGGGAGATCCTGAACTCCCCCCCCCCCCTCAGGGCTCACAGGCAATACGGCAGATACTGATACACGCCACAATCAAAGAACTCCACGCACGGAGTAAAACAGTGTGAGTCCTGCAGGCTAAGGGCGTAGAGCGCCGACGTACAACCAAAGAAGCCTGGATCGATTGGCCAGCAAAGGGGCGCCAAGGGGGAACAGCGATCACACACAAGTCCAAACCCAGGAATAGAGGCAAGAGTAAACAACCGCTGCCATCCTCAAAGATCGCACTTGGACCAGGGCCAAACTAATCGCCCATTGAAACCATCAGGTTTACGGCTGAGAAGTGAGGCCTACCTGGCCATCCAAAGGCGAAAGGGACGGGTATGAGTGCGCATCCAAAATTTGAAGTCCTGACATACAGGTTCCACAAGGCTGCGACGAGGCTGAGCTCGAGGATGAAGCCCAAGGGGCAGGTAGGGTCCCAGACCAACAAAATGGATAAATATGCAGTCCCGAAACAGGTGACAAGCACCCTTGAATCGTGATCAGACGAACCAGCGGAACCCTCCTTAAGCGCAATCGTGGCGGCAATTGCGGATCTGAAAGGGCCGATCGAACCCAAGCTAGATGCGGTGACCGTGGACATGAACCTGCTGAGGGCAGACTTGCACAAAATCTCTGAGAAAGTTAACACGACAGAGACTGAAGTGGCGAAGTTACAAACTAGCACGAATCGCCTTGAGGAACAGGTGCAGACCCTTACGAAGCAGCAAGAGACCATGGCTGCGAGACTGGAGGACCAGGAAGGGAGGGCCCGAAGAAATAACAATAGAGTGGTGGGGTCCCAGAAGGCATAGAAGGGCCAAGCATGGACCTATTCCTGGAAGACCTATTACTACAACATCTCAAACCGAAGAGACTGTCCACCTACTTCACAATAGAGCGGGTACACAGAGCCCCTATTCCTAAGCCAAAACCGGGCGCGCCACCCAGAACGATAATAGCCCGGATACTTAACTATCGAGACAGATATGCCATACTACAGGCTGCACGTGTGCATGGTGACCTCCGATACGAAAATGCAACTATTCGGTTTTTCCCTGACTTCACGTTGCAGGTCCAGAGGCAAAGGAGGACTTTTGAGGCGGTCAAGAGAGAACTACGCAGTAAAGAAATCAAATACATGATGTTGTTTCTGGCACAATTAAGGGTCATTACAGAAGGAAAGTCCTGGCACTTTAACACAGCGGAGGAAGCATGGGACTGGTTAGAGGGCTGGCGGACCGTGGGAAGCAAAACCCAACGTGACCAAAGAAGAGGAAGGCAGAAAGGACAGCCACCTAGCCCAACAGAAGTCGGAACGCCCTCATTTCACGGAAATGGATAGGGGGAAAGCGGAGACTGGACACCCTGGGCAGGTGTTTAATCAAAACTGCTGCCGGGGGCTACGAACCATCTTCAGTGCTGGAATGACATTGTCAATCATATCCTTTAAGTAAAACTGGGGAAGTATTATATGGTTGGGGAGGAGAGACATTCAACCGAACACTGCTGCTAGCAGCAGGAGTAATAACAGGACCAAAACCTGAGGGGGTGGGAGTATGCACCGGCCTACCCCGTTTTAGTGAACACAGTTAAAGGGGCAACAGGCGCTCTGCAAGTTTGGGAGGTGGGTGGTTACTTAAACCTGCCTATCAGGGTAGCAGGGAGGGGGGAGTTATATAGTTAAGGGAAAGCAATATCGTTATAATCCAAAAGAGATGGTTTGGTATGTGTTACAGTATCGTCAGGATGCAAACTTTTTACAGTGCTCAATACATGGGGTGGTGATTCACCCAGCAGGATGGCCAAAACAGAAGTTGGTGATACACAAAGGGACGATCCAACTTTAGGATCACGCATCACGCATGGGTGATAGTAAATTGAAAATCCTCACCTGGAATGTCAACGGGTTGGGTAATTGAATCAAGCGCACAGTGGTACTACAATATCTACATTGGCACTCCCCCGATCTGGTGCTATTACAAGAAATGCACCTAAAGGGTAACCATTACAAGGCTCTAGACAGGTATGGATATAAACTAGTGGCACACGCAGGTTATACGTTGGGATCGAGAGGGGTTGGAGTACTGGCGAAGACCGCCCTTCCCCTGGCTATTAAAGAAATCAAGCACAACCCACTTGGGCGATACGTGGCACTCACCGGGACATGGGAAGGGAGGGTCCTGAACATAATTTCGGTTTACGTACCACCAAACCTACACTCAGATACACTATCGGGACTGGGCACCCTGCTTGTGGATCTTCCGCTGGGAATCCTAATACTTGGGGGGAACATGAATGCAACCATGGAGCCAGAGCGAGACAGGGAATCAAAAGCGACTAACGGAAGTGGGGAGGAGCCACTGCGGGTGTGTGTGGAAGCCATGGGGCTAACAGACCTATGACGCCTGCACAATCGTAGAGAACGGCAATATACTTTTTATTCAGCGGTACATGGCAGCTATTCCCGCCTCGACCACATCCTGACGCACACGGAGAATAAAGCATTGTTCCGGAGTGCACATATCAAAGCGAGAGGGATCTCGGACCACTCTCCAGTGGAAGTGGCCCTCCAGGGCCCACCAAGAATAACGGTATTGCCCCCTCGAATAGACCCCTGGGTTTTTAAGAACAAAGATATAGTCGAACAGATTAGGGAAAGGACACACCTCTACTTCCAGGAAAACGAGGGGTCCGTAGATTCCGCATGCACTCTTTGGGAAGCATTTAAACCGGTGATACGAGGGCATGTGCAAGCACTATTGGGGGGGCGTAAAAAAGAAAATAGATCCAATGGGCCAATCTGGAAAGAGAAGTAGTTAAACTGGAAGCAAGAGCGCTATCAGGAGAAGAAACTGATCCGCCAATCCCACATCAAATCTGGCTTAAACAAAGGGAAATGAGAGACCTAGCGAATGATGCGGCGAGATCCCTAGCACTAGCAACGCAAAGGAGATTATACGATCTCGGGGACAAAGCAAACAGAATGATTGTGTGGCTGGAAAAGAGAGACAGAGAGAGGAACTGTGTTGTGGAAATACGGGACTCCAATGGGGTAATGCAAAAGACAGGGGAGGGAATGGCGGAGGCCTTTGCCGCTTACTACGAGGGCATATACACCTCAAATCCAGTTAGAACAAGTGAAGACTGCCGTGAGCTGCTGGTGGATGTCTGACTTCCTATGCTACCAGATGCAAACAGGGAGGACATAGACAGAGATATCACAGTGCAGGAAATTGAAGGGGCTATAAGCGAACTACAGGCCGTAAAGGCACCGGGACCCAACGGGCTCCACATTGAACTGTAGAAAGGAACCACGGGAGTGGTGGCTCCATACTTGTTGAAGATGTTTGAAGAGGCAAGGGAAAGGGGGTGCCTACCAGTAGACCAACGCACAGCTACAGTGGTGGTGATTCAGAAGGCGGGCAAACCATCGGAAGAATTGCTAAACTCAGAAGCAAAAATCCTGGCCAAGGTCCTGGTGAACCGTATCCTGGGGGTTATCACGACCCTAATACACCCAGATCAATCGGGTTTTATGCTGAACCGCAGTACTAGGCTAAACCTTAGGCGCCTGTACGGGTTACTACATCTGATTAAATCCCACCCTGAAGAGGAAGCAGTACTGCTTTCATTAGACGCACGTATGGCATTCAATAGTATCGAGTGGCACTACCTAGTTGCAGTCTTGGAGAGATTCGGGTTTAGCCCTAACTATAAGGCGTGGGTCAAACTACTCTACACAAAACCAATGGCCAGGGTGCGGGTGAACGGATCGGTCTCCCGCTCCTTTGAACTGCATAGAGGAACGAGACAGGGATGCTCGCTGTCCCCCATCCTGTTCACATTAGCACTGGAGCCACTTGCGGCATGGGTTAGAGGAGACCCAGTAGTTACTGGGATAACGGGAGAGGGGAACTGGAAAGAGCGCATTTCATTATACGCCAACGACATTTTGTTATATGTCACCAGACCCCAATTCACAGTAAGCAGACTACTGCAGATATTCAGTTTATTTGGCGGATACTCAGGGTACCAAATCAATTGGGACAAGTCACTTTTGTTCCAACTGACAGGTGGGCTGATGCCCGCACTACCGGGACAAGTCCAGCTACAAACTAAAGATGAATTCAAGTACTTAGGTATTACGATAGGGAAAATAGAATCAAAATTCCTAGAAGACAACCTAACGCCCCAATTGGAACGGTTCAAAAGGGACCTGACTCACTGGAGGACCTTACCAATTTCATTGATGGGAAGAGCAGTACTTTTCAAAATGATGACACTACCACGCATGCTGTATGTCCTACAAAATACCCCATACAAGATCCCAGATACATTTTTCAGGGAGGTCGACAGTGAATTGAGGAAGCTTCTATGGGATGGGGGTGGTGCAGAATAGCCCTAGCCAAACTCCAGAGGAGTGTGTATGAGGGAGGCCTGGCCATTCCAGACATCAAAAAATACTATTGGGCATCCCAATTGGTACCAATTAACGAGTGGATCTATGCAGACAGGAGCGACCCAGCGTACAGAGCAGATCACCCAGGGATGGGCCACAGGGGTTACACAGGGGCGTTGTACTGTAAAACTGCAGACAAGCCTATGCCCCCGCACATGCAAGCAGTGATTAACGCATGGCGGAAGGCCAATAACTTCCTGGGGTGGGACAATAGACTAACACAAAGGACCCCACTATGGGATAGTGACATGCTTCGAGAAGTGGGAACATTGCGGGGATTCCAAAAATGGAAATGAATAGATATAGTCCATCTGGGAGATGTGTGGAGAGGCTCGGTGATAATCCTATTTGAAGAATTACAGAGAGAATATCAGTTAGCAGCCTCGGAAAGATATAAATATATTCAGTTGGGGCACGCACTCAGATGCCATATTAGAGAAGGCGAACAGCTCCCGGAATACAGCACCCTGGAAGACCGGTTATTGCTGGATCCAATCCAGGAAAAAGCCACATCCGTGATATACAGAAAGATAATTAATAATGCGCCAGACCCACTGAGGGCATTGCGAGAAGCTTGGGAAACAGATGTCGGGCTCCTGGAGGACGATGACTGGGCCGAGGCAATTCAAAGCCTGAGGGAAGTCGCGATAAGAGCGAGATTTCGCTTGGTCCAATTGCGGATCCTGCATAGATCTTACTCTACAGGGGTGTTGAGGTGTAAACTGGGGCAGGTTCCAACGGATCTGTGTATCAGAGGCTGTAATCAAAGAAGTACCTAATTTCATATTATATGGGGATGCTCGGTCATACATCAGTACTGGGGAAAGGCAATAAGAGTGATGTCTGAGGTCCTGGGACAGGAGATTCCAGCTGAGGCTAGATGGCACATATTATGTGTGACAAGTGATCAGTCCTGGCAAAGATATCAAAAAATCTGGTTACTGGTGGCAGCAATGGTAGCTAAAAGAAATATTGCCCGAGCATGGGGGGGGCAAACCTCCCCCCGAAGATAGGACAGTGGAAGTCTGACTTAGATTGGTGCAGCACTACGGAAAAAATAGTCTACAAAAGCAGAGGTTGCCCAAAAAAATGGGGGAAAATATGGAACAGCTGGATGGCATACAGAGGCCTCGGGAACATGGAGGGTGAGGGTGGGAGGTAACAGGAACCAAGGGGGGCACACAAGTTGTATAAACATCAGAATTGGTTTCTCAAGATAGGTTTTGAAATGCATGTAAGATCACTTGAATGCAGATTTGTAATGTACTCCTATGGACATAGAGACAGTGCTCCCGCATCCGAAACATTGTATGATTGTAACTAACACTGGTTAATGTTCTGGTCCTATGACACCAAGCCTCCTGTACATGATGCACTGTATACTGCTACTGACAAAAAGTTTAATAAAAAGACTATTTAAAAAAAAAAAAATTACAACCTCTTGGAAAGTCTCAAACCTACGGACTGCATCTGTTACGCACCCCAAGCATGTCTACAAGCTTAATTCTCTGATAAATTTGCATCTGCCAAGCTAAATATTGTAAATTCACCATTAGTAGAGGAACACGTACTGTCCTTCTGAAAATGCCATCACTGTGTCTCTTCTAAGAATAAAATAGGGTAAGAAATTAATGAGAATAACAGCTATAGACCCAATGTAGGGCTATTCTTTTTGTACCTTTTAATATTACATTTGATCATTCCGAAGTTTGTATTAAAACGTTAAAAACCTCCAATCAATCTTGTAGCAATGTGCGGTCGGGGGTGGGCGGGTGTGAGATGAGCTAGTGCAGGGCTGGCTTTAGTGCTGGTGTTAAATGGCCGTTAGGGTCATTGTCGACATTACTAAGTTAGCATGAGCTCTGCTGCCATGATGCTGCTTTTGCGCATGTTACTACATGACTTTATTTTGCAAGACTCTGTTTGTGCCTTTCACATGAGAACTGTCTGCTTTTCGCGTACTCTGCTAGTTCCAGGATGTTAGAACCGGGGTCTCCAGTTGGCCAGAGTCTGCACCCTAGTCCAAGTAGGGACCACCGATTCCAACAAGGTAGCTTGGCGCGAGGCAGGTAGGCACGCACGAGGCACTGTGTAAAGTAATTGTGCAACACACATCCACACTGACACAGTAAAGCACACACAAAGGAGACACCACTTCCGTTGTAGGCAAAACTTTAGGTATCTTTATCTTAAGTTCAGAAGAAATCTGCCTTGATATAACGCACATATACCCAGGACTTTCACTGGGCCCAATAACCATGAACAGAATACAGAACTCAAGGGGGCGGTTCTTATACATCGTGGTAGGGCAGATACAGAGCTATGTCATACAGTTCCAGGACAATGTAGTACAGTCTCAGGACAATGTAGGATAGTTTCAGGCCAATGTAGTATGGGTTCGGGACAGGCCCTTTAGCAGGGGGGCTTATGATCTGGCTCCTACTCGCCCCTCCCCCTCAGTACGATGCACGGGCCCTCCTCACCCCAGGAGCCCCTGGGGCAAGCCCTGATACTGATCAGCGGGTTCTGTAGGTAGGTGTGAGCATCAGTCCCCTTGACTCACCATTGCCCTTCCGTGGAGAGTTCCAGGCAGCTCCCTCCCGCAGTCAGCCCTCTCCGTGTTTCTCACGGGCTGCTACCTGGGCGGAGGAAGAGCTCGACTACGTCCCCGGGGCTACCCGCAGCAGGTGAGCCGGTCCGGGGGTGCCAGTAGCCGCTAGCGTTGTCCGGGGGCTCTCCGCGATGTCGTCTGGGCGAGCCCCCGGGTTGCTGGGCCGTCCTCCGTTAAGGGTCCAATCGGAGCGCGGCGCCCAGGAATGCCGCCGATGACGCTGCGGCCTGGAGTCCCGGTTGCTGAGCGACGCTCGCCCGGCCGCTCCAATCACAGCGCGGCTCCTCCGGAATGTCGCCGATGACGTTCCTCGGCTCCTGCAGCACCCGGCCGCGGCGGTGATCACGGGGCCTTCCTCACCTCTCAGCCCCCACGCAGTTGGGACCCGGGGCAGCGGCGGTGAGTGTCCGGCACCCAGCGCTTCTTCCTCTCAGCGCTTCTCAACACATGCAGGCCCGGCCGCGGCGGTGATCTCACTGTACCTAGCGCTTCCCTCTCACAGCGCCACACCGCACACACAGGTCCCGGGCAGCGGCGGTGATCTTGGGGGCACAGCGCCTCACCTCCACGGCGCTACACAGCCACAGCGCTGCAGCGGACTCCAGGTCAGGTACCTTGGGCAGTGTTGCAGGGACAGTCCATGTAGTTGGTTCAGAGTCCCATGATCAGGCAGTCAGTTAGCCTGGTTGGTGGAGACACACTGGGGGTGGTATCCCTGGTTCCCCTCCCGTAGGGCAAGGTCAGCAGGCAGGCAGGGTAACTCAGCTCACTTGGGGCAGCAGTTCCTAGGATCAGTCAGCCTCAGTAGTGTAGTAATCCCCCTAACTCAGCAGCCTCCACTCCAGCGGAGAGTCCCCAGGTCCAGTAGTGTAACAGTCATCTAGGGTTCCCTCCCTTTCTTTTATACCCCTAAGTCAGGTGACCCAGGAAAAAGGCGGCAAGCTCTGGCGGCAACCTGGGGGGTTGGAAGTCTCTAGAAGGATCTAGGGGCTCCGGGGAGGTGTCCCCTGTCACTTTGTCCTGTCTGTCTATGGTGACAAGGGCGGGGCTGTCAGGGTTACAGTAGCATCCAGTCCCAGCCCATGCCAGCTACTAGCGCGCAGATAGGATGGCAGCCTCACCGCAGTAGCAGGGGCCTGTGGCAGACATGTTATGACATCCTGTTTTTTAGGAGAGAGCACCTGCACCTCAGCAATGTTTCGCAGCGGTAAGGTGCCCAGAATCCTATGTCCAACAAAAATGGCGGTCAGTTAGGAAGCAAAAAGGGAAAAAAAAGGTATGGGAAGACCAACCTAGGGCTGACAGGTCTAACACGCGTCCCCCCCAGCCGAAAGTGGGGAGAGCTACCCAACCTCTAGGGAGTTCTCGTCACTAAGGCGGAAAAACCTAGAGAGACCGTCAGCATTGGCGTGGTCTACTCCGGGTCGGTGTTCCACCCTGAAGTCCATACCCTGGAGGGAAATGGACCACCTCAACAATTTAGGGTTTTCGCCCCTCATTTGCATGAGCCAACGAAGGGGCCGGTGGTCGGTCTGAATCAGGAAGTGGGAACCAAAGAGGTATGGCCTCAACTTCTTCAGAGCCCAGACCACCGCGAAAGCTTCTCTTTCGATTGTACTCCACCGTTGTTCCCGGGGGAGTAGCCTCCTGGATATGAAGGCCACGGATTGATCCAGGCCCTCGTGATTGAGTTGTGAGAGTACTGCCCCAGTGCCATGTTCAGAGGCGTCCGTTTGAACAATAAATTCTTTAGCGAAGTCCGGGGCCCTGAGCACCGGAGCAGTGCACAAAGCCTGCTTGAGGGAATCAAAAGCTTTCTGGCAAGCTTCGGTCCAAATCACTCTCTTTGGTTGTTTCTTGGAGGTTGGCTCTGTCAGGGGGGCCACAATGCTGCCATACCCCTTGACAAAGCGACGGTAGTAACCAGTGAGGCCTAGGAAAGCCCTGACCTCCGTCTGGGTTTTGGGGAGCTCCCAGGCAAGGATGGTTTCGATCTTGGCTTGTAGGGGTTGCACCTTACCCCCACCCACCAGGTGTCCGAGGTATACTACGGACCCTGTCCAATTTGGCATTTGCTGGCCTTGATGGTCAGGCCCGCCTGCTGCAGGGCCTGCAGCACCTCCCGAAGGTGGCACAGATGTTCTTCCCAGCTGCCGCTGAAGACGGCTATGTCGTCCAGGTAGGCAGCGGAAAAGGCCTCTAGGCCGGACAGTACCCGGTTCACCAGCCGCTGAAATGTAGCAGGAGCGTTTTTCAGTCCAAAGGGCATCACTTTAAACTGGAAGTGGCCCTCCGGTGTGGAAAAAGCGGACTTCTCTCTGGCTCCTTCCGTCAGGGCGATCTGCCAGTACCCGGACGTGAGGTCGAAGGTACTCAAATATCGGGCAGCGCCCAGCCGATCAATGAGCTCATCCGCCCTAGGGATGGGATGAGCGTCCGTCTTGGTCACAGAATTTAATCCTCGGTAATCCACACAGATTCAGGTGTGGTGCCTGGTGGGGCCGCTTTGGGTACCAACACCACCGGACCAGCCCAGGGGCTACCTGAAGGCTCGATCACCCCCAACTCCAGCATCTTAGCGACCTCACTCTGGATGCTGGCCTTCACCTTATCCGACAGCCTTGTAAGACTTGGTTTTAACAGGGGGGCTGACCCCCGTGTCCACATCATGGGTACACAGGTGGGTAATGCCAGGAGTGAGGGAGAACAAAGAAGAGTACGGCTCCAATACCAGGCGGCAGTCCCTCTGTTGCTCAAGGGTCAAGGACGGGGAGAGAACCACTCCCTCCACCGATCCGTCTTTCTCTTGGGACGCCAGAAGGTCCGGAAGAGGCTCGCTCTCCTCCTCCTCGCTCCCATCGGTCACCATCAGGAGGGTAAGCTCAGACCTCTCCTGGTGTGGTTTGAGGCGGTTGACATGCAACACTCGGTGGGGTTGCCGTGGGGTCTTAAGATACACCAAGTAAGTGGCCTGGCCCTTCTTCTCCAGTATCTCATACGGGCCAGTCCATCGGTCCTGGAGGGCGCTAAGCTCTCCGGGCTCCATGACCCACACCTTCTGTCCAGTATCCAACTCCACAGGATGGGCATTCCGGTCATACCATTCTTTCATGACCGCTTGGCTGGCCTCTAAGTTCTCAGATGCCTCTTTCCACAGTCCAGCCATCTGGCTGCGGAACGCCAACATGTAGCTCACTACATCTTGGGAAGCCTCCTAGGAGACTTCTCCCAGCCCTCCTTCACCAAGCTGAGAGGTCCCCTGACAGGGTGCCCGTACAGCAGCTCGAAGGGACTGAAGCCCACCCCTTCTGCGGCACCTCTCGGTAAGAAAACAACAGGCAGGGCAAGAGGACGTCCCACTTCTTCCTCAGGCCCTCAGGCAGACTCCTGATCATGCCTTTCAGGGTCTTGTTGAACCTCTCAACAAGCCTGTTGGTCTGGGGGTGGTAAGGGGTGGAGAACTTGTACGTCACCCCACACTCCTTCCACATGGCCTGCATATAGGCGGACATAAAGTTGGTGCCCCTGTCCGACACCACCACTTTGGGGAAGCCCACTCGGGTAAAAATCCCCATCAGGGCCCGCGCCACCGCAGGTGCAGTGATGGTCCTCAGAGGGATAGCCTCCGGGTACCGGGTGGCGTGGTCCACTAGAACCAGTATAAACCAGTGACCAGCAGCAGTCGGCGGGTCCAGAGGTCCAACAATGTCGATGCCCACCCTTTCAAAGGGGGTACCAACGACCGGTAGTGGTTCCAGGGGAACCTTCAACTTGGTCCCGGTCTTCCCGCTAGCTTGACAGGTCACGCAAGTCCTGCAAAAAGTGTCAGAGGCAATTCTCATCCTGGGCCAATAGAAATGTGGGACTAGACAAGCAAAGATTTTGTCTTGGCCCAAGTGTCCCGCCAAGGGAATCTCATGTGCTAACTCCAGTAAAAAGGCCCAATAGCACTGGGGGACCACTAAGGCCCTAGATGACCCATGCACTGGAGCCTTGGGCTCACTGTAAAGGAGGCCGTCCTCCCAATAAATGTGGTAGTTTCCTGAAGCATTTCCGGCTGCTTGGGCTTTGGCCTGTCGCCGCATGCCCTCAAGGGTGGGGCACTCCTTCTGTGCCCGGCAAAACTCCTCCCGGGTAGGCCCTCCTTCCACCTGCCACTCTGCAGGGGTTGGCAAGTCCCCCACGGGAACAACGTCACCCTCCGTGGACTCTGGTGCGACCACTGCAGGTGCCCCATCCATCTCACGTGGTGCGTTCTCCACAGCGTTTCCCTTGCTAGCAGCTGGCTGGGCCATTGTCTCAGGCTCCAGCCCTGGTTGACTCCCCTCCCGGGCAGCCATGGATCGTGTAAGAGCACAGGTCCATTCTGGTAATCCCAGCATCTCTGCGTGGGCTTTGAGCTCTACCTCTCCAGGCAGTGTGCTCAAGATCATTTCCTAACAGACAGTCGATTGGCATGGCAGGCCTCACTGCAACTCGTAGACGGCCTGAAACCCCTCCCCACTCAAAGGGAACTTGGGCACGGGGTAGTGACCCACACTGTTGTCAGCCATCACAACCGGGTGGAATACATCAGGAATCACTTGCTCCGGGGACACCAGCTGTCTCCTTACCATCGTCATGCTGGCACCTGTGTCCCTCAGGGCCTCCACCCCCTGCCCGTTGACAAGAACCCTCTGCCTGTACTTAGCAGTATTCAAGGGTACCTGGGTCTGTTGGACCATTTCACTGTCTCCCAGGGATACTAGGGTCAATCCTGCCCACTCACCCCCCTTATCTAGGGACAGCTCCTCCCCCAGCGCTACACTCGCCATCCCGGGGTTCTTACCTCCAGTAGGGGCTGGGGTCCTTTTTCGACACTGGGGATCCCCCTTGTAGTGTCCAACCTCCCCACACTCATAGCACCGGACAGTTTTGGGCTGCTGACTTCTGTCAGGATAAGTAGGTTTCTGATAGCCAGATTGGGGCTGGGATCCAAACCCTCTCCCTTGCGGTCTGTTTTGGGTGCCTTTGGAGAACTCCTTTTTTTTATCTCCCCCTCTCTCTTCTGGTGGAAACCCTGTCCACCCTTTTGGGGGTCCCCCCCAAATCCCTTGTTGGACACCCTGGTACTGACCCAGGTATCCGCCTCCTCCGCAAGCTCCCTCGGGTCGGTCAACTTGCGGTCAACGAGGTGTTGGCGCAGCTCTGGAAAACATTTATCGAGAAGGTGCTCTCTTAAGAACAAATTATACAGCCCTTCATAGTCAGTTACCTCACTGCCCCGCACCCAGCCCTCCAATGCCTTCCTAGCGTAGTCCAGGAAATCTACCCAGCTCTGCGTGGGAAGTTTGTGTCTATTTCTGAACTTCTGTGTATACTTCTCAGGAGTAAGACCAAACTTCTTAACCAATACCTCCTTCATAACAGGATAGTTGGTCTGATCTGCCTTGTCTAATGTAAGGAGTGTGTCCCTCCCCACCGGAGGCATGTACCTATATAGGCTACCCCCCCAGTAACTCTCGGGGACCCCATGGGCTCTCAAGGACACCTCATAAGCAGCTAGCCACTTGTCAATGTCGTCCCCCACATTAAAACTGGCCACAACATCCTTAGGCATGTAAAACCTAGACTCCCGTGGAACCTCAGTGGGTACGCTGCCACCATTTGCATTATTCTGAGTCCCCATCTGTAGGGCTCTAATCTCCAGTTCCTTCAGGCTGAGCTCATGGGCAAGCTTCCTTTCCTCCATAGGCAGCCTCTTCTCTTCCCGCTCCTTCTCTAACCTGGCGAGCTCTAGCTTAAGCTGTCTCTCCTCCCTCCTGTCCTCGAACTCCTCTGCAGACAAACTCTTTACTGAGACACTACTGCCTGCCCTGGAACGCCTTCCTGGCAATACATTATCGCTAGTATCTATATGCAGTAAGTCCAGCTCTCCTGGAGCGTCATGCTCTACCTGCCCCTCGTCCCCTCTCCCTTCCGGGTGGGCCAATGCCCATGCTCTCAAGGTTTTTGAAGCTCCTCCCTCTTGGTGCCTTGCTTGAAGAACACCCCTTTCCCCTCGCAGAACCCCTTAAGCTGCGCCACCGTGTACACTTCCAGGTTGGCCAGCTCGAATTCCATCTTGCTAGGTAAGGCCTCGGACATTTTCAGGGAAAACCACTAGGACTTAGGCACAGGCTTTAACAAAAAGAGCACTTGCAATCAGGCAGTCCGGGAGAGTTTCGAGCTTACGTTACGCAAGCGTGAGTTTGTGGTGCGCACTGGGCCACTGTGGGGTGTTGCACAAGCACAAGTCCTAATCCCACCGCTGAACACCAATGTTAGAACCGGGGTCTCCAGTTGGCCAGAGTCTGCACCCTAGTCCAAGTAGGGACCACCGATTCCGACAAGGTAGCTTGGCGCGAGGCAGGTAGGCACGCACGAGGCACTGTGTAAAGTAATTGTGCAACACACATCCACACTGACACAGTAAACCACACACAAAGGAGACACCACTTCCGTTGTAGGCAAAACTTTAGGTATCTTTATCTTAAGCTCAGAAGAAATCTGCCTTGATATAACGCACATATACCCAGGACTTTCACTGGGCCCAATAACCATGAACAGAATACAGAACTCAAGGGGGCGGTTCTTATACAGCGTGGTAGGGCAGATACAGAGCTATGTCATACAGTTCCAGGACAATGTAGTACAGCCTCAGGACAATGTAGGATAGTTTCAGGCCAATGTAGTATGGGTTCAAGACAGGCCCTTTAGCAGGGGGGCTTATGATCTGGCTCCTACTCGCCCCTCCCCCTCAGTACAATGCACGGGCCCTCCTCACCCCAGGAGCCCCAGGGGCAAGCTCTGATACTGATCAGCGGGTTCTGTAGGTAGGTGTGAGCCTCAGTCCCCTTGACTCACCATTGCCCTTCCGTGGAGAGTTCCAGGCAGCTCCCTCCCGCAGTCAGCCCTCTCCGTGTTTCTCACGGGCAGCTACCGGGGGCGGAGGAAGAGCTCGACTACGTCCCCGGGGCTCCTTGCAGCAGGTGAGCCGGTCCGGGGGTGCCAGTAGCCGCTAGCGCTGTCCGGGGGCTCTCCGCGATGTCATCTGGGCGAGCCCCCAGGTTGCTGGGCCGTCCTCCGTTAAGGGTCCAATCGGAGCGCGGCGCCCAGGAATGCCGCCGATGACGCTGCGGCTTGGAGTCCCGGTTGCTGAGCGACGCTCGCCCGGCCGCTCCAATCACAGCGCGGCTCCTCTGGAATGTCGCCGATGACGTTCCTCGGCTCCTGCAGCACCCGGCCGCGGCGGTGATCACGGGGCCTTCCTCACCTCTCAGCCCCCACGCAGTTGGGATCCAGGGCAGAGGCGGTGAATGTCCGGCACCCAGCGCTTCTTCCTCTCAGCGCTTCTCAACACATGCAGGCCCGGCCGCGGCGATGATCTCACTGTACCTAGCGCTTCCCTCTCACAGCGCCACACCGCACACACAGGTCCCGGGCAGCGGCGGTGATCTTGGGGGCACAGCGCCTCACCTCCACGGCACTACACAGCCACAACGCTGCAGCGGACTCCAGGTCAGGTACCTTGGGCAGTGTAGCAGGGACAGTCCATGCAGTTGGTTCAGAGTCCCATGATCAGGCAGTCAGTTAGCCTGGTTGGTGGAGACACACTGGGGGTGGTATCCCTGGTTCCCCTCCCGCAGGGCAAGGTCAGCAGGCAGGCAGGGTAACTCAGCTCACTTGGGGCAGCAGTTCCTAGGATCAGTCAGCCTCAGTAGTGTAGTAATCCCCCTAACTCAGCAGCCTCCACTCCAGCGGAGAGTCCCCAGGTCCAGTAGTGTAACAGTTATCTAGGGTTCCCTCCCTTTCTTTTATACCCCTAAGTCAGGTGACCCAGGAAAAAGGCGGCAAGGTCTGGCGGCAACCTGGGGGGTTGGAAGTCTCTAGGGGCTCCGGGGAGGTGTCCCCTGTCACATTATCCTGTCTGTCTATGGTGACAAGGGCGGGGCTGTCAGGGTTACAGTAGCATCCAGTCCCAGCCCATGCCAGCTACTAGCGCGCAGATAGGATGGCAGCCTCACCGCAGTAGCAGGGGCCTGTGGCAGACATGTTATGACACCCTGTTTTTTAGGAGAGAGCACCTGCACCTCAGCACTGTTTCGCAGCAGTAAGGTGCCCAGAATCCTATGTCCAACAAAAATGGCGGTCAGTTAGGAAGCAAAAAGGGAAAAAAAAGGTAGGGGTAGACCACCCTAGGGCTGACAGGTCTAACACTGGAGTTTAGTCTGAACATGATGTGCAAGGTCGATAAACAATGCCCCTTGTTATTCTGTTCTGGTCAGTCGCTCGAACCTAGACAAAACATGCTAACACAGCTGCGCTGCTGGAAACACGTGCTTTGATATTACGGGGATGCATGTTGTTCTAGAGACACACTTGGAAAGGGAACCTTTCCAGGGAGAAGAGCTATGCTGTTCCTATGATGTAAAACTTCCATCTAGGCACTAAGTTATGGGGTCTGCTGACAAAGCCCAGAGATCTTCCTCTATATAATAAACTTCTTCTTACCAAGGGGAGGGTGGTTAGGCCTTATAGCCCTTTATCCACTGTCTGTATACGATGACATCCCCCTTTATATTCTATGGAATTGTAACAATGCTAACTGTTTTAGGTTTATGCATTTCGCTGCTGGTAGTGGCTCGTGTACTGCATTATAGAGCACGATAGTTAAAATAAACATTTTGAACTATAATAGTGACTCTGTCAATTCTTATTGTGGACAAGTACGAGTGAGTGAGCGAAAGGGTGTGTCTTGCTACCGCGATTCCTGAGAGAGTCGGGAGCGTTGTGTTCTGGGTTGTCTAATCATTTCTAGCTTCATGATTATGTAGGAGAACGAATGAGACACTATAGCTAGTCGGTTTTGGGATTTTGGGTACTAAGGTGGTAGGAAGGTTCAGCCCCTATACACCGAGGTCCTGTTTTCCTGCGCATAGTTCTGTGTATGTGCAGAATCCCCGCAACACTGGTGGTGCCCTGTGCGACAATGTTTGTTGGCGCCCCCGAATGACCACCTTCGCCACCGATTCCCTCTCTACCATCCTTTAACAGTGTCCAATAAGTCTCCATAACCACTTTCTCGCTCAGATGCATTTAATTTGGTTTATAACGCCACTCATACCAGTGTAGGGTATCAGAGCACTTTACATCACACACACATTTTACAGAGACAATCAATCATAAGAGTGTAAATCAGTTTATAGGAATGTTCCATAAGACAGAGGACTACAAGGTGTAGGAGGCACATGTCGTCTATACTGATCGACAGTATAGTTTGAGTGCTTGGTCTTGAGAAGCACAGACACAGAATTTAAAACATAACACTGTGGTTGGGGGTTTACATTTAATAATAAGAATTGTTTTTTTGTGTGTTTTTTTTACCGAAATGAACACTTTTTTAAACGTTAGAATAATGAAAGACTAAGGGGAAAAATCATAACGCTCTAATCTATAGCTTGCAGTTTCCATGCAGCTCTTTGATGACAGTTATTAGCTCACTGTTCTATATTAGGATTTTAACTTACACACTGCAAGTAACAAAAGGGTCTCTTTGACAAAAGTACTTACCGATTTACATTTTATGCACTTTGTGATCTGCATGGTACACGTTCTTTGCAGTAGGCATATTAACCCTCTGCGCTATCTTAGTCAAAACTTCCATTAGACAAAACTCTGCTCTCTCCAGAAAGGACATTAATCACCAGTTATCTTGACATTTTTATTGTTGTATGAAAATTGCTGGAGGTAAGGACAGCAGGTGCTTATAAAACTATAACATGCAAACACGGCGCCACCGTAATCAGCACCCAGTGCAGTGGCACCGGTCACACCACCCTAGAGCTGGCCCTGAGCTAGTGGAAGGAGGGTTGAGTGCTCAAGGTCCCTAGTGGTGAAGAGGGGGTGTAAAGGCTGCAACACATGATTGTGATGGGTAGAAGATATGAACTCGCGGTTGGAGGTTTGTTTTAGCATGTTCTACAACAGCAGAATACAGTCTGCAATCATGTGTGCTTGTGCCGCTATGCCCCATGCAGTGAAAATTGTAGTTCATATTTTTCGGTCCTTGTCCTCACGCTCATGACAGCTTTCCTAGGCTTTTCCTGTTCCCTTGCTAACAGGATCTGTTTTCATTTTTCTGAGAAGCTGGTGGTCCATGGCAAGGAACAGGAAAATAGGCATCACTGTTCTCATGCTGGGGGTGGAGTTTAACTTGGACCTAATTTCTTGTCCTTGGTTTCTTTTCTAGCTTGCACCTGTGATCATTGGTTTTGCATTTATCGTCGGTTTTTATCCTCTGACTACTCCTTTTCCTCCATTCATGATATGCTCTTTATCCAGTGGCGGCTCGCCGAGGAAGTGCTGCGAGGCGGGGGAGGGGCAGGGTGGGGGGTAGTAAACTCCGGCATACGGCGCAACGGAGTTAAGCAAGTAAATAAATAAATAAAACAATTTACATTGCGCGCCCTGCAACGCCAACTCGGCGATGCAGCGCGCGCAATGTAAATTGTTTTATTTATTTATTTATTTGCTTAACTCCGTTGCGCCGTATGCCGGAGTTTACTACCCCCCACCCTGCCCCTCCCCCGCCCCGCCTCACTGCCCCCCAGCACTCCTTCAGCGAGCCGCCACTGTCTTTATCCCTTCTACTTTTTCTTGTCATTCTCCCCATGTGGTGCTAAGTATTGATTTTCAGAATAGTTTTATAGGACACATAAATTCGGGGGAAGCAATTAGCAAGGAACATCTAAAGTATACGCTTCAGTTTTCTTGCTTTTTTTGCCACTTACTCTTTCTTGGTGGTGTTATTGTCACGGTTCAAAATTCTTCCCAGTGTTTATCAATCAAATGGGTTTAGGATGCTTTGCTACAAATTCCATGAGTTGCAGCTCGACCTGTATAATGTGCAGTCATCTTGGAGAGCAGCTGATAGAAAGAACTGTAGGATCAGAAGCAGGGATTTCCAGAAATTCCTCTGTGGTATTTACAGGTATTCTCCAATGCTAACCATACTTCTGCTCAATAGATAGAGATTGAGTCAATTTTTGCTTGTGCTATAGTTGGCAAGAGGGACAGTCTCCTGCCTCCAAAGCAGTGAGTGAAGAGAGTGACTCCACTGGTAAGCGCTTTGGTTTTTCTAAAAGACTTGTCTTTGTGGTTTCCAGGAGCCTGAGGCAGCAAAAGTTATTCATAGTGAAGGAAGTGGCCCGTTTAGGGTCACTCGCGACCACCTCTCAGCCTTCCATACAAATGAAGAGTCGGTTAGACAGTAGAGAATACAAACCAAAGGTATTTATTATAAGTACACTCTAGTGGAGTTCAGTCTGACCAGCCTCCTTAGATTGCTGCAGAGGGACTGACTTCTGCCAACATGGTAACACATAATGTACATCTTCAGAACCACTAAAGACACGCCCAGACTGGAATTTTCCAGTTGGTAGCTGGTAAACAAAGGAGATACAGAAGGATGAGCTGCAATCCTGGGACCGGGTACATGCTATCTCAGCGTCAAGGTTACCCTGCCTGCGCCCGTCGCTCTAAGGGTGGGAGCAGGCCTATCAAGTGAGAAAGGTATGTGATGACAAAAACAGTCTATTCATTAGTACAGTGAAGCTCAACCTTGGAGAAATACAAAAAAAAAAAATCGCAGCTGCTTTCTGCTGAGGCAGACAGAGTGAGACTGAAGTTAGTTTCGATCATGGCTCAAAATGGCGGCTGAATACAAAATGGTGCAGCGAATGCTAACTTAAGTTGTACAATGCATAGAGAATTCGGCTAAAAGCATTTCTATTCCAACAGACCCTCCTTTTAGCAGAAGCTAACCATTTTGAGTTGAGAGAATATGTAATGTAGCATGACATGTATATAACAAATGATCTTCAGAATTCAGAGCAATCCATGTATTCAGCATCAAGGGAAAATGAGTCCTCAAATACACCCTCGTCTATCTGCATAGAACTGTCTATTTCTTTCTGAGTCATAATCACAGCATGGGTATCATGGATGGGCGTCTTCTGCTTTGGGGTGAGAAGTGTAACACAATAAGAGCAACAGGCCGGGAGACATTGTATGCAGATGCAACAGGTGAGGAAAATGCCAGTGACTACAGCTAGGAAAGCAAGGATCTTCCAACCCCAAGACGTAAACAGACCCCAGAACCACCCAGATAGGGTCCAAGTATCGTTTTCCTGGTGAATGTCAGCGGAGAGTCTGTGTAATTTCTGTATGGCAGCATATACATTGGGGGCGTGGTCAGGTATGTATACGCATCAGCTACTGCCAATAACACGACAGGCCCCTCCCCGATCAGCAAGGATAACGTCTAACACCATCCGGTTTTGTAAAGTAACGAGCCTCGTAGCCTGGAGCTCAGCAGTAATATTGGTCAGAATCCCTGTTGTTGTATTAATAACCCCTTCTACAGCTCTTGTGAGCTGACAAATATTAAGGCTATTGGACATGAGGCCCCAAAAGGGTATAATGCCCTTCATGCCATCCTCGAACTGTTGCAAAGTGGTATCTGTCTAATCTATATCTTTTGTGTCAATAACCCTTCTCGCTCGGGACAAGTATACACTCCTGCGCTGCAGCTGATGGTCTTTATGGTAATTGGGTGGAGCGACATACACTGGGGGAAGAAGGAAAGAGAGGTAACATCTGCCTGACCATCCCCTAGGCAGCCAGACATAAGCCGGGATCCACAAACGAAGTAGACATTAGGGGGCAAAACCAAAGGTGGACTATTAATTGTGGTAAGTGGGAAGGTAAAATTACACTTGCTGTCCCCCACCTCTACCTCCCCCCTTCCCTGAACACAGAAAGAAGCTGTAGAGCTGACCACAGACACCGGTATTGGCTTATCCCTAGTCACATTACAGTCTTGAAAGGAGCAGAAGTACTCAGAGGTATTCAATTTCTGGAAATGGGCCAGTTCCATTTGAAGCCATGTGCTATTCTTCACCTTATCATATTTGCGCATACAGGAGTTTGGGGACAAAGTACCAGAGATGTTCAATCCTGCCTTACCTATGGGAATAAACCCATGATGGAAACGTATATAATCAGTCACAGTGTTAGAATCAGCAGGGGTCATAACCTGACGGGAGTGGTGGTGGAAATGGTGGTGTACCATTACAAGCAATTCGAACCAGCCCTCACAACTTCCAAGGTACGACAAAGGCATCGACAATAGATTATCTCTCTTACGAGTAATTGAGGGAAGCAACCTGCAGACCCAACAATTCGTCATGTTAGATGCATTATGAGCTTGATGCAACATTTGTATAAAAACATTATCAGCGTAAGTCTTGCGGTGTTCTCCTTTGTGAGGGGCTAAAGTAACAAACATGTGTTCAGGGGGAACAGGTGTTGTCCCAACCAAAGAGTGTACAGGATACTTTTCCTCCAAGAACCAAGATATTCCCAGCACAAATATTAATGCAATTGCAATTATCGCTGCAAAAACTATTTTACTTTTTGTGGACCAACCCCACTCTGGGCGCGAAGGTGCAAATGGCTGTTCTTCCTCAGTAATGGGTCGACCAAACGGATACATTGTAAAGCAAGGGAAAGGGAATGCAATGGAACTGATGACAAAAAGGGGCAAGTATTCCCAGTGTCCGTCTGAGCCTCACTGATAGACTCCTATTGTTCATCAACGTTGGCGCTCTTGAGCACTGGCGGTGGAGCTGTTCGTTCCGAGCTCTTTGAAGAAATCCCACGTCGCACAGGATAATGCACCCCCCTCCAGGGAGCACTGTCGATCTTTCCTGTCCAATGTCCGAACAATGCACCAATCTCACCTCTCCCTAAACTACCATTGGTATTATAAGCAAAGTACACCCTGACTTGCGCAGTCCATCCCTGCTAATCTGACTTCTCTTCTGGTGCACTGTTCCTCCGTTGGGGGCGCAAATTGTACCTAGCTACTCCAGGCACAGAGGGGTCAGTAAAAAGGGGCTCAGACGCAGAGGGGCCAGTGGAGAGGGGTTCTTGAATTGCCTTAATCTCCGGGGGCACTGCCGCATTTAGTAACTCATTGTTCTCAGCCTCTGTTTGGGTCCAGGTGAGCTTGGCATCCAAAAAGGGGACAAATTTGGGACTTGCTCCCACTCCGAGTCCCCAATTCCTTCCTTGACCCACTGATCATAAGGCAAGGGTAGAGGCACTCTGCGGCAGTGTTGACTATGAATCCAGTTCTTTCGGCCAGTGACCTTCACTGCAGTGCGGGTGGCAAGGAGGACCTGGACTGGTCCCTTCCACCTCGGCTCCAAGTTCTTCTTCCTCTGGAAATTCCGGATTAGAATAAAATCACCAGGCCGAATATCATGTCCTGGCCCCTCAGGTTCTGGCGGGAGTGAATCCTGGATCTGTTGGTGAATAGAACGCAGACTTTTAGTTAACTCATACAGTTAGTCCACTAACAGAGGATATTCGAATTTCAGAAAATCTACAAGGACGCGAGACGCCCCAGACATTTTCCGGGCGCCCGAACGCGACCTCGTAGGGTGACAGTCCTGTCCCAGAATGCGCTGTGGTTCTTGTGGACAAAAGGGCTAATGGTAAAGCATCTGGCCACTGCAACCCTGTGGTCTCCTGAATCTTTGCCAATTTCAGTTTGAGAGTACCATTGTACTTCTCAACCAAACCTGCGGACTGGGGGTGGTTTGCGGCATGAAACTTCTGTCTGATATGTAGTCCCTCACAAACTAACTAAATTACTTTTGCATTAAAGTGGCTTCCATTATCACTCCAAATAAAACGGGGCAAGCCGAAGCGAGGAAAGAACTCCTTCAGGAGTACTTTTGTAGTCGCTATGGCTGTGTTTTCTATCGTGGGATAGGCCTCGACCCATTTACTGAATGCACAAACAACCGCTAACACATATTTCAAATTATTGCCTCGATCCATCTTTATGTAAAACATCTGGAGGACCTCAAATGGGGAATGTGGGAGGTGCAAAATTACCAGGTGGCGTACGGGTACCTTTTGCAGGATTGTGCATCATGCACACCATACAATATTTGACCAAATGAGCGGCAGTCTTTGGGATATTATCATTTTGCCATACAGGATCTAGCAACTTACAAATTCCTTCAGCACTGATATGAGCTGGGCCATGCACCATGGTGACTACGGGAAGAACATGTGCATCTGGTAGCATCCATCTCTGTTTCCCTGACTTATCAGTCCAACACCCCTCCTCATCCAAACGTGCTGTGCTTTCCTGCCATATTGCTAATTCCTCAATCGTTGCCTCACTCTGTATCTCCTTGACATTCTCCAGTGTATCCGCAAACATGGTGACCTCGGTCACCCACCTAGCGGGACCTGCTACAAACATTCTTTTCATCTTTGCTCGGGCTGTCTCCTTAGCTGTCTGATCTGAAAAGGTGTTCCCCTTACCCACATCGTCAGTAGTTTTCTTGTGGGCGCTGCACTTCACTATCGCTAATTTCTTGGGGAGTGTCAAAGCCAACAAAAGCCTATGTATAAGGGGGCCATGCTGGATCTTCAACCCATGGGAAGTGAGAAACCCTCTCTCTGCCCAGAGTCGTCCAAAATTATGGGCGACTCCGAAGGTATACTGACTGTCAGTATAGATATTGACAGCAAGTCCCTCACTCAACTCACAGGCTCAAATAAGGGCAACAAGCTCTTCAGCTTGGGCCAACTGATAGAGAACTTGTGACTTCTCAACTACCGTGCACAGTGTTGTGATTGCATATGCGGCAGTTGTAGTGCCATCTGGTAACTTAAAACAAGAGCCATCGACATATAGTTCCCCTTGGGGGTCAGATAAGGGAACATCAGTCAGATCTACCCGTCCTTTTGTTTCATCCTCCATCCGGAAGATACAATCATGTATGTCAATTTCTTCACTCTCAGAAGGAAGGGGTAGCAACGTGGCTGGGTTCAGAGTGGCACATCTTTTATCGTGACATGTGGTGCAAAGAGAGTTAGCTCATAACCAGTCAGAAGTGCACTGGTGAGGTGCTGTGTCTTGGTCTTATTCAAAAGGGTATCCACAGCATGGGGTACCATGACTGTGAGGTCAGTATCAAGTACGAGCCCAGCCGATTGCCTTATAGAGACAGCCACAGCCGTGACCGTTCTTAGACAGCTCCGGAGGGCTCTTGCGACAGGGTCAAGAAGAGCAAAGGCCTGTGTTAAGACAGAGAGCGCTCAGCCAGCCGTCTCCTGTACGTACAGCACGAACGGCTTCGCATAGTCAGGCATACCAAGCACAGGCGCAGAGCAAAGCTCAACTTTTAATTGCTCAAAAGACTGCTGACATTCAGGCGTTCAAGGAAAGGGTTCATGCACATCTTTAGTGGTTAGTACAAGCAGGGGTTTTGTTAATAACGAGTAGTTAGGGATCCATTGACGACAATAGGAAGTAATGCCAATAAAAGCGTGCACATCCCTCTGAGTTTTAGGGATAGGCATTTTAACAATGGTACTGATGCGCTCAGGGGTCAATCTCCTACCCTCCTTCGACAGTAGGTGACCTAAGTAGGTGACCTCCTGTCGACAATATTGAAATTTGGAAAGGGACACTTTATGTTCGTGGTGTGCCAAATGCAACAACAATTTAACCGTACTGTCTTTGCAACCCTTTTCAGTGTCAGAAGCGATGAGAAGGTCATCTACATATTGGAGCAATACATTACCTGAGGGAAGCACAAGGGAGTCCAATTAGGCTTTTAAAGCTTGACTATATATACTAGGGCTCTCAGTATAGCCTTGAGGAGCTCGACAGAATCTAAAGCTTCTGCCAGCTAGTGTAAAACCGAACAAGTACCTGCTATCTGGATCAATCGGAATACTGAAGAATGCATTTTTTAGATCAATGACCGAGAAGAATTTAGCAGTAGGACGAATCATCGTCAAAAGGGCAGTAATGTCAGGGACCACCGGGAACTGAGGAACTACTATTTTATTAACTTTGCGCAAGTCAATCACAAAATGATAAACATCTGGATGATCATCAGAGGAACCCGAAGGTGCCTTCTTAAGAATGGGAAGATCTGGCTATTACACACATTAGCAGTCGTCTCTTCAACAACTCCTGACTTAATCAGGTGCTGTATAATCTGCAACAGGGCTCGCTCCCCTGCTTGCAGTATTTTGTACTGAGGAATACGAGGCAAAATGGCATTGTCATTAATTTTAATGGAAACTGGGGGTATCTGCAATAGTTCTACGTCCATGTCACCCGTTGCCCACAACGTGGGTGGCACGTCCTTAAACTCAGCAGGGAGGGGCGCATCTTTGGACAGACACCGCTTAGTGCTGACCACATTCGGACCCATCGTCATGTAAACACCTTCCGGGGAACAATAAATGGTCGCATGCAACTTCTTTAATAAATCTAAGCCCATCAGATTTTCTCCGCAATTAGGTGTCAACAAAAATGGTGAATCTACAGTAAAAGGACCTATAGTCAATGTAAGAGGCTTGGAAATGGGGCTCACATCCGGTACACCAGAAAATCCTACCGAAACATTATTATGACCAGACAGAGCTACCTCGGGGACCAGAGAACGAGAAATAGAGCTATTCATTGCACCTGTATCCACCAAACATTCCTTAGCTGAGCCATGCAAATCCGCAGTAACGTAAGGACCGCGCTGATCTACAGGTATCTGAACTGGACCCTCACCCTGTCCCTGGCTGTCCTAGCTGTGAGACATCCCCGTCACCTCGTCCAGGTCATAGTCATCGTGATAATACTGTCTGCCCCTATTGTCATCGAAGTAGTTACTATCCGGACGATCCTGTGAGGCAGCAGCATGCTGAGCTCTGTCCTGTCCACTAGCTCGTCCTCTAGGGGCCACGACTTTCTGAAACAACACCGGACACTCGCTACGCCAATGTCCCTGCTCCTTACACTACGGACACTGATTCGGCCCTACAGGCGTAGTATTTCGGCTAGTACGAGGAAGTTGACGGGCAGTACCACCACGTCCTCTACCATTCCCTCGGGAAGCCTGCTGCAACAACACCTTTGTCTTCAATTCCTTATGCTTTTTCTCCACCTTCTCCTCATTTTCCCTGTGCTCATAATACTGTGCCATACTCAATATTACAGGAGGGGAGGAGGTAGTCCAAGTTCTCTCCAAGGCCTGTAACCGAGTCGTGATCTCATGAAGCAGGTTCGTAACAAATCTATTAACGAACAATCGGACACCTCCCTCCACCGACAAATCCTGTCCGCTAAAATCCCAAAACACACCTTCAAACCGAGTGAAAAAACCAGACACACTCTCATCTTTCTTCTGACGACATGCCGTTAACTTGTTCCAATCTACCCTTCTCGGTGGAATAAGAGAATGCATGTACGTAATAATTCGGCCAGGCAAAGCTAGTATCTCGGCCTTAGGCTTCTTACCAGGCTTCCTCTCCTGGTCCCATGCTTTAATCTGATCCCAGGTACCACCCAATTCCACAATATGGTCCTGGGTGTGCACCTGTCTTCAAATATCAACGGGCACCAGTAAACCAAAGAACATCTCAATATCCGCAAGCGTCATCACTGTCGATGAAGCAGCTTCTGTCAATTCCTTATAATATGCAGTAGGATTATTCCTAGGGTCGGGTAACTGAGTCTTAAGGGACAAAACCTCACTCCTTTTCCATGGAGTATAAACCCATTGTTCTTGGAAACGGGCCTCTACCCTTGGTCTAATAACAGTATTCTGCTGATCCCACAGCTCCGGTAGTTCAGGGTGATATATGGGATGGACTTCCCTCATCGGAAACTGGGATACTGTCTTCGGGCTCTTCTCAAGCAGTCTACCTCGATAAGCGACCAGCGTCGCAACATTACTAAAAACCTCACCAGGTGCCATATCAGCAGCATATACATGATCCCTAATATCATAAATATTCTGCGGTGCTACCTCATTGAAACACTGTTCCCACAGTCCAATCAAAGTAGCCGACATGTGCTTAAGGGCATGCTGCTGCACAAATGGCTCATAATCTTTCATCACACTCCACACATCTTCCACACTGTAACTTGAGTTACGAGCCCACTGGGCGGCCTGATTGGCTACCACCCTTTTCTCTTCATCTCCCACATCAGATCGTATCAATATCCGCCCCAGTCGCTCCCTAGCTGATGCCCAGTCTCCATCCCCTAGTCCACGTACGGGCGTTCTGCTGCTCAGTAATGCCGGGGGATGGAGGAACAGGGGAGGAGTAGCAACAGAAGCAACAGGCACCAACGTCGCTGCTGGCTGTGACGTAGGTGTAAGGGCGGGAGAGAGAGATGCCGAAACAATAGGCGTAGCAGGGAGACTGGCAGTCATCGTAGCCGCAGAAGGCAAAGTCAAAGAAAGAGCAGGAGGCACTGTGGCCGAAACAGCTTGATCAATAGCAGAAGAAACAGAAGCAGCAGAAACAGAAGGAACGGATGACTGCGGCTGGGGCATGGCAGGGTATATTCTCTGCGAGGTGTATGGGGGTGGAGGTCGAGTATCTAACAATTCCTCCACAAATGTATCATTTTCTTCTCGGGCAACATAGGACTTTTCACATTGTAATCGAAATTTCCTATCAGCACACTCTATTCCTTTTTCTATTTTCTCTCTATCATGCGCTACAGCTTTTTGAGTCAATGTCTGCATTCTCCCCTTCCGGGCCTCTTTCTCTGCTTTCATTTGTCTCTGTTTAGCCTCCTTTTGCCATGTTCTGAGGGAATCAAACATCGACTGCCTACTCCTTTTCGCAAATAATTTTTCCTGTAGAAAATTAATTTTCTGTTCATCAAAAGTGCCCGTCAACGGCCACTGCAACTCGGCATTGCCCCTCGTATATTTGTGCCATAACGTACTAAACATAATAGGGCCAAGGCCATGTTTTACGTACATGTCGAAATTAGGAGTGCCTTCGGGAGGCGCCGGCAGACTTTCTTCCAATCGAGCATCAGTAGAACAACAACAACAGCCCAAACAAAACAACTTACTCAAACAAGGCATTTTCAAAGAAAACAAGTTCACTACTTATGCCTAACAGATATTTGCAAATATCTTTACCAAAGTCGGTCCTCAGACCTCATCAAATACAAATCAAAGTGGCACCATGTTCATAAAGAACTCAAACAAATGCAAGCGCCTGTCCAATGACGGTCCTCAGACCGTATCAAATACAAATCAAAATGGCACCATATCCACAAAGAACCAAAGCAAACTCACCTGGTGCACACAGGTCAAACGAATTTATTCTCCACTGCCGACTCCTCGGGGCAAACGATCAGATTCAAGGGTTTCACCGTTCAGGACCCCGGTCGGGATTATCGCTGGGCGAGGCACCACCCGGTCAGACAGACGGGGCAGCTGCGAGTACCAGACTCTCTTATGCAGGGATCCCCCGGTCTGCCCATCCAACCCGACGTGGCCCGACCTCCTCGCCCGTCCACAGGCAAGGATGGGTCACCCGATGGAGACCCTGTTGGGGCGCCAAATGAAGGAAGAGGTCCGTTTAGGGTCACTCGCGACCACCTCTCAGCCTTCCATACAAATGAAGAGTCGGTCAGACAGTAGGGAATACAAACCAAAGGTATTTATTCTAAGTACACTCGAGTGGGGTCCAGTCTGACCAGCCTCCTTAGATTGCTGCAGAGGGACTGACCTCTGCCAACATGGTAACACATAATGTATGTCTTCAGAACCACTAAAGACACGCCCAGACTGGAATTCTCCAGTTGGTAGCTGGTGAACAAAGGAGATACCGAAGGATGAGCTGCAATCCTGGGACTGGGTGCATGCTATCTCAGCGTCAAGGTTACCCTGCTGTGCCCGCCGCTCTAAGGGTGGGAGCAGGCCTATCTAGTGAGAAAGGTATGTGGTGACAAAAACAGTCTGTTCATTAGTACAGTAAAGCTCAGCCTTGGAGAAATACAAAGAAAAAAATATCGCAGCTGCTTTCTGCTGATGCAGACAGAGTGAGACAGAAGTTAGTTTCGATCATGGCTCAAAATGGCGGCTGAATACAAAATGGTGCAGCGGATGCTAACTTAAGTCATACAATGCATAGAGAATTCAGCTAAAAGCATTTCTATTCCAACAATAGGTAAATAAAGATCTGCCTGCACTTTTTAAATTGTTTCTCTGTCCAGGTAGAATTGTTTGACTCTCAGTTTCACAGACTGGGGCTCCAGACCCAGCGCTCGCTTTTCCTTTGCTTGCTTTTCCTCTTGTTAATTGTGACATTGCTTGATTTATAGTAGCTTCCATGTGAGTAAGTAGTTGTTTTAGAACGTTTAAAGCATGTACAAGGAGTACTGAGTGATCGGCATAGAGCAGGATAGGACCAAAGATGTTCTAGTTTTTTGGTGCATCCATAATAAACTTCATAAGTTCGTGCAGTAGGTCTTTTATGTATATATTGAAGGAAAATGGAGCCAGGAGGCAATCTTGTTTGACCATAGATTTAATGGTCATGGACCATAGATTTAATGGTTTAAGAGTCATAGAGGCAACCCTTCTTCTATTTTGCGTATTTCAACACAGCGAGTCAGACTACCCCCGTTTATCTCAGAACCTACGAAGATCAGCTGCAGAGTGCCCGAGGGCTCCTCCCTGAGTCCCACCCTCTTCAACATTTACATGGCCCCCCTCCCTGCCATCATCAGAAGCCACAGATGCAACATCGTCTCCTTCGCCGCCCACATCCAGCTGATCATCTCCCTCGCCAACGAACCCACAACCGCTAGAACCAACTTTCACAACGGAATGAAGGCAGTCACTACCTGGATGCAAGACAGCTGTCTCAGGCTCAACTCGGACAAAACCAAAGTACTCATCCTGGGACCCACCCCCTAAGCCTGGGACGACTCCTGGTGGCTTGCCCCAATACGAACCCCCCCATCCCTACGGACCACGCAAGCAACCATGGCAACATACTGGACTCCTCGCTCTCAATGAACCATTAAATCAACACAGTCTCCTCATCCTTTTTCCACACTCTCCGCCTACTTCGAAAGACTTTCAGATGGCTGACCACAGAATCCAGAAAGACGGTCACCCACGCACTCATCACCAGTAGACTGGACTACGACAAAGCACTCTATGCCGGCGTCACCCAAAAACAGCTCAGGAAACTACAGAACATCCAAAACGCCGCAGCCAGACTGGTCCTCAGCATCCCCCTCTGCAACCACATGACACAACACCTCTGACAACTCCACTGGCTCCCTATCAAAAAGAGAATCACCTTCAATTGCCTCACACATGCCTACAAAGCTCTCCATGATGCAGGACCAGAATATCCGAACCACCGCCTCAATTTCCATACACCCGCCAGACAACTCCGCTCTGCCCAACTTACCCTGGCCTCCGTCCCACGGATCCACAAGACCAGAACCAGAGGAAGATCCTTCCCCTACCTCGCCACTAAGACCTTGAACACCCTACCCTCCCACCTCAGGCCATCCGCGTCGTTGACACAGTTCAGGAAGGACCTGAAGACCTGGCTCTTCGACTGAACTCCACACCCAGACGAATCAGCAGCCCTCCATCCACACCCCCCCCCCCAGCGCCTTGAAACCCTCACGGGTGAGTAGCTATGCTCTACAAACCACTGATTCATTGATTGAACACCAACCGTTGGAGTATAAAGGCTTGTTCGCTGATAGAGAGCCGACTTTGATTCCTCTTATGATTAGAGAAAGGACAATTTCATTGTCTTCCCACTCATTGATATTTTTCAAGATTATGCTGGTGAAAGTTTGGTTTTGGTGTATATTAGATTGATTGAGCTGTATGATTTTGGGTCTGTTATCTTGCCTTTCTTGTAGGTAGGACTATGATGCTGCTGAGCTGAGAGTTTGGAGAAGAGCAGGTTTCTATGCATTGATTGAAGAGAGTCTGCAACATTTGCCCACAAGTTTGGAAAAGATTTGAACAGTTCATTTGGAAGCAGGTTTGGTCCTGCTCTTTTTTCATTTTTCAAATGTATAACTACCATCTCAATCAGATTGAGAAAGAACCAGTTATTACTTTCTTCTTTTACCTGATGCCACTTTCTAAGCCAAGCTGGTACGTGGTTGATCAGTGATGTTCAGGTGCCCCGGGGACATGTAGCTTTGAAAAAAGTTCTGCAAATGATCGACCCATGCAGTCTGAGAGATTTTATGGTTGAGTACAGATGACTTTCTGAGAATTGCTCGGTCACCACTTTCCAGAATCATATTGCGTCATTTGCTATTGCTACCTGCTGGGGTTCATACCATTTCCATTCGTGATAGAATATGTTTTCTTCTTTTCTATTAATGTCTTATATTGATTTTTCAACTCCCACATCAGTTGTGTGTGTGTTTTTTTATTGCATTCATCATTGAGCTGGATGCTCAACTGGGTGGCTTTCTAGTTGTCTTGTGTTTTTGCACATTGTTCCTCCCCAAGGGTTTTGTGGTCCATCGAGTGAAGCTTTCAGTTATTTTCTTTAAGAGAGTGAATTTTCTGTTTTTGCCTTCCTTAGGTGCTGGGGGGCTGTTGTCGCCATCTTCATTTAAAAATCAGCATCTTAACATTTTCTAGAAGCTAAACAACTCTTTTAGAGCTTCCTTATCAACTCTTCTGCATTTAATTCTGAATAATCCTTGAATTTCAAGGGAGTGGATGGCTTCTGAAACAGATGTGTTGTGTTGGTTCATTAATGCCTCCTTGGCGTGGTGCAAGACAGTGAAGTGTGGGTCTCTTTCGACTATCCATTGCAGTTTGGCATCTGAAAAATGGCCTGAACGTCCTTCCACCTCCCATTGCTCTAGAGGCATCTGATCTACACTTTGAGGATCAGCTGCCTTCATGGAGATAGATCCTGAAATTCTCTTTACTGGAAATGGTGGGACCATGTTCTATCCTCCAATAACACTTGCAAACAATGAACCCTGCTGCCTGCCCATTGCTACTAGTCTGCAGGCCTTCTTACACACATACCGACATCCTTTCTACCTGCAGACCTCCTTTCATGTACGCCTCTTTGCATGCCTCTACAGATTCAATTGTCGGCTGTGGAAATATGAAATTGCCTTTTAATCCGAGAATACTCACTTGACAAATTCAGGTTACATCGTGTGATCTTGGAAAAATTACTTTATCCTCCGACCTAGCTCCCCTTCCCTCACATTAGGAGCACCTTGTAAAAAACGCAATGTCAACATTGAAATCTTGATAAAAAAAATACATTTGCATCTTTTTGGTTTGCGCTAAACACCCTTTTTAAAATATTTTTCCATCGAACTAGGACTTTATGCCCCAAAGAAATCTCCTATTATACCCATGATAACATGTTAACTTTACTTTTAACCCCTTAGGTGCTAAGGGCGTAACCGTTACGTCCTCAGCCACTGTGCTCGTATGCTGAGGCGTAACCATTACATCCTGGCACCTACCCACAGGGGAAGCGCTGGCGCTTCCCTGTGGGCCCCCCATCTACAAGCCTCCACTGGGGGGTGGGGGGTAGCAGTGGAAGGGCTTCTGCTGCCACCCCAACCCCCCCTTAGCAATCTGATGACGTTGTCGCATTCACTGCGCGCCGACGTCATCATATGCTGCCGGGGACGCGCTGGAAGCCACTTGCATCCAGCCCGTCCCAAGAGAGGACGTGTTTCTGGTACGACCTTCTCCTGGGGGGGTTTGTGAGGTGAAAAACAGGCACAGGGGTAAAGGAAACAGTTTTTCCTTTCTCCCTGTGCCTCTTTTGAATGGATTCCTGCTCCACGTTTGTGGGTGAAGCCCGCGATCGTGGAGCAGGAATGCATCCACTGGACGACCAGGGATTTTTTTCTTTGTTGTTGGGGGAGCGGCCCTTTAGGCAAGGGTGGCTCCCATGGGGGCATGTTTGGCCGTGTTTCAGCCCCCCCCCCTGGGCGCTGATTCGGCTGTTTTTTAGGTCGATCAGCCCCCCCGGGGGCCGAAACCCACTAGAAGACAGGGATTCTTTTTTATGGCAATGATTACAGGGTGCACCCCCTAGTGAAAGGGTTGCTCACCTTGGTGGCTATTTTTTTAATTCCGCCCCCGAGGGCTTATCGTATGTTTCTTAGGCCGATCTGGGGGGGGGGGCGGAAGTCCACTAGACACCAGGGATTTCATTATGTATATGTTGGGGAGTGGCCCAGGGTCACTCCCCTTTACTGGGGAAATATTTTGTCCATTTTCTGCCCCCCTTGGAGGCAGATCGGCCATATTTTTAGGCCCATCTGCCCTCAAGTGGGGCAAAAGCCACTAGACCACCAGGGATTTTATTGTAGATGGCGCAAAATGTTTTTGGGAGTGGCCCCTTGGGCAAGGGTCGCTCCCCTTTTGGGGGTTAATATTTTGGCTGTTTGATCCCCCTTGGGGGCAGATTGGCCTTATATTTGTGGCCCATCTACCCCCAAGTGGGGCAGAAGCCAATAGACCACCAGGGATTTTATTGTAGATGGCGCAAAATGTTTTGGGGAGTGGCCCCTTGGGCAAGGGTCGCTCCCCTTTTGGGGTTAATATTTTGGCTGTTTGGTCCCCCTTGGGGGCAGATTGGCCTTATATTTGTGGCCCATCTGCCCCCAAGTGGGGCAGAAGCCAATAGACCACCAGGGATTTTATTGTAGATGGCACAAAATGTTTTGGGGAGTGGCCACTTGGGCAAGGGTCACTCCCTTTTGGGGGTGAATATTTTGGCCATTTCTGCCCTCTTTGGGGGCAGATTGGTCATATATTTGTATCTCCACTGCCCCCAAGGGAGGCAGAAGCCACTAGATACCAGGGAAAGTTTGTGTGTGAAATGTAGTTCAGCTGATGGTCTGCGTGTTCTGGCATTTGACTGGCTGTGTGTGGACAGGTGCTTGGCTGCCGGTGTGTGTGGCTGGCATTTGGATATTGATGGGTAGACTTTATAGTGTTTGATAATGTTAACTGTTTTATTTCTGATCATTATTTGCATTTGTGATTGTAATGTTTTATTTCTCCTTTTTATTCTAGTGCAAAGCTTTTGTTTAGAATTGTGTCTCCTGCTTGCAGTTTTGTCACTGGTTAATCTGAGGTTGTGTAGATGGATCTGTTTGGAAAGAACACGTTTTTTGTACCGTTTACTCCAAATGAGTATTTTTGCCCTGCATGAATGCATTTCTTGCAAATGGTGTAATAGCAGCATATTTAACTTCTGTTTTATTGTGTGTGAAATTCTCGTTGTATTTGTGCACAATGTGTATTATGTTGTCTTGTGTGTAATTTTGTGTTGTTTTTCCTTTCTAGTGGGATATCGTTGGTGCTTGCTGTGTCTGTGCAGAGTAGGTGCTGGTAAGTCTAGCTGTCTCTGGGAAGTGAGTGGTATAGTTTTTTCAAAATATAGGTTTTGTGTGGTTTATATTGGTTCACGTTTCCTTTCAGGCTACCAGTAGTTTTACTTTCCGGTTGAGAAAGCCACACTCTGTTGATTAATTATTTTACACAGTGTTGGATATTATTGGCTTATTTGTCAAGTAAGGATTATGGCTAGCCGCAGGATTACAGCTCAGCAGGTTGTAGATATGCTTTTCGAGTCTTCCTCTGACCATGATTATGAGACTGACTCTGCATCTGAGGCAGAAGATGAAGTTTAAGATTCTGGCAGTGAATTTTCTGTCCGAGAGGAATCATCTGATGATGAAGCCATTCTCAGTGCGGATGAAGTGCCGCTTTTAGAGGAGGACACGGATGTGCCAATAGTGCAGCAAGAGGCATCTGGATTGCAGTCTGGGGCTGAAGTGCTGGACTCTGGGTTGCCCCAAACATGGTGCAGTCGGTGTTGCCTGCCTTTAGTGGTGTTGCAGGATGTAGAGTAAATACTGAAAACCTTTTGCCTATACATTTTTTTCAGTTGTTTATGGACGATGTATTTTTGGATTAGATTGTTGAGCAGATTAATTTGTATGCTGAACACTATTTGAGGGACAACAGTGCCAGAATTAAGCCCACCTCCAGAGCCACCCAGTGGACTCCCACAAATCTGGATGAGTTGAAGAAGGTCTTGGGTTTAACTTTGTAATGGGCTTGATAAGGAAGCCGTCGCTGTCTTCATATTGGTCTACTAGTCCCTTGATGGAATCAGCTATATTTCCTGCAAATATGAGTCATGATTGGTATTTGCTTCTTCTTCTGATGCTGCATTTTGTTGATAATGCTTCAGTGTTACCACGAGATTACCCTGATTGTGACCATCTTTTAAGATTTGGCATGTCCTTGATCACTTTGTAAATCGATTTTTAGAGAGCTATGTTCCAGGAAGAGAAATAGCTGTGGATGGATCTTTGGTCCTGTCCAAAGGCCGTTTGGTTTTCAGACAATACATTCCTAGCAAGAGGGCATGTTATGGAATTAAGATGTATATGCTGTCTGAGAGTAGGACTGGCTATGTTTATAATTTCAGGGTGTACACTGGTAGGGATTCCAGTATTGACCCACAGGGTTGTCCGTTCACTTTCGGAGAGAGTGAGAAAATTGTGTGGGAACTTGGTCAAGGACTTTTTAACATAGGTCACCATTTATACATAGATAACTTCTACACTGGTGTGCAATTGTTCAGGGAATTGTTCAAAGTGGACACTGCTGCTTGTGGCGCAATCCGCTCTAACCGTAAAGGTTACCCAAAAGAGCTTGTATGCAAAAAACTTGAGAAGGGACAGTGCAGTGCCTTGCGTAGCGATAAACTTCTGGCTGTGAAATTTTCTGACAGGAGAGATGTCTACATGCTGACTACCATCCATGATGAAAGTACTTTTACCTGTGACTGTTTGGGGTCAGGTTGCTGTAGTGCGCAAACCTGTGTGAATTTTAGACTACAATAAGCACATGGGAGGTGTTGCTAGAGTAGATCAGAGGTTGGAACCTTACACTGCTGTTCGTAAGGCTTACGTTTGGTATAAGAAGTTGGCTATCCATTTGTTCTATTTTGCAACCTTTAATGCTTTTGTTGTATTCAAGGATTGTCCTCCAGAGTCAAAGATGACATTTGTTCAGTTTCAGCAGTCTCTGATAGGCAGCCTTGTTGTAGTGGAACAGACAAGAGTTCCTAGAGTTGCAATGGTGGAGGACGTGGCTAGATTGAACAATCGCCACTTTCCTCATCACCTTCCTCCCACAACCAAAAAAGACTTTCCTGCTAAGAAATGTAGAGTCTGTGCCCGAAGAGGTAGGCAGAAGGAGAGTTGTATGTGCTGCCCCGATTGTCCTTCTAATCCTGGGCTGTGTGTGCCCACATGTTTAAAATTGTACCACACGCAACAGAATTTCTGTTTGCAACCATGAGCATAAAAGTAAACTGACTGGTCTGTATCATTTTATATTTTTTGTTCAGATTTCACAGTTGGCATTAGTGTGATGTATTTAGTTAGAGCTGTTGGTTGTAGTTATAGTTTTGTATCTACTTCCAATTGGTTTGTGTTTTCTTTTTTGTATAAAATAATGTGATGGTGGTTTGCATGGACTGGTGCTTATCTGGCGGTGTGAGTGGACTGGTGCTTGGCTGGTGGTGTGCATGGAGTGGCGCTTGGCTGGCAGTGTGCGTGAAGTAGAGCTTGGCTGGCAGTGTGCGTGGAGTGGCGTTTGGCTGGTGGTGTGCGTGGAGTGCCATTTGGCTGACCGTGTGCGTGGAGTAGCATTTGAAAGGCAGTGTGAATGGACTGGCGCTTGGCTGGCAGCGTGCGTGCGTGGAGTGGCGCTTGGCTGGTGGTATGTGTGGACTGATTTGATTTGATTTGATTGTTGCATTTATAGAGCGCAGACTGTCACTCCATAAGGAGCATCCTGGCGCTATGCGGAGGCGGGGATGAGGTAGAAGCTGTGGGGACTCTATATGAGGGATAGGCAGAGCTCGTCTGGAGCCGCAAAGATCCAGGTTTTCAGTGCTTTCCTGAAATGTGTCTCAGTTTTTAACATCCTTAGGTATGTTGGCAAAAGGTTCCAGGCTTTTGTTCCTAATGCGGATACTGTTTTGCCACCCTTTGTTTTGTACTTGAAATTGGGCGGTTTGAGTAGGTTTGCTGATGATGATCTCAAAGTTCTGGATGTGGTATAAGGTGTGAATCTGGCTGAGAGATACGTTGGGCCAAGGTTTTGCGTGGCTCTGAAAGTAATTAAGAGGATCTTAAACAGGATTCTCTTGTAGAGTGGGAGCCAATGGAGAGTTTTAAGTGCTGCGGATGCTGATGACCTTCGTGGTAGTTTAAGGACTATACGTGCTGCCGCATGCTGTACCACCTGTATTCTTTTCAGCGATTGCTTGTTGATTCCTGCTAGGAGGCTATTGCAGTAATCTAGGCGTGATAGAATCAGAGCCACCGCTACTGTTTTCCTGGCCGTTAGGGGGATGAAGTCAAAGAATGTTCTCAATGACTTGATGAGGCTGAAGCAGGTCCCTGCTACAGTTAGTGTGTGGGGTCGAAAGGAGAGATCGGTATCGAACTGTACTCCTAAGTTTTTTGTCACTTTAACAGTGGTAGGTGGTGGTGTCGTTCCCTCGGGCCACCAAACATTCGGCTGGAAGGGATTGTTTTTTCCCATTAATAGAATCTCAGTTTTGTCGGTGTTGCACCTGAGGTGGTTGTTCCTCATCCAGTGAATGACCTCGGCTAGACAAAGTTTAAAATTGAGTTCCGCATCAGTAGAGTCTTTGTCCAGGGATAGGATTGATTTTGTGTCATCTGCGTACGACGTTACTTCTATCCCAAATGCAGTTATCAGGGAGATTAGTGGGGTCATGTATATATTGAACAGCAGCGGGCTGAGGGATGAGCCCTGTGGCACTCCGGTTTTGATGGGACCTTCGGCGGAGAGGAACGTTCCGAGTGACACTGCTTGCCTGCGATTGGTGAGGAAGGACTCAATCCATGCCAAGACTGTATTGGCGATGCCAATGGATTTGAGTCGTGCAAGGAGAATACTGTGTGAGATGGTATCGAAGGCGGTGGATAGGTCGAGCAAGATCAATACTGCCCGCCTGCCTTTGTCCGCTATGATTTTAAGAGTATCAGATATTTCCAGGAGGGCAGTTTCTGTGGAGTGTTTGGGGCGGAAGCCGGACTGCCGGGGGTGAAGGACCATGGTGGTTTCTAGAAACTGTGTAAGTTCTTTGTGGACTAATCTTTCCGTTATTTTTCCCATTATAGGAAGAAGCGATATTGGGCGGAGATTGGTGACATTAGATGAGTTGATGTTTTGCTTTTTTTTCAGTGGCTTTACTATGGCAAGTTTCCATTCGTCAGGGACTGTGCCAGAGCTTAGTGAGGAATTGACTATTTGGTTGGCTACTGGGTTGATGATATCTATAATTTGGTGTAGTATCGTTGGGGGACAGGCATCCAGGGGAGAACCTGATTTACAGGCGGCAATTGCGGCTTGAGTTTGCTCAAGTGAGGCTGGTTTAAAAGTTTGGAGTGAATGGCTGGTGCCGGCTGGGTTAGCCTCCGGATTAACGATCAGGCTATACTCGTTTGGCTTAGGAAATTCCTTTTGGATATTGAGGATTTTTTCCTCGAAAAAGAGCGAGATCTGATCGCATAAGCTCTGGGAGGGCGGGATTTCTTTCTGCAGTGCCTTGGGATCGGTGAAAGATTTTATGATGGAGAAAATTATTTTTTGATCTTGTTTGGCCTCAAGAATTTTTTCGGAATAAAATGTTTTTTTTGCTAATTTGATTTGGGAGTGATATTTTTTCCTGCACATTTTGAAGGCTTTTTGCTCTATTGCCTCGTAAGCTCTTCTCCATTTTTGTTCCTGTTGTTTGCATTGGAGATGTAGCTGAGCTAGGGCGGGCGTAAACCAGGGGGCTTTGTGGGTTTTAGGTTTGCTATTCTTAATGTGTGATTCTAGTGGGATTAGTTAGTCGCTTATGGTAGTCATCCAGGTATGGAATAGTCATGAGTCTTCTGGTGTTTTACCGGTTAGGGCAGGGGCTCGAGCCTGGGCGGTGGTGGCCAGTTTGGGATTGCTGGCTAATTGCGCCCACTTGCGTCTTGGTTGTATTGGGGTGACTTGTTTGCCCAGGTAATTAGTGGTTTGACTCTTAATAACAAAGGGTATAAATTCATGGTCTGACCATATCTGTGGGCTGGGGGTGTCCACAGATAGCAAGGAGAAGTTGGAAGAGATGCCATCCAATGTATGGCCTGCTTTGTGTGTCGGGGCATCTACTAGTTGTTGTAGTCCAAGAGATTGTATTGTTTCAAGGAAATTATCAATTCCTGGCTCATTACTGCATTCCAGGTGGAGTTTAAAATTTCCCAGGAGGGTGAAATTGGCATACCTTAGTAGTAGATGGCTTAGAGTTTCTCCTAATGAGTCTAGAAAGTCGGTACTGTGGCTGGGTGCACGGTAGACCACGGCTCCTGAAAAGGCAAGGGAAGCATTCATTGCAAGGCAGAAGCCAAGGCTTTCTCCTCCCTTAAGTGTTTCCAGTTCAAAGTTTGTGAGGTGTAAAATGTCACGGGCAATAATGGCCAGCCCCCCTCCTCTGGAGTCAGCTCTGTCTTTCCTGCTGATTGTGTAGTTGGGGGGAAGTGCTGCTGCAATGTCAGGATTGCACCAGTCCTTTAGCCAGGTTTCCGTGACGAAAAGCAAGTCAAGTTGTTGTTCTGTAATTAGTTCCCTAATGTCCTGGGTGTGCTTGCAGAGTGAGCGGGCATTAGCCCACCTTTCAATTGAGCCTTATTGGAGGGTATGGCTATCTTACCCTTGGGGCGAATGCCTGTGTCTAAGATGGTGAGCTCTAGTCTACATTTGTGGCAAGTAACAGTCCCCCTTAGTTTCTCTGGTGGGATTTGGCATCCACAATTCCCTTTTGAGTTGAGGCTCTTTAAAGTTGTTGGCGTGTAGGTCATACCTGGGGCAATTTGGGCAGCATTCCTAGCGCTTAGGGCGTCCTGGGCGCTGACGGGCGCAGACCGGGTTGTCTTTGGCGCGCCAGCGGCTCGCCCGCTGTGCGTCCGGCCCAGCATGTGTTTAAATAGCTGGCCGGGCGCGAACTTGTCCTGCCGTTTATCCTTCCAACCGTAAGTCAGGCAGGTCAGGCAGGGGGTGTGACCGCTTCCCTCCGCTCAATCGGCCAATGCCGTGGTGGACCGGGGAAGCGGAAACCAGGGTATCTCGCTTTGGGATTTCGTGAGGCTGCATGGAGTTAGCCAAAGACCCGGTGAGTTCTATATTAATAAAAAGGTATAAAAATGCTGGCACAGGCTTAAAAGACGAAAGTCTTTACATCAGACCACATTTAAAATCCAAGCGTGATTAAAACAAAGGCACATAAAATAACTTCGGAGCGGAACTAAAAACAGAGGCACGGAATAGTGTCTAAATGTTTTAAAAAGCGGGCACCTAGTGAGGGGCTTCTCTCACCTCACACTCCGCTGCGCGTCCGGCCCAGCATGTGTTTAAATAGCTGGCCGGGCGCGAACTTGTCCTGCCGTTTATCTTTCCAACCGGAAGTCAGGCAGGTCAGGCAGGGGGTGTGTCCGCTTCCCTCCGCTCAATCGGCCAATGCCGTGGCGGACCGGGGAAGCGGAGACCAGGGTATCTCGCTTTAGGATTTCGTGAGGCTGCATGGAGTTAGCCAAAGACCCGGTGAGTTCCATATTAATAAAAAAGGTATAAAAATGCTGGCACAGGCTTAAAAGACGAAAGTCTTTACATCAGACCACATTTAAAATCAAAGCGTGATTAAAACAAAGGCACATGAAATAACTTCGGAGCGGAACTAAAAACAGATGCACGGAATAGTGTCTAAATGTTTTAAAAAGCGGGCACCTAGTGAGGGGCTTCTCTCACCTCACACTCCGCTTGGTTGGTGGTGTGCATGGACTGGCGCTTGGCTGGCAGTGTGGATGGATTGGCATTTGGCTGGCGGTGTGTGAGTAGTGACTTGCTGCTGGTCATTACACACACTGCTAGCCAAATGCCACTGCACACCATGTCAACCGCCAGCTGGTGTGATTGCTGTGTCAGTCATGTGGGCATATGAAAGTGATGGGCCCTTGAATGGCGCTGTATGTTGATGTGAATGTTGTAATGTGCTGGGCGCGCGGCTGGCGGTGTGAATGGTCTTGTGTGTGTCACATATGAAAGGTGTGTGAATGGCCTGTAAAGAGGTTGGTGCCTTGCCGTGGCTTTACAGCTCACGAGCTGTAAGTCAGTGGTTCAGGTTTTTAAACTTTTCATTATTAACAGCGCATTTCCTTTTGTGAAATCTCTTGTTAATAAAATTTTACGCTCTGAACCTTCACTCACCTTCATGCCAAATCCAACCAGTATGTGTGTGTACTTGAGTAATAGTTGGTTGTGAAGTAATATTTGTCTTTTCTATCTTTCTCTGCCTGGGTGTACATTATCTCTACATTGTCTGTTGATTTGAGTGTTGTAATGTGCTGCGCCCGTGGCTGGCGGTGTGAATGGTCTTGTGTGTCTCACGTATGAAAGGTGTGTCAAAGGCCTATAAAGAGTTTGGTGCCTTGAAGTGGCTGTACAGCTCACGAGCTGTGAGTCATTGTTTCAGGTTTTTAATCTTTTAATTTTTAACAGTGTATTTCCTTTTTGTGAAATCTCTTGTAAATAAAATGTTGTGCTTTGAACTTTCGCTCACTCTCGTGTCAAATCCAACTAGTAAGTGTATGTACTTGAGGAATAGTTGGCTGTGAAGTAATAATTGTTTTTTTCTGGCTTTCTCTCCCAAGGTGTACATTATCTCTAGGAAAAGTCTACCAAATCTAGATATTTTCGTAAACTAAAAACCCTGGGGAGTACAGAGTGGTGTCCCACTTGTGGATCCCAACAAGTTTTCTTTCCTACAATGCCCTGTAAACCTCAAAATGTGACTAAAGTCACACATTTTCCTTGCATTACTGTGCCATATTCTTCCAGAATCAGAAAGAAACCACAAATTTTCTAGCACCCAGTGTTCCCCAAGGTCTCCCAATAAAAATGCTACCTCACCTGTGTGGGTGGGCCAAGTGCCAGCGACAGGGAAAGGCCCAAAACGTATTGTGGAAACATCCAAGTTATCTATCACAAAACGGCCTTGTTTTGCGAGGGAGTCACCTGCGTTTTAGGTCCAGGGCTCGGCGGCCATCTAGGGAAACCTACCAAACCCAGACATTTCTGAAAACTAGATACCCGGGGAAGGCCAGGGATCTGTAGCTTGCGTGGATCCCCCAACATTTTCCTACCCAGAATCCCCTGCAAACTTTAAGCTAAAAAAATCACATTTTCTCCACAAGTATGTGTGGGAAAGTTGTGGGATCACTGGGCCGACACAAATTTCCTACCATCCAGCGTTCCCCCAGGTCTCCTGATAAAAATGGTACCTTACTTTTGTGGCTGGGCCAAGTGCATGCAACAAGGAAGGGCTCAAAACGTATTGTGGAGACAAAAATGATATCACAAAATGACCTGGTTTTGCAAGGGTGGCACCTGCATTTTTGATCCCGGGCTCGGCGGCCATCTAGGGAAACCTGCCAAACCCAGACATTTCTGAAAACTAGACACCTCAGGGAGTCCAGGGATGTGTGGCTTGCGTGGGTCCCCCAACGTTAGGGAATCCACGCAAGCTACACCTCCCTGGACTTCCCAGGGTGTCTAGTTTTCAGAAATGTCTGGGTTTGGTGTTTTCCCTAGATGGTCGCCGAGCCCGGAACCAGAAACACAGGTGATTCCCTAGCAAAATCAGTTTGTATTGTGATCAACAACTTTGATGTCTACACAGTACGTTTTGGGCCATTTCCTGTTGCGGGCACAAGGCCTACCCACACAAGTGAGGTACCATTTTTATCAAGAGAATGCTGGGATGGTGGAATTAGGTGCCTCCCCACAGATTCCAGCACTTTCCATTAGAGTAATGTGAGGAAAATGTGTTTTTTAGGCAAATTATGAGATTTGCAAGGGATTCTGGGTAATAGAGCCTGGTGGGAGCCACACAAGTCACACCATCCTGGGTTCCCCTGGGTGTCTATTTTCCAAAAATGCACAGGTTTGCTAAGTTTTCCTAGATGTTGGCTGAGTTAGGGCCCAAACTCCACAGCTAGGCACATTGCAAAAAAAAGGTCTGTTTTCTGTGGAAAATGTGATGTGTCCACGTTACGTTTTGGGCCGTTTCCTGTCACAAGCACTAGCCGTACCCACACAAGTGAGGTATCATCTTTTGGGGGAGACTTGTGGGAATGCTGAGTGGAAGGAAGTTTGTGGCTCCCTTCAGATTCCAGAACGTTCCCACACAGAAATATGAGGAAAATATGTTTTTTTCGATAACTTTTTTAGTTTTGCAAGGGATTCTGGGTAACAGAACCTGGTGAGAGCCACAGAAGTCACCCCATCCTGGATTTACCTGGTTGTCTAGTTTTCAAAGATCTACAGGTTTGCTAGGTTTCCCTAGGTGCTGGCTGAGCTAGGGCCCAAAATCCACAGGTAGGCACATTGCAAAAAAGGGTCAGTTTTCAGTGGAAAAATGTGATATGTCCATGTTGTGTTTTAGGCCGTTTCCTGTCACAGGCACAAAGCCTACCCACACAAGTGAGGTACCATTTTTATCGGAAGACTCAGGGGAACACAGAATAGTAGAACAAGTGTGATTACAAATTGTCTTCCAAATGTAAGATAGTGTGTAAAAAAGAAGTAATTTTGAAAAATACCCTCTGATTCACATGCTAGTATGGGTACCCAAAAATTCAGAGATGTGCAAATAACCACTACTTCTAAACTCTATATCTTGTTCCCATTTTGGAAATAAATAGGTTTCCTTGATATGTATTTTATAGTTTACCAAACGAATTGCTGTATACCCAGTACACAATGAAAAATCATTGCAGGGGGCTTGGCTTCGGCACGTATGGAGTGAGACGTGCCTTGCCGAGTCTCCGCTCCACTGTGTCCTGTATCCGCTGATAATCCTGGTCACCGGGCCTGCTTTTTGGGGCGGAACGCTTGGCTTACCATGGTGATCCCGCGGTGGTAGCCTTTTCAGCGGAGGGCCGCTTCGAAGGTCCTGTGGGCTCGAGCTTTCCTCCCGATCGCGCCGCAACTTCCTTCGGCCGCCATCTTGGATGACGGCGGCAGCGGAGGCTGACTGGACGACCGCTCGCCCTGCCCTTGGCCCTTGTGTCCGGAGAGGGGCTGTTCTATACGGGAGAGGCCTGGGAACTGATACCGAGGCCGGTCCGGCCTGCGCCCCGGAACGCTGCTTGGGGTCCCCCTGATCTTCGCTGCTCATTGGGGCAGTCGGCGACTCTCCAGCCTTCCTGACTCTCCGGCCCTTTCTGTGGGCCCATCGCCTGGCCGCCTGCTGCTTCCGGATGCCAGGTACTGGGGGCGAAGCGACCACGCTATTTGGCAACCGGGTGGGTCCCGTCTGATTTGACCTCCTGGCCCGGCGCCCCGGCTTCATCTGCAGCCTACGCTGCTCCCGCTCCTGCTCCAGGGACGGTGCCTGCACTCCCGGACTGCGTCCCTACGACCCATCCTTAGTGGGAGTCCCCGCCACGAGTGCTTGCTTTGCCCGGCCTGTTCCCCTCGAGACTGCCACCCTACTATTTTTGAGGGATTGCCCGGTGGGGCCCTCGACGCACTTGATCCTGCAGGGGAACCGCGGTGGGTGAGGCCCTCCCGCTCTATCTATGGGGGCTCCAGAGGAAGCTCAGAGACTGCCTTAGCTTTTTAGCCCTACTGCATCCTCTCCGCTGCTTAACTGCTGTGCTTGACTCCTGGCTGGGGGCCCCCCTGCTGTATCCGGAACTGAACCGCTGCCTGTGGAGAGGTCCCGTTTTCTGGGGGGTGTAGCAAACCCCTTCCTTCATCATTTGGGCAGCTACCTCTCACCTGGGGGCAACTTGCTTTTTGAGACTCCTCCCCTGTTTCTAGCCCCACGAGCTTTTTGGCCCCCTGTACCCGCTCCTTATTCATTGCGGAGGGCCCATTGACGGTGGTGTGCGGTGTGGGTCTCCTGCCCTTTGCCATACTGCTACCGACCTTCCCGGGACTCATTCCCTGCCTCCCTGTTGTCTCCTCTGCTGCCGGGCCTTGGGTCCTCCCGGACATTGCTGTCATGCCTCCTAAGCACAGGGCCACTAAAGATACGGACTCCGCGGCCGTCCGCGAGAACCCAGTTACTTCCCTCTGGTCCAAGACGGGCCTGCTTACACAGGAGGACTCCCTAGCACCCTCTGGGGCGCCCGTCACAGACGCACCGGTCACCCAGGCTTTTATGTCATCCTTCCTACAGGAAATTAAAAATGAGATTGGCTCTCTCCGCCAGGACTTCAAGGCTGGGCTCCAAGACATTCGCAAAGAGGTCACGGAGATAGGTGATAGAGTTGATGGCCTTGAACGCACGATGGACACCAGGACGGAAGACCTTGAAACTCTTTGGAAGAAGGTGGCTGAGCTTGAGGACCAGAATATTACTTTACAACTGAAGCAGGAGGATTTGGAAAACCGGCACATTAGAGGGGTTCCCATGGGGACGGAGGGGAAGGACATCCTGACCTACACAGCAGACCTCTTGCATGCCATCCGAGAGAATGAGGGTGCCTCCCCGCCGATGCTTGACAGAGCACATCGAGTGCCGGGCCCCCGCTATCGCCCTGACTTTGTCCCAGATATTATCACGAGAGTTCATTTCTTTACTGACAAAGAGGCCATCCTCAGAAAGGTGCAAGGGGTCAAGTCGGTCTCTTACAATGGACTGTCGATTCACATTTTCCAGGATCTGGCACCCTCCACACTCCGTCAGAGGAAGGAATTTAAACCGGTAAAGGACAAATTGAGAGACCTTGAAGTTAAATACCAGTGGGGTCATCCCTTTGCCTTGATGTTCACCTGGCATGGCAGAAGGCATGTTCTTCGGTCCCTGCGGGAGGCGCAGCGACTTCTTCATCTTCCGGTGGACCCTGATGATGACGACCTTCCATCTTCTCGAGCGGGACGGCCTGGCGCCCTTCGTCCGGACTGGTCTACTGTTCGTCCTCCTGGTTCTAGATGCCGATCGCTGGGCCCCGAATCATCGCAAACTAAGCAGGACATCATTAGCCACATTCGCTCCTTGAGTGGCTCTCCATCTCTTCCGACCTAACCGCCTCTAACTGCAAGACTCTCTGAAACATGGCCTCACTCTTGATCTATGTCTGATGGTTCTTCTACCTACGGCCCGGTGACCTGATTGTCCTTTGCTTGGTTTTCTACTTCACGGGATGCAGACGGCGGAGATCTTTGACTTCCTATGTGTCTGCCACCCCCCCCTCATTGGAGTCCCACAGGAGAGTGACTTCTCCGGAATGGCCCGCCTGCGGGAGCCCGGGCTGTCCCAGTTAGACTCTGCACGTATCTGGCCCAGTTGGCTTTTTGTTTTTTTGTTCTCTCTCTTTTCTCTTTCTCCCTTTCTTCTTGCATACCATATTTCCTTGGATGTGTCTTTAACGGGGGCTGTGCTGCTGCAGTCCTCTGGGGGGATGTTGTGGTGTCCATCTTGGATTTATGGGCTCAGTCGGTTATCTGCCTATGTCTTTTGCTTATTTTCCGTGCTTCCTTTTCTGACTGTTTGCCCTTCTTCCTTAGCTGCGCGATCTTTGGGGCTGCCCTCTCTCACTTCTTGGGGGTTACTCTAATGGGATCTGTGGGGTATGCCTTGCTGATGCTGGGGGCAGGGTTGTTCCTCTTGCCCTCTCACTGTGTTGGCTGGTGGTTGTGGTGATCCGGGGGGTCTTGGGACTCGGACGGGTGGAAGAGGCGTGAGGTATTCCCCTTTTTGTTCCATGACGGACCCTGTTAAATTCCTCTCTCTTAATGTGAAAGGGCTGAACTCCCCTAACAAGTGTCGCCAGATTTGGCGCTACTTGCTCCAACACGATCCTGATGTGATTTTCCTTCAAGAGACCCACCTGCTCTCCACTGACATCCGCCTTATGTCTCACCCCAAGTACCCTATCCAATACTGGGCATGCTCTCCTTCCAAGAGGTGCGGAGTGGCCATTCTTTTTAAGTCCGGCTGGCGCGAAGCGACCCCCAAGGGTACAGCCGATGACGGGGGGAGGTTCCTCAAGGTCCACATGATCTGGGGCTGGGGACCTTGCACTTTTGTTAATATATATGCACCTAACCAGAACCAGGACACATTTCTTCGCTTACACCTGGGAGTCCTTCTCCGTTCTCTTACTATCCCTGTCGTCCTTGGAGGCGATTTTAACTTGGTTTGGAACCCTGAATGGGATCGTACTGCACAGGCGCATCATGCTCCTGGGGCAATGTCAGCGACACTGCGAGACGCCATCACCGACTTCGGTCTAGTTGACGCTTGGAGACACTTACACCCGGATTCTCGAGATTACTCTTTTTTCTCTCACGTGCATCGCTCGTACTCGCGCATTGACTACTTCTTTCTTTCACTCCCTTTGATCCATATACTGTGCAGCGCGGAAATCTCTGACATATCTATCTCCGATCATGCACACGTCTTGCTTACACTCCAACCTCCTGATACTCGTAGAGAACCCCTTCCTCGGTGGAGACTGCCCCCCCAGGCCCTCCGAGACCCTGTGGCGGACATTCGTAGGGAAATTGAGGACTTCTTTTTCGCCAATTCCCTTTCTGGTACCCCTGAGGGCGTCCATTGGGACGCCTTCAAAGCCACTATTTGGGGGGTCATTACATCAATAACCATTGCCCGGTCTAGGGAGGGGCGCCTGGTTGAATCCAATCTTTCTAAGGATATTAAAGCCCTTGAACGCAAGGATCATATTCAGCCGTCCCTTTGCAACAAGCGGCTCCTCACTAATCTTCGCAGTCAACTACGCTTGCAGCGCACCAATAAGGCGGAGCGGCTATTAGTCAATCTCAAACAAAAAGTTTACATGGGTGGGGACAAGGTGGGGGCCTGCCTTGCATGGCGCCTTCGGGCTCAGACTACCCGATCCCACATCGCGAAGCTCCAACGCCCGGATAGTTCTTGGGCCATCTCGGAGGCGGACAAGAGCCTTGCGCTGGAAGCCTTCTATAGGGACCTCTATATGCATGCTCCCTGTTCTCCAGACTCTGTCAAGGCTTTCCTCGATTCCTGTCCTCGGGACCCTATTGATCCTTATTTCACGAAGCTGCTTGATGATCCTATCTCCCATGAGAAAGTTGTTAAAGCGCTAAAGCAGCTTCCGACAGGTAAAACTCCGGGCCCTGATGGCTTGCCGCTGGCTTTCTATTGGGTTTTCTATCCGCAAATACGGGAACATATGCTCCACCTCTTCAATAGCTTCACTGATCTATCGGGCCTCTCCCCCACGATGAACGAGGCGGAAGTAGTGCTTATCCCCAAGCCTGGGAAGGACCCGACCCTGCCCGCCTCCTTTCGTCCTATTGCCTTGTTAAATACAGACGCCAAGATAATCACGAAAATCCTGGCGAATCGATTGGAGCCACATCTACCGGGTCTCATTGACCCTGATCAAGTAGGGTTTATCCGTCACCGCCAGGGGGCAGACAATATCCGCCGGATAGCCCACTTAGTGGAGAAAGCGCGCATCAGAGATATCCCTGCCTGTTTGGTGTCTCTGGATGCCGAAAAGGCATTTGACCGCGTGGACTGGGGCTTTCTCAGGGCAGTCCTCCAGAAGGTTGGGCTGGGGCCCGGGATGATCTCCAAATTGATGGCCCCATATGCAAATCCCACCACACGCATCCGGTTTAATGGCTCTCTCACGGCTCCAATTCCTATTCATCGTGGTACTCTCCAGGGGTGCCCGCTTTCTCCCCTACTTTTTGCCCTTGTGGTGGAACCCCTGGCTATTGCTCTGCACCGTGATCAAGTCATACGGCGTATCCCCATGGGTGGCTATGAGCATAAAACCTCTCTCTTCGCTGATGACCTTCTTCTATCTCTGTCAGCCCCATCGACCTCCCTTCCTGCGGTGGCGACACTTCTGGAGTCCTTTAAAGCTGCTTCCGGGTACCGGATCAACCTTGCAAAATCCCATGCTCTTAATCTTACACTTCTGGCCCTGGAGGTCCAGGGACTGCGGGACTTGATCCTGGTGCAGTGGACCGATGTTTCGATTCGCTATCTGGGTCTTGACTTGACCCCCACACTTGCGTCTTGGATCTCGGCTAATTGGCCCAGATACCGGAAATCCCTACGGGACGAAATGCGTAGATGGGAGGGCATCCCCCTGGCATGGTTAGGGCGACTCAACGCTATCAAAATGTCCCTTCTCCCTAAAATTCTCTATCTTTTCCAATCTCTTCCCACCCCCGTGCCACAAGTGGATATTCTGGCCCTGCAGCGGGATTTCACCAAATTTATATGGGGGAGGTCTCGCCCTCGCTTCTCTCACAAGATCCTTATGCTTCCTAGATCCCGATACTATTGGGCCTGCCATCTTCAGTTCATATCTGAATGGATTGTTCCCAAAAGTGAGAAGCATTGGTTCCACTTGGATCGTGTGGTGGCCTGTAGACCCCTGAGAGGCCTCGCCTGGCTCCCACGTGGGGCTCGCCCTCGCAGTGCTTATACATCTACTCCAACGAGAACGGTCCTGGAGATCTGGGATAGACTGGCAGTCCCCCGTGGTCTCACGACGATTCCTTCCCCCGACACATCCCTAACGCGCAACCCCCTGTTTCCCCCTGCCCTACAACCTCAGGCTTTTGCTGCCTGGACTGTGGAAGGCCAGCGAGTCATCCAGGACTTTTTTCAGGGCACTGCCCTCCGTACCTTTGACCAGTGCAAACAAGCCTTCCACCTCTCGGAAAGCGCGTGCATGCAATATTATCAGTTGAGGCATTGGCTTAGCTCCCCGACGTACATTCGGGAAGTAACTCGACAGCTCACTCCCTTTGAATCCTTGGTTTGTAGGTTTGCAGGGTCACGGGGCTTGATCTCCAAAACTTACTCGGTCTTACAGCACTCTCAGCCACTTCCACCTCATAACTATCAGACACATTGGGCCTCTGACCTGGTCGCTGACATTTCCCCGGAGGAGTGGGTCCACTTGTGGAGGGACATTCCTAAGGTCTACCGCAGTACACCTCAGCGCGAATCAGCATACAAACTCATGATGCGCTGGTACTATGTCCCCACTCGCCTCCATCGGATGTTTCCGAGCTCCTCTTCGCTCTGCTGGCGGTGCCTGTGTGATAGGGGGGACTTCTTGCACATCTGGTGGTCTTGCCCTGGCCTCACGCTGTTTTGGAAGGAGGTCCTCAGTCACATTAAGGAGGTGGTGGGTTTCCCGGTCCCCTCTACCCCGTCATTAGCGCTCTTGGGCATTAAACCTGACACGCTGAAAGCCATGACTAACACGGAATGGCACTTGATCCTTCACTTGCTGGGAGCGGCGAGACAATTCATAGCTGTCTGCTGGAAAAAGCCTCATCCTCCTCCCACTGCTGCTTGGTTTCTCCGGCTGTGGGATGTCCTGGCCTTAGAATTACTCACGGCACGGCTTAATCACACGGACACACGATTTGAGCGCATTTGGCAGCCACTTATACGCCACTTCACCAAGACCGAACATTCCCGTCTGATGCCCCCCCGGCTGCATGCCCTGCAGCTGTTTGAGGACTCCTTGGAGCCCTTCTCTCGGGTCAGAAACCAGAATCCCCAGAATGACTCCCATGACCCAGCGGGCAGGTCTCTCTGCCCCCGAGCGTCTCGGCCCCCATCCTGGGCCTCGACTCCCCAAAGCGCATCCAGCTCCGACTCCCCCTCCTTCAAGGGGCAATTTCCTTTGCTAGCCCATCCCTTTTCTCTCTGTTCCTCTATCCCTTCTGACTTCTTTTTCTCTCCTTCCTCTGTTGTTTGTTTTTGTTCTTTTTCAATATGGCAGAAGTTGTTTAATATTATCGCAGTGTGTGGTATCTTCTCTCCGTGTGGTGAGGGTTTCATAGTAGCTTGGGCGCTGCCCATTAGGATCCTTCTGTATCCGTAGCTGTGGTATTACCCCACTCTTCCCCTGGAACTCTGGACTGGCTTTTGTACTTTTGTTCCTCCCCTATGCCTCGCCTAGGTACTTCGACCCTGATGTTTATGACTTGGGAGGGTCCCATGCTTTACATCGCATTTGTTTACCATAATTTGGGGGGGGGGGGGTGGGTTTACCCTGATGGGTCGCTTCTACACTGGTATCTTACTGTATCAGCCTAGCCTATGATGCCTAATCACTTTTGCTCTTACTGCGCCATGTGTCTTTTATATGCTTGTTTTTAATAAGCAGATGTTAAACGTAATAACCATTGCAAGGTGCAACTCAGTTATTGGCTCTGGGTACCTCGGGTTATTGGTGAACCTACAAGCCCTATATATCCCTGAAACCCAAAAGGTCCTTTGGACGTAACGGTATATTGCTTTAAAAAATCTGCCATAGTTAGAAGAAGTTACAGGTGAAAATGTAGGCACAAATGGCCGTTTTTTTCAACTTAATTTCAATATTTTTTTATTTCAACTGTTACTTTTTTATAGGAATACCTTGAAGGGTCTACACAAAGGACCCTTGCTAAATGAAAATGTTGTCTACTTTTTAGAAATGTATACCTTTCTGAGATCAATTATTGTTTTCACATTCATTTCTACCACTAACTGGAAGTAGGTTGAATGCACAAAAAATAGGAAAAATAGGCTATGTCCCAGTAAAATGCCAAAACTGTGTAGAACATGTTGGTTTTTCTGACAAATGTCTGCCTGTTCGTTCCTGAAAGCTTGGAAGATGGTGAATTTAGCACCACAAACCCTGTGTTGATGCCATTTGCAGGGAGATAAACAGGCACTTTCTTCTGTAGTACTTTTTTCCCATTTTTCCCCCAAAAACTAAAGTTAGCTGTATTTTGGCTAATTTCTCGGCCTCCTCCAGGGAATTCACAAACCCTGAGCACCTTTAGAATCCTCAGGATGTTGGAAGAAAAGGACGCAAATTTGGCATGGATACCTTCTGTGGACAAAAAAGTTATGGGGGCCTAAGTGTGAACTACACCAAATAGCCACAAAAAGGCTTAGCACGGGGAGGCCTAGCAGCGAAGGGGTTAACAAAGCTTTGTAAAGCTTGTGTTCTAAGAGAAAAATAGAAAGAGAGAAAGAGAAAAATGACGAAGGTAGAGGGTCAGAAATAAGCAGGTACGGTGTTGTATAGTCCGACATACGTACCCACAGAGGTACAGGCAGATACAAATAAGTACAAAACAGCATGTGTGGACTTGCCACAGATACCAAGGGCAGTAGGTAGAGAGAGCTACGACAGTCGCAGGCGCTGAGAAGCACAGACTGAACCGCCGAAATATGTACCTTTGTGGGTATATAACTTTATGACCTATCCCCTGTGACACCTGCCACTTGGTAAGATAACACAATAGGGTTTTTTAGTATTACCCTTTATGTTACGAAAGCTTGCAGTTAAGTTTTAGATGCGTGCATATTTAACATAGGTTTTATTATTACTAATTTATTTAGCATTTCTATGTGTATGCCACACTTCGAAACAAAATTCCGTTTGCTAGCATCATGTCATCTATTCTCACAACCTATTCTCGCGTAAAAAAACGCACTGCCTCTTCACACTTTTTTTTCCTAATTGCAAAATAGTATGAGAAGCCTGTGCTTTTAGGCCACAAGTATACAGGAGAAGGCGGTGCTGGCAGACTTTCCTGAACGATGAAAATACAACAATGGACTCGAACTCCTGACAAAGAGAGGGCTGTGCTGACTGCAGGCAGACTGGAAGAGGAAAGTTGTGTTACATTTGCCTCTCCTAATGTTAGTCAGTGACGCCCAGGTTAGGCCCCTGAGGATCTCCATCGTTAGATCAATTTAAGACCGTACCATGCAAGAAATTGAAGTAAGTGCATGAAAAAATCTCCCTGGAAGTACAAGACTAAACCTAATAGCCAATTAACCACTAACCCTAGGTTCCAGAGTAGTAAACTACTTACTGTAAAGTCGATCATCGCCCCGTCAGGGGAGTAGGCGGTCTATGAAGGTAATTAAAATATAACACTCATCCAATAAGCACATACTTTGCTTGGTAGTGTGTGGAAGTTTGTTCTGCTTCATACTTGAAAAATAAGCTCTGTTCAGTGGTTTAGTACCTAGGTCTCAACCGTAGCTGCTGTTGCCATACAAGTGTGCGTTCTGGCCACCCATCTCAACGGATGCAGTGAGCAAGCCTGACAAGTTGACTTCATGTCTGTGGTGTTTTCCAGTTCCCAACACACCACGTAAAACTTTTATTCATGTGTAGCATAGAACCAATATATCTGGTATGGAAACCCTACAGAGTTCTTTACCCGCTATATGCTGGATAATTCTACAGCACATTTTGGTCCTTAATACCTGGAGGTACCGTTAACATACCAGGAATACACTCAGTGGTTGCAGGGTGGCATTGCCACATATCACTGATCCTTGTACAATGGGTCAACTCATGTGACCGGGATACACTGGTCCGGTCAAGAAAATGTAGACACTCACCTAGAATGGGACCAATACGTTCACCAGGTTACCCAAACAACATTCTGAGAATTACTCACTGTCTACCAGCTGCTGAGCCAGTATGTCTTACAGACTATGAGCATAGGACTCAGGACACCCCACATGTCATAAATCAACAAACCATATACATTGCCACCAGAAAATGCCCCAAAACAGGAAAAGTTTCCCTTTTGGGTAGCCTACAGAACACACCAGCTAGATGCAGTGTGTTCTTACCCTCGCCCTCAAGTGAAACATAAAATTAGGAGCATTTGCTTTGCTATATGAATGGTGCCCACTTTTCAAGAGTGTAACACTGCGGGGGCATATTTTCTAACATCTATACTTCTGCATCAATGGCTATATTACCAGATGTCCTAAAACAAATTTAGTAGGATCACGGAACATCCCCTGCCAGGCATTTAGGAATGCAAGTGATTGGTAACTGAAATACAGTTTCTGAAATACTACTAGATAACATAAACAGCTGTGCAGGTCTTGTCTCCTCTGGTCAGAGACTCTCAGGTGTCTTTAGCTCAAAGGGAAGCAAGGTCATCATTTTGGTGTTGCCAGGAGTAGCATCTGATACCTCTGGCATGCCGTACCCTGCTCTTGTAACCCCTGGCATTTTGGCCGCATGGGTATCCTCAGGAACAGAAACTTAACATTTAACATCTGTGTTCACATTCTGCCTTTGTTATTATATGTACATGGATGTGAGAGTAGCTTGGTGAACCTTGAACATGCCTACAGCAGGTGAGCAAATTGGACGGGCATGACAGGGAGACAGAAGTCTGATTTAGTGGGACAGATAGAGGAAAGGATGGGGAACTGCTGTGGGACTCTCTATAACTATCCTGTGACATTTCGTACAATAATCAACATGAGATGTTACTGTGAGAATGTTGAATTTACTCCTTTATTTCACAGTGTGCTTTTTGCACAACACATCAACCTTTGGGAAGTTTGGCTACATAAATAAACCTTGAAGAAAATGTGTTGAATGTATTCCAGATAGCTCAGTGGGCTTGTCATCTACTTCACAGATCTCAGTGCAGCATGTAGACACAGATTAAATCCCAGCATTTCACTAGGGCAGGTTATTTTTCCAAGTTATGTCAGCAGGTGCAAACATCCAGTGAACTCATTTCCGATAATGCCAACAGGGAAATAGGTCATAAGATGCCACTACCTGTGATGTTGTCACAGGACAACAGGAAGTGATATCATTTCCACTGCTCTGGTATGCTGGTGATTCGACGTCTATGAGTGGAAGTGGAGTTCCCCCCCATAATATTACACGTCCATGCTTCCAGAAGTGATACCTTTGCACCGGCCATCCATATCTTAGCCTAAATCAACAGAATGATCTTCTAAGGAAAAAGGGCAGGAGCAGAAAAAATCCCAAAGGGATTCTTGTAAAAATAGGGCTAGATCTCTGAAAAGCAGATTACAATCCCAAAATGATGAATTTCGTGGGATTTAAAATTTATGGGATCATCAAACACTAAATGCATCAGAAAGGTATAGCAGTTCCGATGAGCAGTAATCTTGATCTTCACAGCAACATTGGAGATGCTCAGAGCCAGGGCTTTAAGTGGGATGAAAAAACTGGGGGGTCTCTGAAAGGGGCGTGGCCAATGTAATTAAGGGCATGGCATAAAACACGTAAGCGAAAAATCTGTGCTTAGTATAGTGTGCCACCAACTGGTATTTTGCTGCTTCTGTCATTGCATCCAGATATATAATACATCAAGTAACATTTCACCTACAGCAAGCCAAAACTATTGGCTTTGTCAATGGTTGTTAGTTGCATAAGCAACAACTATGACTTCGTTGAATATAATATGACAATCCTTCAGTTCTGAAATGATGAGACTGTGAATGAACTTTAACGAGTCTCTTCGAAGTTACCCCAAAGGCAGTGAAGGGTCGTACTGCTGCAGAGTTAAGATTTTTTTTTTCACCCAGAGGGTTATGGCAAGAAATGGAGAGCCCGATAGGGACCTGTCTCGACACCTGCTTTTTAGAACTGCCAGTGCTCAGCACCGGCGGGACCCGCCACACTTAAAGCCCTGCTCAGACCGATAGCCCGGAGCCTGAAAGCGTGATGGAGCAGACTCCCACAGGAATGAGCATATTTCTATGAGGCAAAGAACAAACTCAGCAGCTGAACCCAGAAGTGACTGGTAAAGGGGAAGAAACAGATTCAGATCAGAAAAAACACAATTTAAAAAGACAAATGTAGCTGGATTGGCAGCTAAGGATAAAAACGCATCATAAAAAGAGGCTTCTCCTACAGATAGGACTTGATATTGTTAGAAAGGGAAGCAGAAATTGACACAGCACACAGGAGTCTCCTATCGATTAATAATGACAATTTAAACTATGTATAAAGCTGTATCCCTTGCATAAAAAATAGATTTTAAAAAAAAGAGTCTCCAAGACCTTCTGAAAATGACTTCGATATTCGGGTCAAAACTTTCCATCGGCATGCAAATAAACCAAATAAAATCTATATAACTCAAGAAGGAGATATAAAGAAATGTCCATAAAAATGATATTTAGTCATACTCAAAAGCACATAATATACTAATAGTTGAGGGAGCTTGAACCTTGGAATTCAACACAGACAAGCTTAGAGGGGAGGAAATCATAACAGAAGCATTCTCTCTGATTGTGTCCATGGCTCTTTGAGACTCACATGCAGGTGACTGGGAAAGAAAATAACCCTGGCTCCAAAACTTTTATAAATAAGAGACGGGCTGGGACAAAGGGACAACTCCACACTTTATTCCTTTGGGAGATAAACCTCGGGCTAAAAGGGATGCAAAAACATAACAGCTTAGCTTAAATATCAATGAGTGATTGTTCTCTGTCACTCCTCCAGGAAGACCCCAATGTTCTTCATTGCTAGCAGTAGCGGCCTGTGGTGGGAGTGCTGCCGGGCGGTGACGTGAGGCGGGGGAGGGGCAGGGTGGGCAGTAGTAAAGTACGGAATACGGCCGAATAGAGGTAAGTAAACATATAAATAAATAAAACGAATTTCATTGTACGCGCTGCATCGCCACGGAATACTGCGGAATAGAGGTAAGTAAACATATAAATAAATAAAACAAATTTTGTTGCGCGCGCGGCATCGCCAAATGCGATGCCGCGCGCGCAACGAAATTCGTTTTATTTATTTATATGTTTACTTAGCTCTATTCGGCCGTATTCCGTACTTTACTACCCCCCACCCTGCCCCTCCCCGCCCCACGTCACCGCCCGGCAGCACTCCTACCACGGGCCGCTACTGATTGCTAGTCCCAATTGTACTCACCATTTAGTCCAGGATTATATAGATTTTAACAGTCACACCCAATCCCACTCAATCATATGCAGTGTTCAATGCACGAAGCACAGAACTAACGACACTTTTCGAAATAAATAAGCAGAATTCGAAATTATTATTCAGATGCTGTCTATGCGAGGCTTTGCAGTCATTGCAAGCCACTGATTTATGGACCACAAAGGCATCAACCAGTGAATTAAAAAAAGTCCTCAATATAACCACCAGATTCCTTTCTATGCAAGAAGATAAAGCGACTTTTGCGAAGCGGGCTCATGCCTGGCAAGTCATTAACACTTACAGGACTTTAAAACCACAGCCCTACTTCGACTTCGGATTCCCATTCTACATCAAGCTCAAGTTTATGTGCTTCTGCTTAGGAATCCAACCAACTTTGGACCAATTACCCATTTGGTTAATGTTAGAAATGGGATTTCTGGTTGGCTAGGGCTTGCGCCTAAGCCAGGCAGAAACCACCACTCTAGTCAGGGTAAGGGAGCTACACACCGAAGATAACCCCTGCTCACCCCCTTGGTAGCTTGGCAGAGCAGTCAGGCTTATCCCAGAGGCAATGTGTAAAGCGCTTGCACAACACACTCACACAATAGCGACACACTAGGCACACCACAAAAGAAACTCCACACAAGGTTATATAAAAAAATCGCCTTTGTATTACTCATAAAACACATTAGAATGCAATCACATATATACACTGTGCCACCTGGCACTAGGTATTACTTTACAGGGGATTATGGGCCAGATGTACGACGGTTTTTGCATGCGCAAACGGGTTTGCGAACCCGTTTGTGCAAGCAAAAACCAATAGGGGTATGTACCGTTCCAAAATAGCGAGTTGCAACATCAGTCTATTCATATAGGTGATTTCCAGTACATCTGAATGACACATATGTTCTTTATAATGAAGGACAAACAATACCCACTGCATACAAATTATAACTCTATGCTGTTTGAAAGAGTGTAGACCTCTAGTGTTCTGTAATTAATTTTTCTCTCGTATATTCCATTGTTTCTCTGCCTTGATATTTGCATGTATTTAAAAAAAATCCATGATCCCTATGTGCCATTGATTACCTGAACATCAGAAAAGGACTTAATTTTCTGATGTTCCCTGATATCACCTTTCTACCTTTAAGTACTAATTCTTCTTCTCGCATGTCAGGATGGCATCAAATTAGTTATCACTTGTAGACAGGGCTTGGAGTATTCACTAAAGATACTTTCCACATAAGATATAGCTCTTTTTTAAATGTTGGACTTGGAAGTTTGAATAAAAGATTTGTTGGCAGTTGAGGTTTAGCTAGATATAAAAGCAGCAGTTTTTGAACACTTAATGATGGTACCTGATATTAATTAGTAATGTCAAAGAGTGCCCAGCCCCCATAAAGAGTGTGCCAGTTAGTTTCCTTCTGCTCATCCCAGATATATTTTATCTATATAGAACTTAAACCCAGAAAGAAGAGTGGATTCTAGTGGTGCTTGATTATTAAACAACATACCATTCACTGTGTTGCTGGTGCCCATATCTATACATTCTGTACAAAGATGTAGATTAATCGCAACAACATTTTCTATATACCCAATCTGCTCATATCATGATCTTCATGATATCTCCTGTGTACCCATGCCCTCAGCCAGCCTCTAGAATTTGCCCTCCTCTTGAAACCCATAACTTTCCCCAATCCAACAATCAACTGCTCCCTCACCAATCAATCGTAAATATTACTATTAGCTCTACCTTGAACCTAGCACTCCCACTCTAATAGAGGAATCTAAACTCTTCACTAAATTCTCCTTCATGATGCCCTTATCTCCGCACATAATTATCATTCCACTCATTGCTATAGGAAAAGAGCACAGAGCACACTAATTCTGGAGGTGAGATGCTGACCTCGTACACAAACCGCTTTTAATCTCCATTTTTATCTTCCCATCATTTTTCCACTTTTCAGATAGAAAATTCCAGGATTTTGAGGGCACACATTATATTTGAAGATATTATTTCTGTTGTTCACAGACTCCTTCCCTATCCATCCACCCTGTGGCTTCCTGATGAAGGCAATTTGCCGAAACACTCGTAGAAAATCTTAGGTGCATAGAACCTTGTCTTTATACCACAAATATGTATTTTCGTTGCACTAGTCTATTAAAACATCCTATACAACCTTGAGATATGAATATTATTTGTGCAAAATACAATGTATTATTTATACATATTGACCATGAAGATGATGAGAAGTGGATGAATGCATGGGTATGTGTGTGTATTAGTTTGTCTGTTGATTGCTAAGCATGTTATGTATATAGTGTATTTTTAAAAACAATTTTTTGTTTATGATTACCCTTGAAAACACAGTGACATTGTTATTTATTAAATTAAAAAGATTGTTCTACTTTTGTATCATTAAGATGGCTTCGCTGTGTGTTTTTCATTGTGCCCTCTACCTTAACTCATATTTTCTTGACTGAGACTGCTTTTTGAAATCTATTGATACTATCCCTGCCTTGGGCAAGTCATTCCGCTGCAGATGACCCCTCTTTCCTAAATTACAATATCTGCTGCTGTCCACAGGTGACATTTATTTATTTATTTATTTTATTTATTTATAAAGCGCGACATTAATCCCATTGGGATATCACGGCCCTAAAGTAGCGGGAGGGTGGTGAGTTTCGCTTTCACAAAGTCCAAGTGTGTAACTACACTCAGATTTTGTGAATAGCAAAAAAGCAGTAAACGTACTCAAAAGTGTAAATTACTCAAAAATATACCGGCCCCCACCCTTTAGTTTAGTGGAGCCCTGTAAGTTATATTTTTGGAGTAAATATGCACTTCAATCTTGCGAATAGCTAAAAAGTAGTAAACATACTCAAATGTGTGAATTCCTCAAAAGTGTAAGTTACTTTTGTAAATAATGCCCAATTTATTTATGTGGTATTTGTTTAGCTGAAAAGGCAGTGAAGCACTGTAAAAGATGATAGGCAAGCATACTGTCAAAGAGTGATAGGAGAGGTAGCTAATTATTGGATTGTTACTGCATTGTGATGTAGTGTTCTTTGAAAAAGTGTGTCCTCAATTCTTTCATATATTGGAGCAGTGTTGGGCCGGTCTACATAAATACGGGGATGTTGTTTCAGATCCTGCATACATGAATAGTAAAGGCCTTCTGCCTTGTATTTTGTTTTTTACACTTCTTATTCTCCAGACTGAAAGTGGCCTGGCTGTGGGTGCACCGAGAGCCACCTGAAAAGGGAGAGCTTGATAAGGGGTTTCTTGGTCATAATGGCTTTGTAAATTATGCAGCTGGTTTTGAAGATGGTGCGGGCCAGCAATCAGAACAAATGGATTTCCATCAGGATAGCAGTGATGTGATCATATTTCTTCCAGTCCTGGATGAGATGTGTGGCACCATGTAGGACACCCATAAAAGGTGTCAAGGTGGAATCTGAGAGGCAGTGGAGCAGCACTTCCATCCAGATACAAGAGTATGAGGCCTTGAACAGCAGGTCTGAAGTCACTTTCTTTAGAAGAGAGAGCCTAACCAGGCCATCTTTGTTTTTGGCAATGTGTTCCTTGATGGTTAAGTTGGTGTCCAAGTTGAATCCAAGTGACATGTAATTCGGTAAAGGTTTGGGTTCAAAGCCATCAAGGTTCATGACATTGAGCCAGCTTTGTAAAGTATCATGCTTGTTGTTCTTGGCAAATAACAGAAATTCTGTCTTGACAATCCAGCTGGTCAAACCAGGAGGCTGTATCAAGCGTGGCAGTGCTGCAGATGTATATGCATGATTCAAAGAGTCAGTGAACACACTTTATGGAGATAAAAGCATGTTTCTGTATTTTTTAGTCCTGGTTCTCACCCACTCCAATTCATTATAGCTGTAAAGTGTACCCATAATATAGAAACCAGGACCCAAAGTACTTCCTTGCACTGGGCAGTTGGCTTCCTCTCTTCTAGGAACTATCTTCTCCATGCGCCATCAGATTCAGGAGGCAGGCTGTACAACACATGCTGAAGATTTCAATGACACTCAGGTTCTACTACATTGTCTTCAGCTGCCCCAGACCACATGCTTTCAAGTAGAGAGCCAAGTAGATCATGAGACAACAGTTCTGGTATTTCTGTCAGCAGACAAAACATATACATCACCTTTTTTAGGCACGGTTATGAGACTGCCTTTGTTCTCTTATTTTTAGACTTGCACTAAGGAGCATGGGAAGTGTGATCTGCATGCGGTTTCTGAAGAGAACAGGCTTGTGTGTCATTAGTTGGTACCCCTACACTAATCCATAGTTGTTCCTTGTATGCCTCACTGCCCATTTTCCATTGTCAGCCAAGCTCTGTAACACTATATATTGGACAAAGATTCTTTAACACAAAGTCCAACAGTTAATATTTAGAAGTGTTTCCAGCCGATGTCATTTAAACTGATTCTTTATTCGTTATTTCTTCATATAAAAACAGGCTGTTTTTATATGAAGAATTTAATAACGCAAAAAAAATCTATTTAAATGGCAAAGGCTGGAAACATTCCTAAATATTGACTGCTGGACTTTGTGTTAAAAAACCTCTGGAAGTGGGTATGATATAATCATTGCCTCTCTTATCTGATATATATGTTCCAATGTTGGGTTGTTTGACATCCAACCTAAAGAGGTGGGCAATGATCCAGCATACATAAGGAAAGTCACTGGTAGTGCGGTACATTGGTCCTTAGCTGTGTAAGATCTGTGAGACTTGTCTTCTAGTTGTAAAACTCTCACAGTTGTCATGCTGCAAATTCCAAGATAAAAAATGCATCCCTTGCACAGTCAGAGCTATGCTGGAGTAGTGACTCCTCAACCCTGGTTGCTAATCTAGACCTTTGCTTTACAAAGACATTCTTCACTCCTTTGAAATCTAAGAGGGAGGCTGCCTCTTGTGTAGTGTGGAAAAAATACAGCTTGGCAGATGTTGCAGAGGACAAAGCGTAGTTGTGATATGAAACTAAGCCTTTTTTCAAACGTGAGGAAGAAAACTCTACTCAAACCTGATGGGTTGAATTTTTGAGGAGCGGACAGGCTCTGACTGGCAACGGGCCTCCGTCCACCTGTCGAGGCTGGAAATATAGGCATCAGCTTCCTTCCCTCTTAGAGTGCATCCCTTCGGACACAGACCGTTGTGAGCTCTGCTACTGCAGTGGAACTGAGTGCTGCCGGTTTACAGTTGTCTGAATACAAGTCCAAAGGCCCCACTGAAACCATGTTGACCTATATTGCCCATGCCTGTGTAGAAGCCCCTGTCCTGCCCACAGAGATGAGACTGTCCTGGACACAGCCCCTAGAATCTCCCTATATCCCTCTACAGAGATCTGAGGAAGGCTGCCTCAAGGAACTTGTTTCATAAGTGCAGCTATGCCAAATGATGACTGTCTGTCAATCACTAACTGCACTGACTTAAAGTTTCGCTCTTTATTGGTCCCACTTTTAATGCAGAGGTCCAGAACCTGGCCCCTGTGATAGCCAGGTACAAAAAGATCTGTGCTGTCCAATGTCAGATCTTTATGGCTATGGGCTTACACCCCCCGTTACCACTAACGCTGGTCCCTCCTGAACACAGAGCCACTGACCGTGAGTTTCTAGGTCCTGCAGGCTATGAGATATCCGCACATTAAGGGACAGGCCCCACCTATTCCTATGGCCGTTCATCTTCTTGAGCTGTTCTCCTCTTTTGATGGCCGAGACACCGTCCTTTTCTTTTGCATAATTACAGTAACATTATTTGTTGATTTGCAATTGTGTCACTATAGTTTTAACTGTTTATTGGAGTTCACTGTCTCCAGTACTGCACACAGTAAAGGTGTGCAAACTGTCACATAGTAACTCGTTGTACACAAGGACTGCAAACCATTTTACAGAGTGTTGTTTGCGATCAAATAGTGTTTGCAAACTTGGTGTGAGCAGTTCCACAGTTTTACAGTCACTGCAGTGTGCTATCTTTTTGCTTCTTATTTTCCAGGAGAATTCTGAAAATTGCGATTGTTTAGTGAACAGTGTACAGTGTTTAAATCCAAGTGGCCATCTTTTATCACAGCATTTTGATTGGCTTACTAGTAGGGGTGGGCAGAGAACTCCGCTCCGCCAGTGGAGCGGACTTAGCCAGCCACCCCCGCTCCCCGGCCCGGTCCCTGCTTCTGAAAGCAGCCAGGCCGGGGAGAGCACTCCCTGGGACCTGATGGACCCCTGTCCCCAGCGCCCGGACCCTCGGATGGCTTGCAGGATGGGGGGCTCCCGCACCCTGGGACCCGCCGGACGGAGCACAAGCCCGGGCCTGGTCCCAGCTTCCGAACCCTAGCCAGGCCGGGAGAGCCTCCCCGGGCCCGGGTGGACCCCCGTCCCCAGCGCTCGGACCCTCGGCTGGCTTGCAGGACGCAGGGCTCCCGCACCCCGGGGCCCGCCGGATGGAGCACAAGCCCCGGACACGGTCCCAGCTTCTGAACCCTAGCAAGGCCGGGGAGAGCCTCCCTGGGCCCCGGTGGACCCCCGTCCCCAGTGCCCGGACCCTCGGATGGCTTGCAGGATGGGGGGCTCCCACACCCTGGGACCCGCCGGACGGAGCACAAGCCCCGGGCCTGGTCCCAGCTTCCGAACCCTAGCCAGGCCGGGGAGAGCCTCCCCGGGCCCCGGTGGACCCCCGTCCCCAGCGCTCGGACCCTCGGCTGGCTTGCAGGACGCAGGGCTCCCGCACCCCGGGGCCCGCCGGATGGAGCACAAGCCCCGGACCCGGTCCCAGCTTCCGAACCCTAGCCAGGCCGGGGAGAGCCTCCCCGGGCCCCGGTGGACCCCCATCACCAGCGCCCAGACCCTCGGCTGGCTTGCCGGACAGGGGGCTCCATCACCCCGGGGCCCGCCGGACGGAGCTCAAGCCCCGGGCCCGGTTCCAGCTTCTGAGCCCTTGGCAGGCCTGGGAGAGCCTCCCCGGGCACCGGTGGACCACCGTCCCCAGTGCCCGGACCCTCGGCTGGCTTGCAGGACAGGGGGCTCCCGCACCATGGGACCCGCCGGACGGAGCACGAGCCCCGGGCCTGGTCCCAGCTTCCAAACCCTAGCCAGGCCGGGGAGAGCCTCCCTGGGCCCCGGTGGACCCCCGTCCCCAGCGCTCGGACCCTTGGCTGGCTTGCAGGACGGGGGCTCCCGCACCCCTGGGCCCGCCGGACGGAGCACTGTAGCGATCGCACAGCACAGACATGCTCCTACACACCAGGCTTCTAGCAATAGTGTGCATAACGCCCGAATTGAGGGGAACAGACACCCAGGGCACTACATATCCCAGAATACCCTGTGTCGCCACACGAGGATCAGGCATCTTTCTGCACTCCGCCCCTATAAAACACCTCCTCCCGAAAGAGGAGGCGCTTGACAATCTCGCCAGTATATGCATTTCTTGTGGGCGGATGGTATTCCCCGCCGGATTGCGTGATACTAATTGCAGTCTCCGGAATTCTTGCTACGCTGCTTCTGGATCCTGACAAGCTGCTGACGTGAAGTTCGGAGTACGGTGTGCTCCCTTTAACCGCTATTTCCGTCACCCTTTTGTTTTTCCCTCCGACACCCGGCGCTGGATGCTTCAGGTATTTAGATAGGAGAGAGAGACGCCGGATTCACGTCTCCTTCCTTCCGAGACTTTGTTTAACCTTTTCGTGCTGGGGATCCCCCAGCGTTTCTTTTTCCTAGCATTTCCTAATGTTAGCACTCTTGCTGTGGAAACAACAGCGTACAGGAGTGCTTTTCCTCACGATTACGGAACTGGGTCAATGTGCCCCTTCACGCTGTGAGTCTGAAACAAGCGGCTGGGTACAACCCCCATGTGCAGGACTGTAGTGTCCCCGCTGTGGCTAGTTAAAACAGCGTTGTAGATACACCTCGTATGCTTTGCATGACTTACTCCATTTAAGTTTCCTTTTTTGTTTGAACAAGCGTAGTGCCTGCTTCTGAAGTCGTAATAAAGACTGCCTTGTATTATGAGTTAAAGTTCTCTCGAGCTGTGGAGCACTTCTGGTCCTGTTGTCTTACGAGAGTCCCAAGGCATAAGACTCCCGTTTTCGCTACTATCAGTGCTCTCTGCTCAATATGTACTGAATGCTGCCATTCACACAGTGAGTGTTTAGAAGGTTTTAAAGTGGCTGTGTTTGTCTGGTCTTTATCGTATATGCTCTACATTCTATTCCTTCTCTTATGCGCAGTATTCCCAAGAAGAGGGTGTTGATGACTTCCAAGACCCCAGTTCAAACATAGAGAGGCGAGGACCAGATCCATGCAGCATTGTCTTTGTTTATTATTTTTTCCACTTCCCTTTTCCCCGGGGTGCTTCCTTACGCAGTAGCGTTTGTTGCTCTGTGGGAGGTTGGGCTCAGGGGACGTGGGGAGCTCCTCGCCGGTCATCGTCCCCGCTGGCCGATCCTCGAGGTTAGTGGCATTTTTCTTATCTTGTGCGACTGACATATCCTGACAGATTGTCAAGCCCAAGATAGTCACCCAGCCTGGACGATGGATACCGGCGCGGTGTTGTCCTCCCTATTGGAGAACCTTGCGGCTCTTCAGCAGGAGGTTCATACTTCTAGAGTAGAAAACCAGGAACTCAGAAAAGAGATGAGTACATTACGAAGGGAAGTAGCTGGCCTATCCAGAAAGGGCAAGCCTGATGGTAGGGGAACGGGTTCCTATATTAAAGAGTGGACGCTTCCCCCTCCAGTACAGGCCGTCTCTCCACCCTCTACTGACACTACACAAGGGGCAGGTTTCTTTTCTGCTACCCCCGCTCCCTCACATCACATAGATTCCACTCCCACCGTCCATGTAATACAAAACACCGGAATCCCATTGGCACCTCCAGAACGTTATTATGGGGATCCTAAGAAGTTTGAAACATTCCTAAATCAATGTCGGCTGCATTTTTTATGCAAACCTGCAGTCTTCCAAGACGAGTCAGCTAAAACCGCATTCATGATGTCGTACATGGGAGGGAATGCTGCCAGTTGGACGATCCCATTAATGGAGCGAAACGATCCCGTATTACACAGATTTGCGGACTTTTGCTTAGAAATGAGGAAGCTATTCGACAGGAAGTCCCACATGATTTCATTGGATAGGGAACTGATCACCCTTCGGCAAGGATCTCAGGATTTATTAACGTATATAACCACATTCAATCGTCTCATCGTAGAAACCGACTGGCCCCAGGAAAAGCGAACTACTCTGTTTTACCAGGGACTACGCGGAGAGTTAAAGGACAGCTTGTCCCAAGTGGTACAGCTGCCTCAAACATGCGATGAACTGATCAATCTTACGGTACAACTGGACCATCGTCTCCAGGAGAGAAAAGGGGACCGAAGCAGGGGGGAAAACCGTTTTTCATTCCCCAGACCTAAACCTGCCCTCGAGGAACAGGTCCGACCCCAAGAAGGACACGAACCCATGCAGATTGGGGGTATCCGAGGTCCTCTTACGATAGAAGAAAGAGAAAAAAGACGGAAGATGAAGCTCTGTTTGTATTGTGGAAAGGGTGGGCATTTCATTAGAGAGTGCAGAGCTCGGACAAAACTCTCGGATCGACCCAACCCTCAACGGCTGCAAGCAGCAGTATTCCAGCAAGAGGCTCGAGTAGAGTCGTCGGAAAACTAATGAGCCCGAGTCAGGACGAGATCACTGGTTCGGGTATTGGACAAGAAACGATCTCTTCAGTCATCGCCAATACAATACAAACCACAGTGGCACATCTGAACGTATGCGTCACCCTTTGGTTGAAGAATGAACATCCCTTGGAAATATCCGCCTTACTAGACTCCGGAGCTACCGGAAACTTCATAGACCAGAAATACGGCCAGAACATCGGGGTGTTATGGGAGAAAAAGAAAAATCCAGAAATCGTGAAGGCTGTAGACGGGACAGCACTGACGTCAGGACCCGTACGGTATCACACTGTTCCCCTAGTGATGCAGTTTGGTACTAACCATTTTGAGATCATTCAGTTTGACCTCATTGATGCTCCGCATTTCCGCCTCATCCTGGGCATGCCATGGCTAACTCTTCATGACCCAGTCGTCTGATGGGCAGCCCGTACTGTATCTTTGAGTTCCGAGTTCTGCAAAGAGCATTGCACCGAACAAGTGACACGTCAAGAAGGAACCGGCGATACAATGGCAGGTCTTCTGGCTACTGGATGCGAGAGGGACCTATATTGCTGTTCTACCACCTTACCGGAGGTCTACAAGGAATACCAACCTGTATTCGATAAACAGAAAGCCGCTCAACTCCCCCCGCATCGTGTATATGACTGCCGTATTGAGCTAGTACCCGGAGCTGTAATCCCCTGCAGCAGGGTCTACGCTCTCACCGAACCGGAAACACATTACCTAAAAAGTTATCTGGATGAAAACTTGGCGTCTGGGTTCATCAGACATTCATCACCCGCTTCTTTCCCTCTCTTCTTCATTCCTAAGAAAGACTGCGACGAGCTGCGAACCTGTATAGACTACAGAGCAATCAACAGGGCCACCATCAAAAACCGCTACCCGCTGCCACTGATACCAGTGTTATTGGACCAACTCAAGGGTGCACGGTACTTTGCAAAATTGGACCTACGAGGAGCCTATCACTTGGTACGAGTTCATAGCGGAGACGAGTGGAAAACGGCGTTCCGAACAAAGTTCGGGCTTTACGAATATCTGGTGATGCCCTTCGGGCTCTGCAACGCCCCAGCTGCCTTCCAGTACTTCATGGACGAGGTTCTTCGGGGGTTTCTGGAGACGTTCTGTGTAGTCTACATTGACGATATTCTCATCTACTCGTCCAACTCCCAGGAACACGTGACTCATGTGAAGGCAGTTTTGGACCGACTACGACAGCACTCGCTATTTGCTAAACTGGAGAAATGCCTGTTTCACGTTCAAGAGGTCACATTCCTAGGATATGTGATCAACGCACAGGGTTTCCAGATGGACACGAGCAAGGTGGAAGCGATAACACAATGGAAAGCCCCTCACCATGTTAAATCAGTACAGAGGTTCCTGGGGTTCGCGAATTATTATCGGCGTTTCATTAAGGATTTTTCAAAAATCATACACCCCATATCATGTCTGTTACGAAAAAACACTCCCTTCCTTTGGGGTGAAGAAGCCGATCGCTCATTCCAGACCCTAAAAAAGAGATTCACTCAGGCCCCCATCCTTCGGCATCCTGATTCTCAGCTCCCCTTCATCGTGGAAACTGACGCTTCGCAGTATGCCATTGGGGGAGTATTGTCTCAACGGCACCCAGAAACTGGGCAGATACACCCTGTGGCCTACTTCTCTCGGAAGTTAACCCCCTGTGAAGTGCATTATTCCATCACGGACAAAGAGCTACTGGCCATCAAAAGGGCGTGTGAGGAGTGGAGGCATTATCTCTTGGGAGCACGTCACACTGTCGAAATATTCACAGACCACCGGAACTTGTTGTTTCTGAAAACCGCTAAAGCCCTCACGCCACGTCAATTGCGCTGGACCCTCTTTTTTTCTGATTTTGATTTCGTTATTAAGTACCGTCCCGGACCACAAAATGGAAAAGCTGATGCCTTGTCTCGCAAAGACGATCCTGAGGAGAGCCTATCGCGAGATACCACAGAACCACCCTCGATACTTTCTGACTCAGCCTTTCGGTGCACCTCCCTGGCGCTCATCTCATCTCGGAACTTCCTGGAGGACGTGAGGGTGTCCCTAGCGGATATGGATATCCGGGCCTGGATCCAAGAAGACCCTGACCACCGAACAATAAAAGAGGAGTTGTGGTACCACTTCCATGCCTTGTACATACCGAACCCCTCTCTGCAACTACAAGTGATGGAATGGGCTCATGATTCAACGCTGGGAGGACATTTGGAGGTATACAAGACACTCTCGTGCATCGAGCGTTCCTTTTGGTGGCCTACACTACGAATCGATACCAAGGAGTACATAAAGAATTGCTCTGTGTGTGTGCAGGGGAAGTCCAGCCACTCTAAACCCACAGGATTGCTGCGACCACTACCTATTCCTCCTCGACCGTGGCATACCGTGTCAATGGATTTTACAGTGGAGATGCCCCCCTGTGAGGGTTACACCACCATTCTGGTGGTAGTAGATCACCTGACCAAAATGGGACATTTCATCCCTTTGAAACGGCTACCCACCTCTTCCGAGCTGGCCCTCGTCTTTCTTCAGCATGTGGTCAGAGCACACGGAATACCCAGCGTTATCATCACTGACAGGGGAACTCAATTCACCTCACGTTTCTGGAGAGCATTATGTGAATCCATGGATGTGGATGCCAGGCTTTCCACCAGTTACCATCCCCAGACAGATGGTAAAACAGAACGCTTGAATCAAACGCTGGAACAGTATTTACGTTGTTTCACCCTACAAAATAACACAAGCTGGTACACGCTTATTTGGATGGCGGAATTCGCCTACAACAACGCGAAACACACCACGCTAGGCTGTTCCCCTTTCTTTTGCCACTACGGCCACCATCCGAACATGCTCCCATTTGAATGGCCAATAGTGTCCAAGCTTCCCAGTATACACGAACATCACGCACATCTCAGAGCGGTTTTGCTCGATGCCAAACAACATCTAGCCACGGCACAAACAGCACAAAAACGTTTTGCAGACAAGAAAAGGGCCACAGAACCCGTTTACCAGGTGGGGGACAAGGTATGGCTTGCCACTAAGAACCTTCATCTCAAGGGGGTGGACAGATTGAAACCCCGATACGTAGGTCCTTATAGTATCGAGGAGGTGATAAATCCCGTGGCCATGAAGTTGTCCTTGCCCCGTTCGTGGCATATACACCCTGTATTCCATGTATCCCTGCTCCAGCCCTGTCCCGCTAGCATGAGGTTATCGGACCGTCCCCTCCCTCTAGAGGTAGACGGCCAAGATGAGTACGAGGTTAGAGAACTCCTGGACTCCCGATTAGTGAGGGGGCGGGTACAGTATCTGGTGGATTGGAAAGGGTATGGGGTGGAGGATAGGACCTGGGAGCCAGTACAGAACCTCCACTGCCCTGCCATGATGGAACGCTTTCATGCAATGCATCCGGGTAAGCCAGGACGACCACCGAGACGGCGGTCCTCGAGAGGGGGTTCTGTAGCGATCGCACAGCACAGACATGCTCCTACACACCAGGCTTCTAGCAATAGTGTGCATAACGCCCGAATTGAGGGGAACAGACACCCAGGGCACTACATATCCCAGAATACCCTGGGTCGCCACACGAGGATCAGGCATCTTTCTGCACTCCGCCCCTATAAAGCACCTCCTCCCGGAAGAGGAGGCGCTTGACAATCTCGCCAGTATGTGCATTTCTTGTGGGCGGATGGTATTCCCCGCCGGATTGCGTGATACTAATTGCAGTCTCCGGAATTCTTGCTACGCTGCTTCTGGATCCTGACAAGCTGCTGACGTGAAGTTCGGAGTACGGTGTGCTCCCTTTAACCGCTATTTCCGTCACCCTTTTGTTTTCCCTCCGACACCCGGCGCTGGATG
>CAWUFW010003350.1:0-385000 GCA_963921515.1 Calotriton arnoldi | reverse complement strand
AGATTCACCTCAAGCAGGCCTTGTGATACAAATTGTCATGCTCGCCACTCTTTCACTGAGCTACCAGAATGGCATACATTATCATGCAACAATCTCCTACCCAATGGCAGGAGCAGACATGGCAATGCCAGGCATGCAGACTGAAAATGGAAGTTGTAAAAAGGGCGACATTCTTGGATCATTTTGTTCCAATGCTGTGCTCCCCTAGAAGTCTGACAACCCGTTTTGCAAGATCTGGATGTTAACGATATTCAGTGATGGTATAATGTACCTTAGTTGTTTTAGATATTTATTAATACTGTGGTGAAATAGTGGCACAGCTACTTTCCAATGCTGCATGAAGTGTAGCGTTCTTTTATGTATGTATATGGTGTTTTTATAGCACAAACCTAGCCAAAGGGCAGCTGAGCGCTATAGTCAATGGCATAAGTCTGCCATGGAGATCAAACGTTCAGCCTCATGATGTTCCCAGCTGGAAGGAATAGTGTTGGGGTCTCTGATGACGGAAGGAGCCTATTCCTTGTTGTATGGGGTGGTGATCCCATCATGGCTTGATTGGGTCATAAGACTCCATGGCTGAGGTAGTTTTCAATGTTTTCTTCAGTGCAGTTAGGTTTTAGTATTGAGGGTCCAAGGAATTCCGAGGTTATATGTCCTGATCCAGGACAAACACAATTCAATGGTGGCCACCCATGCATGCAAGCATAGACTGCTATTAATAGAATGCTTTTCGCCATGCCATATGCCAAAGCAGGTAAGCACCCATTGGCAAAGCCAATAGGTCAGTGCTTCCATATTAAAGGCAATGCCTGTTAGCGATGTCAATTCTTGTTAGCACCGTAGGCAAGTGACCCAACATCACATTTCGAAAGGCAAAAGTGTTAAATTGATGATGAGCCTTAACATAGATTGTATAATGGTTTAATAACGATATCCATAGAAAAGCAAACATTGAAAAAATAAAAGAAAACGGACCAATAAAAGGATATTCTGGATCCAGTTAAGGGCCTCTTGGAGAGAGGGCTGTGCATTGATTGGTTTACCATACTGAATGTTGGTTGGCAATTTCAGATTCTCAAAAATGTCATTTCTATTGTTTTAACTGGCCCAAATCCAAAGTTAAATTAGTAGCATAAGATGGGCCTCCATCTAGCCTTGCAACGAACACATAACATTTATAGTTAGTCATTTTGCACAATTTACCCCCCTCCCCCTTAAAACCAAGCCATCCGCAAAAAACTGTTAGCTGTGAAGTACTCGTGAGAATCGCTAGGTGCAAGTACCACCACCTCTGTGGTTCTGCGACAGGTATTTGATTGGGTGGGGAAGACTCGATTTTATTGCTTTAATATAGGTTTATGGAACACGCAACAGCAGTTTGATTTTTAAAGTAACTAAGTATTTTTTTTAATGTTATCAGGTATCTTCTCAAGGTCTCCAGTCTACTCCTCTAAACCTTGCAGTGAGCTGGCGGTGTGAACCAACAAGCACTGATCTACGTATAGACTACAAGTATAACTCGGAAGCGATGACTACACCGGTCGCTCTCAACAATGTCCAGTTCATTATTCCCATTGATGGAGGAGTAAACAAACTCCAGGCTGTGCTTCCACCAGCGGTTTGGTAAGAAAATGTTGATGTCTGTCTGCAGCCTTTTAAAAGCTATACTTTGTCGTGCCTGTTTTTCTATAAGGATTTCCTTAAATTGCCCGGACATTCAATTGTGTTACATATAAAAGCTTTCTAATAGGTTAGTGAGACTTACATTAGTCCTCCACTAGGAGCCACTTAAAATTCGACCCGGTTAGGGAACATCTGTGAACTTAAACTTGTCATTAAATGTTTGTTACAGTATAATGTAATAAAATAGGTTTGGGTAGGATGTAGATGGGGGGAGTTTAACTGTGTTCTTCAGCCAGTTAAGAAAGGTGCAGTTTCAGTTTACCAGGGTTGCAAAATAAAAAAAAATTATTTTAGTAGTGCAGATTTAAAAATCTTTTAATTTGAGTGTTTTTAATTTGCATTCAATTGAGACGGTAAATGTGGTGCTCCAGCTTGTATCATATAGACTAAAGTAGAAATTACTTTACAGCTGATTAAGGCTACACTATTCAAGCAAATGTACCATTGGAGTTGAATTTTGCGTATTAGAAAAGTGTAGGGAAGTGGTATGTGCTACTGCTGACATTGTTCAGAAACAGTTAAGGGAACGTAGCCTTGATTATATGGGTGGCGCTTTTAACTGAAGTTTTAATCTTACTCTGCCCAAGTGCCTTGAAGCAGCACCATATTGTGGGCATCCTTGGCAGGATGATGCCTACCCTTGGCATAATGCCTACTCTGGCATAATGTTGCTATTTCCATACACATTGTGCGCATCCTTGGCGTGGTTGTACTCGCCCCGGCCTACTACTCACACTGGGATATGGATTTTCATTCTTGACATTATGGAAGCATCCTTGGCATGAGGCCGGCCTAGGTCAGTGCTGTAGGAGTCTGTAAATTGTACCTAGCTCAGCTAAGTCTTCGGTTTGTTAATTTTGGCTAATTTTTTATCTTTTTACCCTTTCGCAGCTGAATAGAATACGAGTCATGACATATAATTGAGAATTGACTCGGAAGAGGCAAGCTGCAAAACTGAAAGGAAAGAAAAATAACGATTTTGTGAATAGGCAAGTTGAATAACAAGTTCAGATTTTTTTTTAAACTGGCTGCGATACTTGTTGCTTCCTAAACATTTTTAGAGAGAACATGATCCATTGTGCAACCATTCCTTCGAAGTTTTCTTGAGAAGCTGAATCTTAACACCCAGACTTGCTTGGAAAATCCCCCCCCCCCACCCCTCCCCACCCTCTCCCCAAAGTTTCCATGTGGAGACCACTCCATGAATCGTGCTGAGGATATCTTGTTTAGTTTACTATTCATGCCTCTACTGATGACTGAACCTCACCTTCTTTGCATTTCGTAGTGACGTTAGTCTGCACACCAGCGTTTCCAAGCGTGGGCAGAGATTGTAGCTGTAGATATACAGTGTATCCTAAGCATCAGGCTGAAAAGGAAATGTTTACACATTTTAAACCCTTAAAAACCGAGCAAGCCTACCCATAAACTAAAACAGATGGCAATCCCCGCTCTGTCTCACAACTCATGCATTATATCCAGTAATGTAATTTCCTTCTGACAAATTGCAGTGAAAGGCCTCTTTTGCATCTGAAGTAGTACAAATCGACTTTGTTAAAGAAAGAGGGTTCAAATACCAGAGCTGAAGTCCTCATACATCAGTAATGTCTAAAGAGAGCTAACCAAAAGAACCAAAAATGGATGATATCTGAACCAAAGCCTATTGTCTGTGCATTATTTTCTGACAAAGGGTATTGGCTGTGGCAGAACTAAAAACAAACCCAGTTTTTTACATTGCTTATGTGAAGGCATGCTGTGCCTCATTCATCTTCATTAAAATGACAGTGTGGCTCTTAATTCTGGGATCCGCGTAATCATTGGCTTACAAGGAGGTGTCCGACTGGCATCCCCCCCCCCCAAAAAAAAGTCATGAGCTACATGATATTACTCAAGAGCAGTAGTGGAAGGAAAAATAATTTGATCTTTTTCCATTTTAAGAAGGGACGGGTATGGAAAAACTGTCCAAGAGAGATTATCGGAGAGTCTGCCTCTCAATACACCCTTTTAGTAAGGGGAACCATTCTGATCTCTTTACCAGTCTGCCCAAAATGTGTGTGGTCCTTTGAGCCAGCAAGCATCTACAATTGTATTTTTCTCTGCTTATTAAATGTTACAATAGGAGTATTTTCATTTAGAAAATCTAACTCACTTTTTATAACAAGTAAAATGGGTCATCAGTTGCATCAGTACTTTTATCCTATGTGAAACAGAAAATCGATGAGTAATTTGAACTCCGTTCATAGACTTAAAATGTTTTGGTCGTTATAGTTTTCATTGGTTCTTGTATATGCACACCTCTGCATTCAGTGTTTAAATCCTTGTTGTCGCTTTGATTTCAGGAGTGCTGAACAGCAGCGAATTCTATGGAAGATTCCCGAAATATCTCAAAAATCTGAAAATGGAGGTAATACTTTTATTTAATAAAGGGCGAGTGGGGGTTGATAGTCTTTAACACAAATTGGGCTCCCCTTTCAAACTATACTGTGGTTCTCTTGTAATTGTAAATTACCTTTAGGCTATCCTGCAGCCACTATTATTTTGATTTTTTGGTAGTTTGATTAGCATATTTTAGAAGGACACTTTGAAAATGTGGAGATTAATACCTTATCGGTTCTTATAAAGTCATGATGCCAGGTACCATTAATTGCACATTCCTCCTGAATTGGGAAAAATAGAGCATCTTTTTTGACATGGTGTGCTGTTGTGTGGTTGGTCACACTTAAATGTAAACAGGACCTAAGGTAGAGCCAGGTTTTTATTTCATGACCTCCTGTTATGTTATTTGTTCTATCATTTATAAATTGATTTTTTTATCTTGCTATCTTATTTTTCTTAAAAGTTTTTCTCTATTTATGACTGTTACTCAACATTGTCAGGTATGTTTGGTGTTCAGACAAAATGGATTTGTTCTTGTGTTGTAGTAGATGTTCCCTAAGCAAGAATCCCTTCTAACATTTTACACAGAAAGTTGTGCAGGATAGTGGACTTTTTAACGTACCCCTCTAGAACAGAATATTGAAAGGATCCGGCCACCTTCAGTTTTCCATTGCTCAGAGCTTTACCTCCACAGCTGTCATCCACCCTTAGGTCCGCATTAGGTTTGACAGGGCAGATGCCCAGCATCTTGGCAGGTACTAACACCTGCTGCTAGCAGTTATCTTGAGCTTCATTATGCTCACGGTGTGACTATCTCTCGTCCACATTTTGTGGTTCTATAAACATCCATTCTACTGTGTTATCCCCTTACTAATCAGAGCTTCACTTTGCTTGTAACACCTATTGATGATGTCGACATAGTTATCAAGTTTCCCTGTTCTATGTCCGATTAGCAAATAAACAGGAAAATAAGGTTTTCGCTGCTACAGCAAAGATGTCAGACAATAGAAACAAAGGAATTCGAGAAAATAGATTGTGAAAGCGAACACCACAATTGGAGACAGAGGATAGCGGTTTTAAGTTTGAGGCGTCCACAAAGCATAGACATCCAAGTCCTAATATCTAGTTAGATGTGGTACTTTGACTGTATGTATCACTTGCAGACTTGCTTACTCTTTCCTGTCTTTAATACAGCCCACATGAAGCATCCTATTTGGGGTAAAGTGTTCCCAGCAGTGGTAAGAAAAGGGCCGTGGCCACATCCAGGCATAAGAATAATTTTTAAGGATCTTTATCTTGGATGTGGCTTGCAATATTCTTTTAATGCCCAGTTTAGGGGTGATTTATTATTTGTAATATAGGGGTGTTACCTGCCTTTAGACTGTGAGTGGTGGTTATGGAGGCAATAATTAACGATGAAGACTGTCTCCTTTGACCAGGTCTGCCCAGGAAAGGGGGTGTGGTCATTTGCCTTCTGGCCTATCCCACATAGCCCGAGAGTAAAAATTATTTGCATCAAATACCCCCACTCTGCCTCATTTTTTATTTTCTCCATTTCCTGGCCCAGGTACCCAGGAGCCACCTTTGCGCAGTGTTTTATCCTCTTTGACTTTTTGATCGCCCGTTTCTGTTGACTTGCACTGAGCCTGGAGGAGTATTGTGCCATCTCTTGGCAGTTGCCCCATCATTTGCACCACCAATGCGACTTGCCACTGAGCGTGGGGAGGCCACAAGCGATGAGAGGTCTCTTTTAACGTCCTTTGCTGGTGCTGCCGGACTACAGGCCAGCATGCTCACTACTGCCCCTGTCAGTGGGGGCCTAGCAGAAGAATCATTGGATGGCACTAGTCTGGTTATTCTGATAAAGAGGACTTGTTGAACTATGGGTCTCTGTTCAGGCTGCTTTCTCCTACAGGTAATGTTACAGAGGGGGACATAGGGAGCACTGAAATGTGATAGACACAAGAAAAGGCATGAAAGCTCTTTGACACCATTTGTCAATGAATTGGTTTTGATGAATAGTCGCATGATTTTTTTTTTTAATGGTCAAATGCACTTGTAATACGAATGTCGTTCACATTCCTTATGCAAGATTACACTCTCCCACGTATTACATTGTATTCTACACAAGTCTGTCTGTAATACTACATACATTAGAAATTACAAGTTGTTTTACATTTTTTGCTTCTAAATTTGTGTTGAATTCCATCACCCTTTTAGCCCACATTTAGCTGTCTCAAAGCATTGAAAAATCTGGAATGAGATCATACATTTTAGCTTGAAACTTGAAGTATGCGTCTACTCGAAGTAACCTAGCAGTCCGTGTTTTTCTTCTTTTGCTTCTGGCACAAGTGCATAATACTTTTGAAAAATTGAGGTATAGGCCGATGTATGGCCATTGAGCTCCCAGTTCCAGGCTCCTCCCAACCATCTCCTGCTGTGTCTGCCTCTCTAGGATACTTGAGATGGGGATGCTCATGATGTTCTGATTCCCATAAGGTTATTCCGAGGCCCTCAAAATGTCAATGTATGTGCTCCCAGAGGGGACTGAATTGTGACAGATGAACGCTGCAGATTCATTGATGGTGCCATGCAGATATTTTGAGTGTGTGGTTCAGAGAAGGTGGTGGAGTTGATCAGAGTGCTCCCAAAGGGTGTTGCTGGTGAGCAGAAGTTTAACTGGCACTGGCTTGCGTCTTTCCAAGAAGACACCCCATGAGTGATTGAGCCAGGAGAGAACTCAGGAGTGTTGGGACCACGGATGGGTAGCAGTGCAATCGAACTTCGAGTGCTTACCTACAAAGAGGGCCTATCCACATCTAATAGAGCTGTGAGTTTCTGCGGCATAGAGGCGACCCACTTATCTAGGGATAATGACGTAATGCGGTTAAAGAGGCTCAGTTGGGCCATACCATCTGAAAGAAACGGTTATAGATTCCTTACCTTAGAATTACCCCCAGGCGTCAGGCTGGATCCGGAGAATGTTTTGTCAGCAGTACCCCTGCGTGTCGAAAGGTGGCGTCGGTCGACTCCGCGTTTGTCGTTGGCGTTGTGGTCGCCGGGATGACGTTGCGGTAGCTACTTAGACGCCGCCCTCGCGCGCTGACGTTAGTTCTTTCTTTTTCCGCACCAGCCAGCGCAGATCCTGAGAGAGCGCTACCTCCAGTCACTTTTTGACTGACTTTTTGGCGACTTTTGTCGACACCGTTTTTGAGTCTTCGACTCCTGGTGCACGAGGGATGCCCGGTTTCAAGGCCTGCAGTTCCTGTGGCCGACTGATGTCGGTGACGGATCCGCACTGCGTGTGCCTGTTTTGCCTGGAGCGCGACCACTACCCCAAGTCGTGCTCCGCGCCGTTCGAGGTCCCGGTCGCGTGGGAGGTCGAGGGACCGGTCGCGGAGCCACCACCATTCTTCTTCCAAGTCTTTGCACTTGGGGTTAGGTAAGTCGAAGCACAAGAAGAAGTCGAAGAAGCATCGTCGCTCTTAGACTTCTCCCTGTCGGTCGGCCGACACAATGAGGGATGCGGGTGGTGCCCCTACCGCGGCTCCGCGTGCGGAGCCCGAAGGGTCGACTCAGAGTTCCCCCCCCCCCTTCCCGGGACCCGGAGCGACCCCTGCCCAGCTTCGCCAATTTTAGGAAGTGATGCATGCCATCTTTGGGCAGCCCGACTCTGCCGGCGCGCCTTTGGGCCCCGTGGACTCGGCTGGGGGCCATGGGGTTTCGACGCCGGAGGCTCCGGCCCCGGCGCCGCAGGGGTCCCCTTGGATCCAGGCCTGGATCTGGATCGGTGGCAGTCAACCTAACTACACCTCCCCCGGCGCCGCATCCACCGGCACCACGTCGGCAGCTGACGCCGGTTGTGTCTCCAGCCGGCATCGACCCCGGCCTCCACCTCGATGTAGACACGGAGCCGGACCGGCGTCGACCGACGCCGGATCTGGCGCCAACAGGTACTTTTGTGCCCTTGTTCTACCCTGGCTCTTTTAGACCAGATTGGCAGCCAGAGGAGGGTGAGGAGGACTGGGAGGGGTCTGAAGACCCTTTGACTGACCAGTTGGGTTATGAACCGGACTGGAGAGAGGAACTGGGGGAAGCCAGTGGTCTGGATACCTCACCAGACCTTGGCATGTTGTCGTCTCCTACCGTGGCTATGGAGGAGGGAGCGTCTTTTGCAGTGGTGTTGCGTAGGGCGGCCGAGGCTCTCAGCCTCGAGCTACCTACTGTGGCAGTCAGGACTAACCTCCTGACAGAGGTGCTTCAACCGGCAGCAAGCTCTTCGGAGCCCCTGCTGCCGTTTAATGAAGCCCTAACCGACATCCTTTTGGGCACCTGGTCCAGGCCCAACACAGGGGCTCCTGTGGATAGGATGGTTGCCCGACGCCACCGCCCGGCCCCGGGCGACCCCAATTTCCTCTCCCAACACCCCACCCCTGAGAGCTTGGTGGTCCAAGCCTCCACCTCCAAAGGCGCATTCCCTTATGCACCACCTGATAGGGAATCCAAAAAGCTGGACCATCTTGGGAAGAAGATGTTTTCTTCCTCCAGCTTGGGACTGCGGTCGGTAAACACTGCATGTCTGTTGGGCCGTTACACCCACTCCGTGTGGGATAGGATATAGTGGCGCAAGTGCTGCCTCAGTGCCCGGAGGAGGCCCGGGCCGTACTCTCCCGTGCAGTTGCCGAAGGGAGAGACGCAGCTAAATTTACCATCCCCTGTGGGCTGGATACCGCCGACTCACTAGGCAGGACAATTTCCACGTCGGTAGCCCTTTGACGCTACGCCTGGTTGAGGTCGACTGGGTTTTCAGGGGATGTCCAATCCACCCTTATGGACATGCCCTTTGATGGCCGTTGCCTATTCGGCGACAAGGCAGACAACGCGCTGGAGCGCTTTAAAGACTCTGGGGCTACGGCCAGGTCCTTGGGCCTCTCCACCTCACCCCTGCGCAGTCTGCTTTTCGCCCCTTTCGTGGCTACAGAAGGGGTGCCCCGCCACATCCCACCCAGAGCCACAGGCCAGCGCAAGCTGTTCAGCCCCTGCTCGGCCGGGGACGTGGGAACCACCGCCGTGGTTCTGGGGGCCAGCGGGCGGGCCAGTCCACCACAGCCCCCCCTGCAGCAGCCTCCAAACCCTCCTAGTCCGACCTTTCAGGGCCACCAAACTCCAGTGGGCGGCAGGATTCGCCATCACCTCCCCCGCTGGCGCACCATCACGTCGGACAGGTGGGTTTTGCAAATAGTCCGAAGGGGCTACTCCCTCCCCTTCGAGACTACCCCTCCATCCATGCCACCTCAGTACCATCACATGTCGGAGGATCATCTGGCCCTTCGCCAACAGGAAGTTTCGGCACTCTTGGCCAAGGGAACAGCGAGTTCCTGTCCCAGAAGTAGGTCGTGGTTGTTATTCCCACTACTTTCTGGTGCCCAAGAAGGACAAAGGCCTGCGTCCTATCTTGGATCTCAGGAACGTCAACTGCTTCCTCCGGAAGGAGAAGTTCAAAATGTTGACGCTGGCTCAGGTCCTCTCTGCCCTTGATCCGGGAGACTGGATGGTAGCGCTGGACTTGCAGGACGCTTATTTTCACATCCCCGTTCTGCCAGCCCACCGGCGTTACCTGTGGTTCATGGTAGGCCACGAGCACTTTCAGTTTACCGTGCTCCCCTTTGACCTTACCAGCGCCCCTCGGGTGTTCACGAAAGTGATGCGTGGTCGCAGCTCATCTGCGCAGATCAGGGGTTCCAGTCTTCCCCTATCTCGACGACTGGCTGTTAAAGGCGGGCTCGCCCCAGGCTGTCGTCTCTCACCTCCAGACTACGGCCGACCTCCTGCATTCGCTGACGTTCTCCATCAACGTGCCGAAGTCACACCTGACTCCCTCTCAGAAGCTCCTCTTCATCGAAGCGGTTCTGGACACGACGCAGTTTCGGGTCTATCCTCCCGATCAACGAGTCCGGGATATTCGGGCTATGATTCCGATCTTTCAGCCTCTATCCCGGGTTTCGGTCAGGATGACCCTCGGGCTACTGGGACTGATGGCTTCCTGCATCCTGCTGGTGGACCATGCCAGATGGCATATGCGGGCTCTGCAGTGGGACCTGAAGTTCCAGTGGGCACAACAGTGGTGGTGGCTAACGAACCAGGATTGGGTCAACAGCAGATCACACTCCCTTCCCCAACCAGAGTTCACAGTGGTGACCGATGCATCACTTCTGGGATGAGGCGGCCACATGGGTGAGGCGAAGATCAGAGGCCTCTGGTCTCCGGCGGAGTTCGGGCTCCACATCAACCTTCTGGAGCTTCGGGCGTTTTGTCTTGCACTCAAAGCATTCCTTCCCTCTGTCCGGGGAAGAGTAGTGCAGGTGTTCACTGACAACACCACCGCCATGTGGTACTGCAACAAACAAGGCGGGGTGGGGTCGTGGACCCTATGTCAAGAGGCCCTCTGCCTCTGGACATGGCTGAAACATCAGGGCATATCCCTGGTGGTTCAACACCTGGCAGGTTCGCTGAACACCAGGGCGGACGAACTCAGCCGCAGGTGCATGATGGATTACGAATGGCGTCTCCACTCGGAGGTGGTGCGAGGTCTTGTTCGACAGTGGGGAGAGCCTTGGTTAGATCTATTCGCCACTGAAGAGAACGCGCAATGCTAGCAATTCTGCGCGTTGGAATTTCCAAGGTGGCACTCGTAAGGCAACGCTTTTCGCGCGAGTGGAGTTGCGGTCTTCTATACGCCTTTCTGCCTATACCACTTCTGCCCAGAGTGCTGAAGAAGATAAAGCGTGACCGGGCCCAAGTCATTCTTGTGGCTCCGGATTGGGCACGAAGAGTCTGGTATCCCGAGCTGCTACACATGGCCATCGATCCTCCGATCAGACTGCCTCTTCGGGAGGATCTTCTGTCGCAGCAGCAGGGGACGGTCCTCCACCCGAACCTGTCCAGCCTCCACATCCTTGCGTGGAGATTAAGCGGCGGCAGTTGACGTCGTTTGACCTGCCTCCCGAAGTCTGTGATGTTATCTTGGCAGCCAGGCGTCCCTCCACTAAGACGGTATACGCCTGTAGATGGAACAAATTTGTGGCATGGTGCGCAGCAAAGGCTGTGGATCCCCTTTCTGCCCCTCTTTCTGAGGTTCTCTTGTTCCTTCTTTCTTTGGCTCAGCAGGGCTCTGCTCTGGGCACTCTTAAGGGCTACCTCTCGGCCATTTCAGCCTTTCTTAGGCTTCCTGATCAGCCTTCTCTTTTCAATTCCCCTGTTGTAAATCGCTTCCTAAAGAGCATTACTCATCTTTTTCCTCCTAGTCCCTTCGTAATGCCTTAGTGGGACTTGAACTTGGTTCTGACTTACCTTTTGTGCGCCCCCTTTGAGCCACTTCATAACTGTCCTCTTCGTCTTCTTACCTTAAAGACTGCTTTTCTGGTTGCCATCACCTCTGCTCGCACGGTGAGTGAGCTCCAGGCTCTTTCTTCAAAACCTCCTTTCCTGGCTGTTCATCCGGACAAGGTTGTACTAAGAACCAGACCTTTCTTTCTTCCCAAGGTGGTTACTTCTTTCCACATTGGCCAAACCATCACTTTGCCCACCTTCTTTCTGCCTCCGCATCCTTCAAAAGAAGGAGGCCCCACCGTCTGGATCCAAAACGGGCGATTTCCTTTTATTTGGATCGCACCAAACAATTCCGGGTGGATGATCAGCTCTTTGTGGGCTACGTGGGCGCTAAGAAAGGTTGGGCCGTGCACAAACGGACCATCTCTAGGTGTGTCGTTTTGTGCATTAAGGCTTTGTAGTAATGAAGTCCAGACAGATTGATGTAGTTCAAGATGATTTATTGTAGATATGTAGATGAGCCCCACCAGGAGCAGCCAGCATGCTACTCAGCCCCATCACAACTGTGGCTTTTCTTGACAGACACCCAACATTCCGTAATACCTCATCATACTGTAACATTCTACTGGCGGGGCATGTGGTGGAAAATGGCATACACAAACATGGACAGTAAACTAGGATACTACATATCTCCTTTTCTTCCATAACACAACAAATAAGATAGAAACCAAAAGAAGAACAAGAAAGCACCGATCCCTACCACCAGACACACCCACTGGCCAGACAGGTATGTGTAGTAAACTACTACCCTACTATTTCCCACTGTACTGCTTTGTTGGAATGTATCATGACATCATAGAATGCCTGAGTGCCTCTCTGTGTTTAGTGTCAGTTGGTCAACCCAGGCTGAGCAGCTAGGAGCTTGCTCCTGGTGGGGCTGCATCTGTACCTTCTATCTTCTCCTACTCACCTATCCTGGAACCAAGCTACAATAAAGGATTATTCTATCTATACAGCTGGACCCTTGTATCTTCCTTTACCACATTTTGGCGACGATCTTGAAGAAACTACGCGTTGATGTAAGGAAGGCCCTGCTCTAAGGAACTAAGGAACCAAGAGACTGAAACTTTAAGTAAAGGAAACCAAGACTTTGTAACTGTGCAGAAACGCCCTGGTCAGCCCCACCAGTGTCCTTTCATCTGGACAGCCTACACCCTGGGCGTTTCACCTTCCGGTTTGCATACAGTTACTGTACAGATTACTGCCATCCTGCTACCTTGGAAGTGTGACTACCCTGTGGTCAACGGGTGCTGGAGAATTGGCACCAGCGAAGTCCTGGGAAACTCGACATCCCTATGAGGCGTTACACTTTAAAGAAAATAAGCAGAGACTGTTCCTACCGCCTGGGAGGAGTTGTGTTACCCAGCTGTCCCGGCCACAGCCCCTGGTTTGGTTTGGCAGTGGTGATTGGTACTTGTGAGTTGCCGGCTACTAGCTGTTCTGGAGAGCTGATAGATACCCCGGTGAGCTGTTTTGGGAGTGTGAAGAAAGACTATACAGTGCGCTGATTTGGAGCGTGGAGGCTGGGGATGCCTCTGAACCTGCGGTCTGTGTGAGGTTGGAGATGTCTAAGGATTGAGGTGTTGCGTGACTTGGGGCAGACTTTCTCCACCTTCTGAGGTATGGTGTTGTGTATTCTTCACTTATTTGGGGTTATTTTTCTACCTTCTTTCGCCGAGCTGCTGTGGGCAGTTTAACTGTCACTTGGTTTTTAAAAAGCAGTGCGCGAGCCGGGTAATGCGCTTTCCGCCTACCTGCTTCGATATCGCGTGGAGCACCTCACCATTATGATGCCCTCACAGACGCACTTGAAGACGCAGATCCAGCACTAACGTGCCGAGAGCCACCCAGCGCAGCGTGAGTGAGCGTAAGCAGCGTCCCGCCATTTTGAATATTGGAATTTTGTCCAATTGCGTTTTTCCAGCGTTGCCAACCACGTAGGACCGGGGATGTGAATACGCTTTTCAAGTAAGCGTAACGAACTGTGGCATTCTTTTGGGATAAATACACATACGTTTTTAAGTTAGCGCAAACGAACTGTGACATTCTTCGGCGGTTTGGGTGGTGTGTTGAAACCTGTCAGCTTGGTGGACACGGAACTTTGCCTGCAGTTGGTGTGGTGTGCTAAACAACAAAGCACATCCTTTTTACCTGCGCCACAGCGCCACATGGAGCTTATGGTCAAGGACTTCATGTCAAGCTGAAGACCTCGGGTGAGAGACCGCTCACCGGAGCTCGAGACTGTTCTTTCATTATTTTGCTGGTCATTTTAATGCATGTCTCGTTCTACTGATGGTGTATTTATGGTCATAGTTTGTGTGTTGGGTTCATATCAGTTGTAGGGCAGCCCTCTTTCAGTTTACTCTGCACCGAGTATCCATCTTTGGGGGAAGTCATGGGGGTGATGTACCGTGCCCTGAGAAGATTTTGTGGGTGGTCGCTGTCTGTGATGTCCCTTGTACCAATTTTTACTCTGTCTTTGGGTGTGGCGTATTTTGTCATGGTGAGATTGTGGTGGCAGTCAGTGACCTAATTCAGTTTTCAGGGTGTTCCTTACCCTGTTGTGTACCCTATCATGGGGAGGTGGTATGGGCGGTCAGTATTCTTCATGGTTAGTGTGTACTCATGCTTGGGGTGGTTGTGTAACTGGAGAGTGCCAAAGTCAAGTTTAGTGGAGTGTACTTATTTTGTGCTGGTTCTGGGGCCAGTCAAATGCTCCAGTTTAGTTTCCTAGGGTGATGTGTTACCCCTACGGTGTACCCTTTATTGGGGAGCTTGTTATGCCAGTCAATGCCCAATTTTTGTTTCCTAGGGTGATGTTTACCCTACGGTGTACCCTTTATTGGGGAGGTTGTTGGGCCAGTCAATGCCCAATTGTTGTTTCCTAGGGTGATGCTTTACCCTACGGTGTACCTTTCATTGGGGAGGTTGTTGGGCCAGTCAATGCCCAATTTTTGTTTCCTAGGGTGTTGTTTTACCCTATGGTGTACCCTTCATTGGGGAGGTTGTTGGGCCAGTCAATGCCCAATTCCTATGGTGTACCCTTCATTGGGGATGTTGTGGGGCCAGTCTATGCCCAATTTTTGTTTCCTATGGTGATACTTTACCCTACGGTGTACCCTTCATTGGGGAGGTTGTGGGGCCAGTCAAATGCTCCATATTTTAGTTTCTAGGGTGTTTTACCTTTTGGTGCACCCTTTATGGGGAAGTTGTAAGGGCGGTTAATCCCCACCTTTGTTTGCCAGGGTGTCTACCCTGTGGTGTACCCGCTTACGGGGAGGTGGTGGGGGTGACTACCCTTCTTTGTTGCTTTTTTTTTTTCCACCTAAGTCTTGCCTTGTTTTCTCTTTTTCCCTAAGGGAGGGGGATGGGGCATGTAGTAATGATATTTGCAATTTTAATGTTTTCAATCATTTTTGGCTTATTAATGCATTTCTTTCCATGCCAGTGGTATTCCTGATACCTCATGTATTACACCGTTGGATATTTGTATCTCAATGTGTTTCTTTCCATGCTAATGTTATTTCTGAGGTATCTTACTTGTCTTTCACGTTATTCCTGCTGTCGTTCCCCAAGGAAGGAGGATGTGTAGTAAACTACTACCGTACTATTTCCCACTGTACTGCTTTGTTGGAATGTATCATGACATCATAGAATGCCTGAGTGCCTCTCTGTGTTTAGAGTGTCAGTTGGTCAACCCAGGCTGAGCAGCTAGGAGCTTGCTCCTGGTGGGGCTGCATCTGTACCTTCTATCTTCTCCTACTCACCTATCCTGGAACCAAGCTACAATAAAGGATTATTCTATCTATACAGCTGGACCCTTGTATCTTCCTTTACCACAGTATGACAGGAGGCAAAGCACAGCATGAGAAATAAAGAAAACAGAGAAGAGAATGAATGAATACACCAACATCACTCATACTTCCCTGTAAACAACATAGCAATGGAAAAATCGACAATGTAAAGGAATAAGGCTTAATATAAACAGGGTGAAGAAAGAATGAATGAATACAATAACATCACTCCTACTTCCCTGTAAACAACATAGCAATGAAAAATCGACAATGCAAAGCAATAAGGCTTTATGTAAGAGGTCACACGTTGTGCACTGTAATAATGGGACTAAAGACTAATGACCCATATGACACTGTGCGAGTTAAAAATATAATAGACCATGTAATGACAACCTGAACAACCTCGTGTAGAGGTCACTTGACGTCCGTGTAAGGACAACCTGGACAACCTCGTGTAGAAATCACTTGACGTCCGTGTAAGGACAACCTGGACAACCTCGTGTAGAGGTCGCTTGACGTCCATGCAAGGACAACCTGGACAACCTCGTGTAGAGGTCACTTGACGTCCATCTAAGGACCAACTGGACAAACTTGACGTCCGTGTAAGGACAACCTGGACAAACTTGACATCCGTGTAAGGACAACCTGGACAAACTTGACGTCCATGTAAGGACAACCTCATATGGAGGTCACATGTCGTGCACTGTACTGGGAATAAATCCCATACTACACACACTGTGTGGAGTAATGGTATAATAGAAAATTGAACCTGAAAATAGGGCATACCCCAGAAAGTGAGGGAGGAAAGCTAATAGTCCAGTCTGCACGCATGCAAGTAAGTAGAGATAATTGAATAATCGAACTCTTGAGAGTTACAACGATGTGTACATGTCACCATACCCATATGACAGACACCAGTGTTTGAACCAACAAACTTAGAAGAGGAAGACCGGAGAGGACTAAAACTATTAACTTACTTGTGCACAGACAATTAATCTAAACACCTAACAAAAATATGATATTTCCAATTAGAGTCATTCTCTGATGTGTACATATTGGAGAAAACAAGCACTGTCTTGAAAAAATGTAGTCAGAATGGTAAAGATGTGACTTTTCCAACTAGAGTTCTTCTCCGATGAGTAAACTTCCGTAACAAAAACGAGCTGTAACTCAACTTTAAAAAAAAATAAAAGACGAATTGAAGAGTACATGCACCGTTTAGAAAAATTTCCAATGGCACCAAAAACCACTGTGTGCCAAACGCCGCAATGTGAACCGAACAGTGAAAAATTAAGAAGAAAACTTCCCACATCTAGATGACAACGGAGGTTGATAGGCTTACTGCAGATCAAATGTCCTTTAAGATCTCATTGTGTGCAGCATCCAAATTAGAAGAGGTGACATGTGGAGTGCCAAAAATGAAGTTGCTTAACTTCCTAGAATGTGTAGATCAAGTAGGAGTCAGATGACACAGAGTACAGCACGCTGTAGAGCCAAAGAGGTGCTTGTGAAGTCCATTCACTTGAGACAGACTTGTGTGAAGTGGAATCTGGCACGTGCAGGTTGGGGGCGATCGGTGAGGTGGTCACTGGTGGGGCTCAGGGTGCCAGAGTCCTTGTTCAATTGTAGTTTGTAGTTTCTTGTTGCCTCTTTTGAAAAATCTTGACTTCTTTGACATTGACTTTGTTGAGCACGTAGAACATGGGTAGGTTTCCAGATCGTCGCCATAAAAATGTAGTAATGAAGTCCAGACAGATTGTTGTAGTTCAAGATGATTTATTGTAGATATGTAGATGAGCCCCACCAGGAGCAGCCAGCATGCTGCTCAGCCCCATCACAACTGTGGCTTTTCTTGACAGACACCCAACATTCCGTAATACCTCATCATACTGTAACATTCTACTGGCAGGGCATGTGGTGGAAAATGGCATACACAAACATGGACAGTAAACTAGGATACTACATGCTTGTTATTCCTTGGCAAAGAAGGAGCCTCCAGGGTGGCTGCGCGCCCATTCCACCAGGGCGACAGCAGCTACTACTGCTTTGGGACGAGGAATCCCCCGTAATGACATCTGTCAGGCAGCTACGTGGGCATCTCTGCACACGTTCACTAGACACTACTACCTGGACAGCCAAGTGCGGAGAGACTGCTTCTTTGGCTGTTCTGTTCTCCAGGACTTTCTGGTGTGAACTTGGTTCACAGACCCACCTCCGGGGTTGGTATTGCTGGGGTATCTATTCTAAGGTAAGGAATCTATAACTTACTGTTTCTTTCAGATGAACAGGTTACTTACCTTCGGTAATGATATATCTGTAAGAAACATAGGTTAGTTATAGATTCCTTACCGCCCCACCCATCCTCCCCGTTCTGCGAACTGATTTCTAGGGTCAGGGAATCCCTTTCAGGGCCCTAGTTTTGTGCACCAGTGGTCAGTGTCTTGCATGGCTCTGCGCTTCTCGCGTTGAATGTCGTGTAAAAGAACTGACAGCGCGCGAGGGCGGCGTCTAAGTAGCTACCGCGACGCCAACGACGAACGCGGAGCCGACCTACACCACCTTTCGACACGCAGGAGTACTGCTGACGAAAAATTCTCTGGATCCAGCCTGACGCCTGGGGGTAATTCTAAGGTAAGGAATCTATAACTAACCTATGTTTCTTACAGATATATCGTTACCGAAGGTAAGTAACTTGTTCATCTGGAGTAGATAGTGAAAAAACTTAAGGTTTCCAAGGGAGGAGGAGCCCTAAAGATTGTTCTATAAGATTCCTGACCCAAAGGTGGAGAAAGGAGCTGTGTGACTCTCACCTCACCATACTAGCTCAGCATTTTTAGGATTGTGGATTTATTCTAGTCTCTAGGTGTTGCCGTTCCTCTGTTATCTTCATAATATTCATATACCCCTGCATCATAAAAACATCTAGGCAGCTCACTACTTTTCTTGTGGTGCCTGGCCTGGTCCCTGAATATTTCTACCTTATGACGTACACCAGGGCAGTGATCAAAACGTTACCACAATGTGTTGGTGAGCTTATTGCCTGGAACAAAAAAGAGGCCAAAATGTAATGTGGAAACATCAAGATTTCTCCTTCAAATTTCAGTCACTCTGAGGATGTGGGTAGCTGTGGCATTTTTTGCCTAGGTTGGCAGGCACCCAGCATAACCTACCAACCCCAGACATTTTTTAAAAATAGAAACCCAGGGGAGCCCCGGGTGTGACTTGTGTAGATCTCGCTACGAGGTTTGACGACTTCTTGCAGGACTGTGGTACTTCTTGTACATTTATGCCTGTTCACGTACAACATTCAACAGTCCTCCTCTCACGCTCTCTTTAGTGTAAAAACTACTTGTACTGTTCTTTAGTTGTCAGAGAATCATATTGATGTCCCTTTAGCCTCTGCGACTTGTCTTTTACTTATTCTGTGTGTTAGGGAAGGTTGCGCTGCTGATGCCCATGTTGTTCCTTTGTTGTGATGAAAAGCTCTTTATCACAATTACCACTACACAAAAGACAGATGATTCACATTGGCAATGATTGCTTTAATACACGGTGTGAATGAAAGAGTGATACTTCACTAAAGAAGTGAGCAGAGTTAACTCATGGTTTTTGTGTGTAAATAAAGCATTTATTTTTTTTAAAACGGACTAGGTGCCTTTGGAAAAATGTGAAACAGTGCTGACGAGTGGCTTAATGTCATGCATAACATAAGTAGTATTTATACAAGGGAGACCCAAGGATCACCGGGGACCTGGGGTATTGATAGTAACAAAATCTTGGTGCCTAGTAATAGTATTTACTATGCAAAGAACCAAATGATATTTTAATTGGTCGACAAAAATAAACCCTCAATTTAAACACACAATCAACGGTGCAGTTAATATTGGAGCAAACAAACCTGCTCCGTGCTCCCTTTTGAAGTGATACGGTAAAGTGATAAAATGTGATCAACAAGTGTATCGGTGAACAAGAATAGCATGGCCTGTCACACAAATACACAGTTTGATAGGATCCATGATGTTTAAGATTGACGGCGTTTCGATCCCATTGCAAATAGAGGGATCATCAGGACTTTTTAAAAATTATGTATGGGGTAAGGGCATCTGGTCACACACCTCCACCCCAGGAGACCAGGCAGTCTTACCCACAGGAGGCATATTGGGAAATGTATCCTCAATCTGCCAACCCATTAGAGTGGGTGGGATCCATTAGGGAAGAAAGCTCTAAAAGACTTGGGGAATTAATTATTATTATTTTTTTAACAGTGGGGCGAGTCACTGCACTGTCATCAGGCCTCACCCCTCCACAAGAGATGCCTAGATAGACTCTCTGCTCTCCTAGGAGACAAATTGGGGAATTTGTTTAGAATATGCGAACCTAGGGAGGGGCAAACGGCACCACTAGACATCAGAGATTATTATTTATATACTATGTGCGTAGAGGTCAGTTCGACCTGCCCTGGCATTGGGCTGCCTACCACAACTAAAACACCGGGATAAAAAATGTAAAAATATGGGATGGGGTGATGGCCTATCCTGGCATTAGCGGTCTAGTTTTCCGCTACCTACCAGGCCGGGCACTATAAGGGGAGGGAATGGCGCGAGCGCGCAGATGACCTGGGGACAGAGCACCCGTAGCACAGACTAAACTTGCTCCTATTTTTAGTAAGACTACTGGCGGCAGCGTTCTTAATATTTTAAATATTTTTAGTGCTTTTCTGTGATTGGTTTTTAAATGCGGCAAAATGTCTAAATTTTAAAAACTGTATACGTTTTTTTGCATCTGCTAATTCAAACTTGACTAGTGCATACAGTACCCACCTAAAGAAGTGGAACAGCACCTTGACGCCCTGTGATCCCCCCCGGTCCACCGCAGTCATTAGCGGGCTGTTTGTTGTGGAGGGAGATCCCGGGGAACAGTCTTCTTCCGAGGTGACTCACTTCCTGACAGGGCCACGTAGTACTGCCATCTTGGTCAGGTTAGCGGTCTAGTTTTCCGCTACCTACCAGGCCGGGCACTATAAGGGGAGGGAATGGCGCGAGCGCGTAGCGGGCGCGCGCAGCGGGCGCGCCAAAGGCAAGCCCGTCTGCGCCCGTCTGCGCCCGTCCGCGCCTCGACCGCGCCTAGCGCCAGAACCCCTGGCTCTGGTATTTCAGAACTCAACCACACCATCAGTTATTCCCGTGAGGAACTATTGGCCTTAAGACATTGTGATACCACCGACGTAGTCAGCCGGCTACCCGAAAGTATGACATTCTCAGGAACCACAACACTGATGCCCACAGACTTAATCCAGCCCCTCCCAAAAAGCAATAAAATAATCAACTGTTTACTCCTAAATACCAGATCTCTGGTAAAACATCAACTAGAATTCCATGATCTTGCCTTGACATTAAACATAGATGTGGCTTTCCTAACAGAGACGTGGGCAGACAATAGTTCGGGCCCGGACATAGTTGCAGCAACACCTCCTGGTTACGCCAGCTTCAGATTAGACAGACAACTTAAAAGGGGTGGGGGCCTGGCGATTTTATATCGAGATAACTATAAGGCCAGATTTGAACCACTACATACAGTAGATTTCGAAGCCATGACCTTCTCCATTGAACCATTTGACTCACTTGTCCTTAAAGGAATTTTGGTATATCGTCCTCCTGGAGATAGGAATAGCTTCATAGATAATATCTGCTCCGTTATGGAAGCCTTAGTTACTAATGAAAAATGTATGGTGTTGGGAGATTTTAACTTCCACTTGGAGAATATAGAAGATCCAAATTCATTGAAACTTATTGATCTAATGGACTCATTCGGACTGCCTCTAGTTAATAAAGGTCAGACACACAAAGCTGGCCACCTGCTAGACGGTATATTTTCCAACTGGGAGAATCTTGTGTTATCTCCATCCCTTCCATTGACCTGGTCCGACCACTGGGTGGTCAACTGGTCAATGATGGCCATGACATCAGTACAATACAGGCCAACTGTACAATTTACTACCAGTAGAGCCTGGCATAAAATCCAGCCAGATGCACTTGATAAGGCGATTGCCACCACTCCTTGCCAACTGGAGCAGGATGCAGCGGCAGAACACAACATCGAAACTCTCTCTCACTGGCTAAATACGGTATTGGATACAATAACTCCCATCTCCAACATAGCAATAAAAAGAAAATTGTCCCAACCTTGGTACAATGAGAACTTGAGATTGTCCAGACAGGAATGTCGTAGACAGGAACAAAGATGGAGAAGAAATTATGTGGCAGAGGAGAAAATCGCTTATAAAGTTAAACTTGCTCAACATAAGAAAGACATTATAAAAGCCAAGACAGATTATTTTACTAAACACATAAAAAATGCATGTGATACTAATAAAACCTTATTCTCGGTTATTAATAAGCTGGTCAAACCTAACAAGGTCAATCATATGGAATCAAACCAGGATTTCTGTAACTTACTAGCAAACTCCTTTCAAAAGAAGGTGACTAACATCTATGATAAATTTGCTAGTATTAACTCTGAGTAAGCATACACCTAGTCTTAAGAAAGATTTAATCAACTTCCTCGATTTCAGGAATCCTTCTGATGACCAATTAATCGACCTCATTTTATCAATTAAGTCAGGCTCTCCCTACGACCCCTGCCCACCTAACATAATGCACCAGATACCCTCACAACTGGCAGCATATCTGGGCCTCATCATTAAGTCAGTATTTGCCAGCGGTATTTTTCCCACTCAATGGAAACGCACTTCCATTCTCCCCCTTTTAAAAAAGATAATCTCGATAGCTCAGAACCTGGTAACTATCGCCCTATTGCAAGGCTCCCTTTGCTGCTAAATGCACTGAAAAAGCAATGAATAAGCAAATTACCGAACATATCGAGTCTAATTCATTACTGGATGAAACACAACACGGCTTCAGGAAGCATCACAGCACTGAGTCGGCCTTAATCACAGCCACAGAGGATATCCGTGTAATCCTAGACGGAGGAGGAACAGCCGCACTGGTACTGCTGGACCTCTCGGCGGCCTTTGATACGGTCAGCCATGAGATTCTGGCTGACCGTCTGCAGGAAGCGGGCATAAAAGGTACCGCACTTAAACTCCTAAAATCATTCCTAACAAATCGGCAATTAAATGTAGCAATGGGGTCAGCAACATCCAAACAGTTCTCTTTACCTTGTGGAGTTCCTCAGGGCTCCGCCCTGAGCCCCACGCTTTTTAATTTATATGTTGCGCCGCTAGCCTTGATAATAAAGGAAGCAGGATTCGTCCTAGCTTCCTATGCCGATGACACGCAGATTGTGGTGTCTTTAACAAATGGAGGAAAGTACCCAGGTGAGGCTTTTAAGATCTGTATGAAGAATGTGAGTGACTGGATGGACAGCAACTGTTTGAAGTTGAACGCGTCCAAGACGGAGATTATCATTTTTGGTAATAAACCCTCCCTCTGGACACCTGACTGGTGGCCCCCAGTACTGGATGTGCTGCCCGTACCCTCCAAAAAACTAAAGATTTGGGCATTATCATTGATAAGGAACTCAAATTCAAGGACCAAGTCAGTAAAGTCACATCTATCTCCTTTTGTGCAATAAGACTAATCAACAAGATTAAGAAATATATACCAGAAGAACTTCTAAAAACAGTGACTCTGGCGTTGGTCCTCTCTCGTCTGGATTATTGTAACAGTCTCTACCTTACCATTAATTCAGGCCTAATTAACAGGCTGCAGATAGTACAAAACGCGGCAGCACGGCTAATTTTAAAAATTCCCAAAAATGTATCGGCGAGAGAAGCCATAAAAAATTACATTGGCTTCCAGTCAGGCAGAGATGTAAATTTAAAGTCCTCTGCCTGGCATTTAAATCACTACATAATCAAGGACCAACACAATTTAGGAACAAACTAAAATGGTATGTCCCCAATAGAACCCTACGGTCAGGAACGGCCAGGAACATGGCAATCATCCCCTTCAAGAAGGCCACTTGGGGAGGTAGGAGCCTTTTCAGATCAGCAGCAATGCTGTGGAATACGTTACCTATTACCCTAAAAACAGCACCCTCATTGATGAACTTCAGGAAAGGTCTGAAAACGTGGCTTTTCACACAGACCACCTGAAGGAATTCATCTGATCACTATCTGTACTAATGTTCTCCTGATCTCAGTCTGTCCATAGCGCCAAGACGCCTTCGGGCATTAGTTGCGCTTTATAAATTTAATTTCAATTCAATTCACCATACTCTTTAGCCCTAGACAGTCTTTCTGCCCCCTCATCGCCAGCCAGTATGTCAAAGCTATATCCTTAGAAATCCCAATTTCCTCTCACTTGCCATGGGGATTGGCTACAGTGCTCAGGCAGTAGGGCTTATGCTACACCAACCCTGTGTATTTCTGACGCATAGGGGGGGGGGTGGGGGGTAATACAGGGTGGTGTGGGTTGTGTGCATCCAAGCACGATGTAGAAACCAGAATGCCCAGTAAATTTCAAACTGTGCCTAAAAATCCCCATTTTACTCTCACTTGCTGTGGGGGGTTGCTGCAGTATTTGGGCACAGTTTTGGCTAGCAGCACTACCGTCTCTGGGTATATCTAAAACCTAGAGACTATTGGAATCCACGATGGTGCGGCTTGCGTGAATGCCTGCATGCTCCTTTACCTAGAATGCTCTGATTAATAGGCAAAGTTATGCAAGTGCAATCAATATGTCCTTTTGACAAGATGGGCCGACAGCAGTGGAAACGCCCGTTCTCCATAGTGCAAGCAAATCTTGGGCAGTAAAAGTGTACACTACAGTCCATCAATGGACAGGTACAGCTAGAGCATCAACCACATGAGCTTTCTCCTTTACAGGGATGTACAAATAAGTAGTACAAGCTTCACTTTCTCACAGAACATGTACAACATGGCAGTAGCAAAGCAAGCATCCCCCTCTCAGAGAAAGCAGATAGTGCAGTCTTCTATTTCCCACTTGAACAGATTCAGCGAGACAGACTAGTACAAGCTTTAATCACGTACAGAACATGCAGGTTAAGGCATTAGTTTCCTATAGGTACTGACTGATTTCTGAAGCGTGTGTTTAACTTACTGAGAGGAATGTATTGGTGGATGAGTGAGTGAATATGCAACTTCTGATAGCATTCTGAGTTGCATGGTATTCCACTTCAGCATCCTGAAAGTCCTGCTGCTGTCACTCAGAGACCTGCGGTCACTGCTGTAACTCATGGTGTCATAACCTACAGTCCTGCTGCTTCACTTTCTTTAGATCCAACTGCTGCCATTCACATGCAGATTTGTCAAAATTTGGATCCTTGCTATACCAGTACAGAAACTTTACCTACTCACGGTGTCAAACATGATGGAGGGATCTACACGTGCCCAGTATCACTGATGCTCTACTGTTCTCCTCCCACTATTATTCCTTTTGTGTCTAAATTCCCCCTTTCTCTAATAGATATTTATTTCTCTCTTGCTCTCTTTATCCAGCCTCTACCTCTATTAATTCTCTACTTTCCTCTCTTTCACGTGCACCTCTTTTGCTTATATTTATATCTCTTCTCCTCGTTTCACCTTCAATTGTCTTTTTTCTTACTCTCAATACCTACCCCAATTTATTCTATTATACGTATCTCGGTCACACTGAGCCCCTGGATCTTTCACTTACCCCCGTCTCTTTCTTACTCGTCTCCTCTACGTCCTTCTCTGTCTGCACCACATAGGGCCAGCACAGTATTTGCCATCCCTACTTAGTTACACAGCTATTATCAAATGGACAACAGGCATTATTGTAAAAGCATTTATATAGCTCTTATTACGGCTGACTCGGCGGTAGCTCATTTAATACTTCAGAGGTTTCAAGGGGTCCGATGACAACTTTGCTGTCTGTTGCAGGTGACCTTTTATGCCTTTGCTCTGAAGCTCTAGCCTGCAGGATTAAACCTCGGCTGGCTCACGGTTCCACTCAAAGATGTGACGTGTTCCCGATTGCGCCTGCCTTTTAATGAGCATACCCCGTTGCTCTGGTGACTGTGTGCATAGCTGGCGTATAGTGCAATTTGAGGAAGGGAATGGGAGGAGGGGGCACGCGAACCCTCGGGTAACTTTATAGAGTCATGTTCCACAAACGGTGTCTGAAAACCTGATGTATTTTGCTTTCTTTGTTGAGCATAACATTTTAAGCATTTGCTACTCAGTTTTTAGAGTATAGCAGTACATGCAAAAGGCCGCAAGATGGTGCCATCTGCCACGCGGATAGGCATTACCAAATAACGCTCTTTAAATTCAGTGATAATGTGATGTTCACATGACTTCATATTAAAGTTGCAGTTAAGCATTTCCAAAGTCATAAATGTAACAGTTAATAGTTTTTGCCAGTTTCATTGTTTTATATTATGGTTAGCATGCATGCATGCATGTATGTGCGTTATTGTGAGTATATTTTAATGGTTTGTTTTATCAATGCAGTTGAGCTATACACTGTTTTTAACCACAGACCATCTCCTGCTATAAAACTGTTAACAGTGGTAATATTTACAGGCTTTCAAAAATAATTTCTGCTGCCTGGTTAAAATGTAATCTCAGGTCATATACTAGACTAAAATTACACGTCTTTATATCTCCTGTCAGGAATAAATATATTCTCTAGTTGAGGAATGTCTATTTAATCTTATGGCATTTTAGTAAATTCACACACTAAGCTTTTTATTTATTTTTATTGTTTATCAGCAACAACAGTAGAGTCATTATGAAAGCATTCAGGGCAGAATCAAAAGCATACTGTACATGCACATATCACATTACGTCATCATATAGGCAATAATATACAGTCCGAAACAAAAGCTAGACATTATAGAAGCAATCACAGAGTAGGGCGGGTAGTGCGAACCGTGAGAGAGGCAGTGTGTGAGGTCTGAAATGCGCCACAAAGGAGCAATGAATAAGCAATGAGCCAAATGCCAATATCAGTGAGCATCGCAGCCCTAGCATTGTGCCTATCAGTGAGTGGTGCTAATATAAAGGCCACATAGACACTTGTCGACATGGGGGAGCATGGGGACCACCATATTACCAGCACAGGCTGAGACTCCTGGCAGCCTTGTGGTGGTCCCTTCAAGGTGGACGGTGCCATTCTTGGCCTCAATATTTGCAATGTAAGTGTCCCAGTTCCCTTCCCCCTCCCCCCCCCCCCCACCCTGGCAATTCCCCTTGTTGGCAGAGAGCATAATGCACCAGCCTCCTCACGTGCCCACTGTAGTAGCATAAGTAGCCACCTTTGAGTGTACGGGACTCAGAGCACCTTCCACATCATTCCAATTTGACGTTGAAAAAGTACAAACGCAAGGTCTATAAACCTATATAAATGTTTGCCCCCCTTGGATTTGGGGCGAAGGCCCAGGATGCAGGTCTTGGGGGTAGGCACTGAGGCATGCCTTGCCAGTTCTGCTGTGGTGGCCGTTATCCCCACCCACTTCAATTGTAGTGCGGGCACTCCCACACCATGTGATAAAAATGGCCTCCACCAAATTGCACCACGGGCACTCAGGTGTGGACTTGGGGAACATGCACTTAATGCGTTTGGGGGAAAGAAATGCATGGTGTGGGTAATTAAATAGTGTAAAGTGAAATCTGGGATTCCTGGACACCTTCACGTGTTGAAGCGTTCGCGCCCAGGCATTGTCCGTCATTAGATGCAGAAGGGCATTGTACCATCTAGTCAGTGCCCTCCCCATGTCTGCTCGTGTACCAGGTGTCAGTGCTAAGTATAGCGTGGAAATAGCATGACGTGTGCACCCATGTGTAAGGAGTGAATGTAAGACGAGTGATGGGGATGGTTGCTCCTCCCAAGTAGTCTGCACTATTCGTTGGATGGCAGGGTACGCCAAAAAGTGGCCTGCACTCACATAATGTGTGTCCATTAAGTCCTGGAAGGTCGTAAGGACTCCCTCGTGAAAGCAATCTCCCAAATTGTCAATCCCTGCCGCCCTCTATGGTGTCAAATCATGTCTCCCATCCAATTCCCGAATACCTGGTAGTTGTCCCAGAACTATTGACAGCGAGTAGGGAATGGGGGAGTTCTGACTGTGCACAAACCAACGCCAGCACACCCACACTGGCGTCAAAAGGCTCTATCCTAATTGCGTCAGACAATCTCGATCCGTCAACCAGTCTCACCCAAAATCCAACCAATCGCGATTCGCCTCACCCAACATCGTTCAGAGAGCAAGGAGTCACATCCAACCCGCCCAGTGGCCATTGTAGTTGCGTCGCTGCATAATACAATTCGAAGTTAGGCTCGCCAAGCCCTCCCTCAATCCCTCAAGCAGAGGTCATTGGGCTATGGCGAGAGCTACCCATCGGCATCTCACCCCCCCCCGCCCCCACCCCCTCCAATATCAATTCCAGTAGAAGACCACTCAACCTCCCCAAAAAATATTTGGGGAGCACGATCGGAAGTGCTGCAAAAAATACAGCAACCTGGGCAGCACTAGCATCTTAGCAAACACGACTCACCCCAACGGGGAGAGGGGCAACGAGCGCTAGAAGGAGAGGGATCCACGAATCGATCGAAGTCCTCTACACACGTTGCCTTCCTTAAGTGTGGTATATATGAACGCCCAGGTATTTAAATGTATCATTACACCATGTGAGCCGGTGTTCCGGTGAGACATCTCTATGGAGCACAGGGGTTGGAGTAAGAGGGAACATACAGGATTTGGCCCAATTGACCCTCAGTCCAGATACAACCTCAGTCATCTAATAAGTGCATCAAGTTTGGAAGAGCAACCCTGACGTCACGTAAGAAGACCAGAGCATCGTCCGCATAAAGCGACACAGTGTGATGGATGTCAAGTTCCCGAATCCCCCAATCCTGTGCTCCCAGGCATAAGCTACAAGCTAGCGGCCCTGTGGCTATTGCGATGAGGTGACAACGAGCACCCCTGCCCAGTGCCCCTCTGTATGGGAAAGCTGTCCGATACCAACTGGCCTATCCAAACTCTAACTGTCGGGTTTGATTACAGCGTACAAATCCAGCCTAGAAACTCTGGTCCGAATCCCATGCACTCCAAAGTCGCCAACAAAAATTCCCAGCTCAGGGTATCAAAAGCTTTTTTGATGTCAAGAGACACTGCCAGTCTGCTGCTTGCCTACGGCGGTGTGCCGTGGATGATCCGCAAAAGCTTCCCAGATGTTGAAGGTGATATGCCTAGGTATGAACCCTGAGTGATCATCACGCACCAGTATGCCAATCATAGGAAGCAGTCTATTTGCAAGCACCTTCCCCAACACTTTACAGTCTATGTTAAGGAGGGCTTATGGACGGTATGAACGTTACATTCAAGGGATCGAGTCCCGGTTTGTAGGGGACCACGATCAACGCTTTGCGTAGCGAGTCTGACTGCTGACCATTTGACTTTGCTTCAATAAACACATCCAGGAGGTGTGGGGTAAGCAGGGCGGACAACGTGGGGTGATATTCAATTGGCAGCCCATCTGCTCCCGATGTTTTATTTTGGGCAATTTTGGCTATGGTCGTTCTGATCTCCAACTGGATGGGCTCATCCAGATCAGCCTTCTAGAGCAGAGACGGGAGAGGCAGTGGCAATCCGCTGAAGAACCAGTGTAACAGATCGAGAGCAGGGTGACCCATAGCTCCATACAGAGTGTGATATGAGCCCCAAAATGCATCATTAATGCCAGCCTGCATGATGACCAACGAACCATCATCGCATCTAATGGCTCCAATTGGAGTGCGCTGCTGGTCTTCCTTAACTAGCCGCGCCAGCAACGTGCCCGATCCTCCCCCCCCTCCACCCCCCCTCCGCTTGCAACATGGCCTGGCGACGCTCATGGTAATGCCGACCCAATCGTGTTTCTGCCTCCCTGTACTGTTCACGGAGGAGCTGGAGACACTCAACCCCTGTCATGCGAGCAGCCACTGCCCTCACCAAGGGGTGCAGCTCTCTATCGCCATCCATTTGTCCTGTAGTACGTGTCAGACCCCCCATGTGGCAGCCATGCAATGACCTTGTACGACTACTTTGTGTGCATCCTATTCCATGGCCCTCAATGGGGTTGATCCCTTGTTGAGATCGAAGTATTGAGTGAAGCATATCGATAAATTGTCCCGAAAAGGGGGATCAAGCAGCAATTCAGTCTGTAACCGCCAAGTGGAAATTTGTGGGCGTGGCCTGTTCTCTTGCAGAACTATTCTTTTTATTTATTTATTTTTTGAGGAGTTTTATATAGCGCGAACTAGACCCGAAGGTATCAGAGCGCTTTAGATGAGCACCAGGCCTTACTGACGGACACATTCATTTTTGTTAGGCACGGGGAGATTAAGTGATTTGTCCAGAATCACAGAATGTTGAGCGTCCCTGCTGAGACTCGAACCCGGTTCCCCAGCTCCAAGGTCGACGCCTTAGCCGTTTGGCCACATTCTCTCCCCGAGAGAGTATTTGCAACTGACAATGGGCTGAGAGAATGCAGGCTAGATACTCCGACCGGGTAACCTACGGTTGCAGCCGGTTGGTACAGAGAATCAAATCGAGTCTGGTGTGGAGGTCATGAACAGGGGAATAAAATGAATATTCGTGGTCCGCCGGTGCTCTTGGCGCCACACATCATATACACTCCTTTGAGTCAGCCAATTGTTAGTGTTGCATCGTCCTAACACTAGTCACACCGCATAAGGGAGGAAGAGAACAGTCCCAGGTCACATCTGGCTTACAATTTAAGTCCCCACCCCAAATGCCTGGCGCAGTGGGATCCCAGAAAAGCGCAGGGGTAAGCGTTACAAAGAAATCTGATTGATTGGAGTCGGGTGCATAGATCCATACGAATATCAGCTGAGCACTGTCTAAGTGTCCCCCCCCAGTACCACATAGCTGTCCCCGACATCCACACAGTGGTGACCCACCACATATGGGACCCCTGGAGCAATCCATATAAGCACTCTTCGTGCATATGACGACGAGGAAGTGCCATAGACCTGTCCTTGTCACTTTGCGTATTCTGGTATTCTGTGGCTGTGCAATATGCTTCCTCCAGCATAGCAAAATGTGTGGGGCAGCGCTTGAGGTAGGCATAAATTCGGTATAGTTTTGCAGGAGTAGCCATACCGCTCACATTCCAGGTTATCACATTATACTGCGGGGTAGGATTGTGCATGTACCCATAACTTAAAATGATAATTTGTGCGCCAAGCAACGAGCTGTAGTCCTAAGACGGCATGCATCCTATGCCTACACTGGAGTATCGAAACCTTCCCCACCACATTCACATATGCACATCAAATAGGTCGGTATGTATAGGCAGGCTCCATAAAAACAAACCTAAAAGAGCAAAAACAACAAAACAATTGTACCCCCTCCCCCCTAGATCAGATGTAATTCGAGACCCCGGCCATATGCCCTCAACAAAAAACTAAAGAAACTGTTCAATGGGCAAAACATATCCACTTTGGAGTCTCTCTGTGAAGCATGGAAAAACAAGCGTCTAAGGTCACTATTGTGAGCCCGATTCTTTGGACTAAACAACCAGCCCACATTTCAAACTCAGCAGCTTACCTTGGAAATGCCTAGTTGCGCTAGCTGTCCAATTGCACAGGTTAGCGCCTATAGGGCCCAGAGAAATGTATGCTACAAGTCATCTGCTAACCATGGGGTAATTTTCGGGCCTTGGTGAACACTAGCTGTCTGACACAGAGCCACCCATTTCCGAACTAGATTTCGATGGGCGCTCCGTACACAAAATAGCAAAAGGGATTTGTGCTGTGCTGCGAGGCCTCGTTTACCACCCGTGCCTGTTTCTCTGCTGCCTGATTCGGGGAGGGTCGAGTATTGATGGATCTCTGCTTTCGTCATCAAAGTCAGGGCACCAACCATTCCCCGGCAGTCGAATCCTCTGGAGGAGCCTGAGCCAGTCCCTTGGTGTGCAGCCAGGTCCACACGTCTTCTGGAGTGGTGATGATATGGATAGTCCCCTTGTCAACTACTCTGAGTTTAACTGGAAATAGAAGTGCATATTTAAAATTCAGTTCTCTGAGGTGCTGTTTAATCCTCACGTAGGAGCCACATAGTCATTGTATTTCCGCTGTAAAATCAGGGTACACTGTGATCACTGCATTTTCATATTGCCTGGGGCCCTTCGCTTGAAACTGTTGCCGCAGCACGTCACAATCTTGATAATTGAGAAGTCGAGCAATATGGGGCACGGTGGGGGTGGTCTGCCTGGTATCCAATGCGCGCTCTCCACGGAGAAGAATTTAGGCACTATGCCCGCCAGTACCATCACCATCAGCCAGGTTTTGATAAATAACTCCACACTGGGGGCCTTTGGATCGTTCAGGGAATCCCAGTAGGTGGACATTATTGCTCCTAGTTTGCCCCTCTGCATCTTCTGCCCTTCGGTGTAAAGAAGCCAACTCCTCACTCATCGTTTTCAACGGCACCTCCTGTACTGTGGGTCTTAATACGGTCAGAGTTCACTTCACTTCATCCACCTGGTCAGCCAACTTGCAATGATCGGTCCTTAATAGATTCACATATAGAGAGACGGTGTCAATCTTGGTCTCCAGTGAGGTTTTAGTGTGTAGGTTGGCTTGTAGCACTTTTTCAAATTGATTGGATTGTGCATGAAGAGTAGCTTCAAGATGACTCTGTGTCTAGTGCCCGGTCTGTGGGAATAGAGGATGGTGCTGGGCCACTGACGTCCTGTGGCAGAAGCTTGGCGGACTTAGGTGTCACCATCATAATTTCCTTTCAGCGTGGCTCCTGTAGTAGACTAAGGAAGCGTCAGGCACGTCGACTCTCCGCTCCCCACTGCAGCACGCACCCACATTCCTGCGACAGGGGTGGAGGAGGCAGAGCTCTGTCCCCAGTCACCAGTGCCAAGTCCCTGGCTGTCACCAACCTCGGGTAAAGCCGTTGGCGCTGCTGCCCGCACCAGGTAAAGGATACTCTTGTACCAGTGTCAGTGGCCGCCAATTCAATGAACATCATGGTAGGGGCAGTCCAAAAATGACCAAGTTGAGGCAGACGTTCCCCTATCGGTCCAGCATCATAGTCCGGGGCACCATTGGAACCCGCTAGATCAAGAAAGCAAAAGGAGCACGCATCTGTATTAGGGAGCAGCTGATGCAGGTTTTATGAAGGCAGCACTACTGTTCAACAAATAAAGTTCAGGTGGATCAGACCCTAAAAGGGGCAAGCTGTGTCCAACAGGGCAGCTGCACTCTGTGGTGCTTCAATGTACTGTAATGCAACCAGCATGTCCACAATCAGTCCCAATGAGTTAGAGCCTTTGAGGGAGATTTAGGAAGGGAGGGCCAGAAATCATGCCAATCCCATCAGGACTAAAGCCAAGTAAACATACAACAGGCCAGGCACGAGGTGCAGGGAGGTCTGGCAAGCAGGGCGCAAGTCTCAAGGGACCAGAAATGGGAAGCATCACTTACCGCTGCACCCCCATGCATGTGCACACTGAGGCCGTGTGGCTCCGCATCCACCACTCTGGTCAGCCGGCTGATTGTTCCTTCTCTCGTTATGTGTGCTGTGATTGCAGCTGCCCTCGCGCTCTTGCAATGCAGTCACTGCCAGGTCCACACGCCTCTGTCCCAGTAGAGGCCAAATGCCCTGTAGCGGCCAGATAGGTCCAAATTGGCGGTGCCTCGCCTCGTTGCTCAAGGGTCACCTGCAGGGGGGGGGGGCGTTCACTCCATGCAGCGCACCCTAGCGACTCCATTCAGGGCACAGTACGTGGTCAGCAAGAGAGCAATTGCTTAGGGGCAGTGATAGGTTCTCTTGGACGTTCTAAGGAGACTGGGGTGGGGCTCCATCCGTCTTTTCCTCCCCTTGGGGGCGTCTGCTGTGTGCGGCCCACCCTCGCAAATCCTCTCAGGCCCAGGTATTATCAAGCAAGGAAGCACTCACTTAGGGGGCAGTTGGTCCTCTGGGACGGCTCAAGGACAGTAGTGGGGACCGTCTGCCCGCTCCTGTCCTCGAATCAGCTGCTTCGCATCGCCAAAGGCCCTGTCCTAGGTCTCACCTCCGGACTCCACTTCTTGCTGCCAAAATCGTCCAAATGGAGGCAGCGCTTATTCGTCGTCACCCCAGTTCGTGATCCCTGATAGTGCGGGAAAGCTGGGTATCAACTAGCACTAAAGTGTGGCTTGATGGGGAGGATTAAGGAAGGATTTTGCATGGGCTAGCCACGAAGTTTGCTAAAGTGCTTCCGATGCGGTTGCCATCTTGGTCACGCCCCTCATACACTAAGCTTTGATGTTGATCAAGGCCACTTTCTTGAGGTTTGGGACTAAGGGCGTATAGCTATCTGATACATGGTGGCTTTCATTTTTGCAAAATTCTTCTCAACCGCAATATTCAGCGTGCTGCTGTTAATAGTGACTCCATTGTGATTTAAATAAATAAGACACTTCTTCAAATGACAACAGGGGAGATCCCAACTCAGCAACCCCCCCCCCCCCAGCTGGATAAGACTTGACAGTATGCAATTGTTTCACTAACATATATATGCCTATAGCTTGTACTGATAATGCACAAACAGTCATACCTGCCTCCGGGCATCTTTTTATTTTGGAATAAGTCTAGGGAACTGTATATCAGCCCCTACCATATCAACTCCCGCCCCCTCCCAAAATTTTGAGGCAATGCTTCCATTGTGACCCTGTCAGACCTGGGGTAGCACGTTATTGGGGTTATTGGGGTTGTGGATGCGTAGATAGTTTTAACTCGTGGTTTACCAAGACTTCTTTTCCAGCAGGACAAGGAGACCCTAATGACCTCTATCCCCCTAACTTGATCTTGGTCTCTAAGAGACTCCTCAAGTTCCTCAATTTGGAGTCCAGCCAAAACCATCTTTGTATGATAAGCCTTTGGCTCCGAGCACCATCTTGAAGTCCTTTACAGGTGGGCTGCCCAGTAGCTCATCTCAAAGTCCGGTTCTCCCAGGCCTCCCTTTGTCGGCTGCATCTTGAGTTTTTGGAGCCCTGTTCTGCAGCTCCTGTCTTGCCATATCAGTTGAGTTCTTTGAACAGACAGGGAGGTAGCTGAGCTGGGAGTCTCATGAAATAATACAGCATCCTGTGGAGTAGCACCAGTTTTGCTAGAGCAATTCTGCCCATCTTTAAGAGTAGGAGACCGACCCAAAACCCTACTCACCCTGTTGCTTTTGTTATATTTCCCTCGAACATCGTTCTGTAGATCTGTATGGCTAGATATTTGAATGTTGTGTGTTCCCATCCATATATCCATCCGATTTACTCCTAACTTTGCAGAAGGGTTCCAACTTTTCTGTGGTTCACGAAGGATCCCACGTCCTATATTTCTAGGTGCACCCCAATTCACAAATTTTACCCATGCAGATTAACCTTATATTAATCATGTTTAATTGTGCAATGCCTTTATATTGTGTTCATCGGAAAATTACTATTCAGTGTAGAGAAAACTTACTCTTCATTCACATTCACTGTGTAGTTTTGTCCTTCCTGTTCTGAAAATACATCTATGCTTGCCTTTCACAAGACTAGATGTAGGGAAACATACTACAAGATGTGCAAGAAAACTGACACACTTATAACTTTATGGATGTTGACCTACATTTGCAATGTGCTGTCCTTAATCCAAACCTAAAAAATAGTAGAAAAATCTTTCAAGTGATAAATTTTCATCATCTTAAGTGGACTTTACTATTGACATTTCCTCAAACCCTGCAAACAGTATCTCGTTCACAACCGCAATTTGCTTTTTTGTGCACCCCAATACAGTAAGAAAAAATGTGTAACGATTGTTATTTTTTGCACCCTCTGCAGAGCAAAGGAAACAAGTTTGATAAATCTGAAAACATTTTCACAAAAATTAAATTGGAAAATGAGTTACTTGATTCATAACGTTGGAAAAACTGCCATAAAGTACTGAAGTGGTCGAAATGTTGTCGTTATTTATTTTAAAAGTGTGTGTGTATTTACCAGTTTTGTGAGAAAGCAGTTCAATGATTCAGAGCAAATACAGTTCACTGGATCGCAAATGTATCAGTGAGGAATATTTGTATCTGTCTTCTGATTTGCTGGCTCTTGAGCTGGAAACAAAGGAACTGAATAAATCAATGTTCAGACAGCGTTTTTCAGGTCGAGCCTAGCGGCAGCGCGTATGCGCTGCTCGCTCTGCGAGACTGCTGTAGTAGAGTATGGGAGAGAAGCCGCGCCCACTCTCCTCCCATATTTTTCATTGGCTTGTCATTGTCTTTCGTAAATGCTGCCATTGGATTCGTTGATAGGCTTGTTAGTCCCTCCTTAGTACGGCCTTGTCTTCATTTGTACCCTCCCATGGCGACCGGCCCTTTTACTTCAGTTGTTACACAGGACATGTTATTTAGTCTGTAAGCACTATTTACTTTGAGTTTCTCTTACTGCAGGCCGGACATGCGCTGCTTCAGCTGAAACTGCTTGTGTTTTTTTAAGCAGCACGGCCGCCCCCGTAACATGGGAGCCTGCTTTCAATCACTTTAAACTTTTTTAAGCAGCACAGCCGCCCCCGTAACACAGGAGACTGCTTTCAATCACTTTAACCCGGCATTATCTTGTGTCTGTTTCAACCCCACCCCAAGTAAAATGGATTTAGAAATGATTAGCGAATTAAGTCATATGAATTCCAGGTAGCACATAATCCTGTGCTAATGGGCTGAAGCTGACAACAGCACATCTGTGTTACATGTCCTCTGTACTAAAGCCACCTGACGGGTTGTTTTCAAAAGCCTGTTTTATTAACACCACCAATACCACCACCTCCACCAATACCACCATCGCCAATACCAACACCGCCAATACCACCACCACCACCAATACCACCACCAACCAATACCACCACCACTAAATACCACTACCACCACCAATTCCACCACCACCATCAATACCACCACCATACCACCATTAATACCACCACCAGTACATACACCACCTCCACAAATACCACCACCAATACCTCCACCAATACCACCAAAATCACCACCAATATTGCTACCACCACCAATACCACCAATGCCACCACCACCAATGCCACCACCACCACCACCACCACCAATACTACTACCATCACCAATACCAACACCACCAATACCAACACCACCAATACCAACACCACCAATACCAACACCACCAATACCAACACCACCAATACCAGTACCACCAATACCACCAATGCCAATACCACCACCACCATCAATACCACCACCTCACCACCATCAATACCACCACTAATACCACCACCAGTACATACACCACCTCCACAAATACCACCACCGATACCTCCACCAATACCACCACCTCCACCACCAAATACCACCACCGCCAATACCACCACCAAAATCACCACCAATATTGCTACCACCACCAATACCACCAATGCCACCACCACCAATGCCACCATCACCGATACCATCACCACCACCAATACTACTACCATCACCAATACCACCACCAATACCAACACCACCAATACCAACACCACCAATACCAACACCACCAATACCAGTACCACCAATACCACCACCACCACCAATGCCCCCACCACCAATACCACCACCACCAATACCACCCCCAATACCACCACCTCAGCGCCTCTCGTTCACTAGCAATGGCAGGGGCACTGTACGAGGCCGGAGCTGCAGCCGAGACCATCCCTCCCTCCATGCCTGCCATAAAGCACAGCTCGCCCTGCACCAGGAGGTGAAGCCAGGGCCCTACTACAGCTGGAGTGTTTTTTATTATGCCAAAGATAGCAATGACATTACGCAATGCCACACTGCACACTGAAATCACGGAGAGGGCAGTAAATAGCCCTCCCCCCCCCCCTCCTGAGCCGCGACAGTGTAATCACAGAGCGAAAGGTGTTGGAGCGCTTTGTTATAGCTCGGATAATGTGTAACTCTCAATTCAGACTTAGTGTCTGTGTAATTTCCAACTCTTACACATCTTCTTCACTGCACTATTTATCACTACTTTGAAGACGTCGCAGGCCGGTCTTTTCCTCGGCAATTTACAATCTAACAAGCGGTCGAGAAGGCCCTTTATTGCAATGCAATAGGTCTCGCATTTGCAAGAGTTTAAGCTATTGGTATTGTAAATGACAATGCCTTTTATTTGTTTTAAACCCCAAAACATAAATAAAAAGGCATTGTCATTTACAGTGCCAATAGCTCAAACTCGTGTGAATGCGAGACCTATTGCATTGCAATGCTTGTTACTTTTAGGAATTTGATTTTGTTTTTTGGTTAAGCACTCCATGAGAGTTCTTGTGTTTTCCAGCTGTCTCCCTCACTTGCTCCTCCGCCCTGCGCTCGGTGTTGTGCTCGGCCTTGTGTGCTTCTCCTCTTATCCCTCTGTTTTTCTCTCCCACGTGTGCTTCTCCTACCCCCCCTCCTGTTGCTCTCCCATCTCCTCTACTATAAAAAAAAAAAACGCTTTCACCCTACCTCAATTTCTTTTTTAATATCCATCGTGGATCACTTAAAAAGAAATGCTGCCCTTGTCCTTTTCGTAGGTACATGCATGGGTGGTAAAGTGCATTTGGTGTGCTTTTTTTCCCTTTTTTGCCATGCTGCACAGCATTGGCAAGAAATGTGTTTTTCCAATACTGTACAGCTTCACCAAAAGGAATTGACTAAGACAAAAGGTCCAAAAAGCGAGAGCTATTGGCTTTGCCAGTGCTTGTTCTTTTAGCCATTCTCTAGTCTGATGGTATCCTAATTCCAGGTGTGTTAAGAGCTGTTGGATGTTGTGAGCTTGTAGATGATGCAGCTGTTTTTCAAGATGATGCCGGCTGGCATGGACAGCCAGTGGCATCCCATCAGGGTTGGAGGGGGATATAGTGATATTTCTTCAGGTCTATATAGGCATAAAGGTGCCAGTGTGGAGTCTGGTAGGCCGTTAAACAGTGCATTGCCACCATTTAGATGAGAGTACAAGGGCTTGAGCAGCAGTTCTAAAGTTGTTTCTGGGACAAACGGTGTTACTTTATTTATTAGAGGGAGCTGGCTCCAGTTTGCCTTAGTTTTCTTAGTGATTTGATTTTCGAGATTTTGATTGGTGTCCAGGGTGAATCCAAGAGACTTGGCATCAGATGAAAGTTGGGGTTCAAGTCTGTCCAGTTTCAGGTCGATGAGCTAGGTTTGAACTAGTTGTTGCTTGTTCTATTTTTGTTTTGGTGCGATTAAACTTCATCTATGTGCTGTACATCCAGGTCTTAGGTGCAAGAAGTGTTAATGTGTGGAGTAGAGGTAAACTTCAAATACAGTTGTGTTTCATGGTCTTATTTGTGAATGTTTAGGGTGTCTGTGAGTAGAGCTCGAAAGGGCTCCATGTACCAATTGAAGATGACAGGGGAGAAGATGGGAACTCTGTTTTTTCCGCCAGGATCCAAGGATCGTGTGGGACCTGGCGGTGCCCATGTGAACAAACTGGTGGTGTTTGGATGGGTAGGAGAAGAACTAATGAAGGATGTTCTCATTGATCCCATTTTAGAATTCAGCGTGTGGATAAGGGTTGGTGGGAGGAGGTGCAACAGTATTGAAGCCTACTGAAAGGTCCAGTAACATCAGGAGGCAGGGATCCTCTTTGTGGTCTGGAAGGCATCATTTTGAGTTTTATTACTTAGTAGAACATACATGATACCCAAATATCTGAAAGAATCCAGATAGGGTCAAACTTATCTTGTACCTGGATTCTGTGCCCAGAAACTGTTTCCTCATGGAAGAAACCGTCCAGCTCAAAAGCTAATGTGATGTGCATAGTGTTGAAAATTGAAAGCTGTATTCCATTTTGGTATGCAAATGAGCTACAAAGCCTCACCATCACTACGCATCAGACCACAATGTTTAGACTGGGTAACCAACAAGAATACCTATGTGCAGATAACATGCTGAGCCATCCAACAGTCTTCCTGGCTCAGCCTACAATTGTGCTTACCTGTGTCACTTGCATCTTATCCTTACTCTCGCTCTGCCTGTTCAGCTTACATGACAGAGAACTGGAGTTTGTGGCTCATAAACATGTTTCCAGGAGCATTACAGAGTGAAGCTCTGTTTATAGCAGAGGTGCAAAGGTCCAAAACGAAAATAACTGGGGTTTACATGGGTAGAACCCACATCCCTTCAAGATGATAATTTATTTCCTGATAAGGTATCAAGAGACCGTAATTATTGTAAGAATTGCAGTATAATTTTTGTACTGGGTTATTTCTCTTACAGGCGTGGGCTCTTTGTTGGCAAGATTCCAGCTGTCTGAGGGCCCCAGTACACCGGCCCCACTTGCACTTCAGTTTACCAGTGAAGGATGTACTCTTTCTGGATGTGATATTGAGCTTTTGGGGGCCGGCTATCGATTTTCACTCATTAAAAAGCGGTTTGCAGCAGGTAAGACATTCAGACAAACGATTATATGATTTTTTTCGCTTTCAGATTTGTTAGCACTCTTACTTCAGTATTTCATGAATAAGTATTGTGGTATGACTGTTGAAAAGAGGGCATCTTGATCTCTTAGCATGAATATATAAAAATCACATCGTTTTTAAATAGTGTTTCTCCAACTCGCCTATAGTGGTATCTGAAGTTGCAAGGGTTTTTTTGCGAACATTTCTTACTTTTATGGACAATTTTGCAACTTTACAAAGTTTTCACTTTGCCTTATAAGCTGAACATCATGCCTTTTGCAACCATTTATGTCACCTGTGTCCTTATTTAACATTAACAAAAGAATTCTACATAAGATATAGTTCACAAAAATAGTGTTTTCCCATTCAGTGGCGCTGTGCATCAAAACATTGCAAAAGGTAAACTTGCAGAGAAAAATTGTGCCAACATTTGTCAATGTAAAAAAAAAAAATATATATAACACAAATAAATTAGCTTAAAGTACAGCAACACTTGAGTTATTTAATACAACCTAAATCTAGACATATTACCTTACTTACACATACATACCTTCGATGTACTTCTGTATCTTTATATTTATTACTTTACTCCTAATTCAGCATCTCCAATGCACTTCCCTATATCTCAGCCCATACCTCTCAACATATCCTCTACATCCACTCTATTAGGAAGGGTTATTTTGGGGATCATAGAAGTGATCCCCAAAATAACCCTTCCTAGACTCTTCCCTACTCTTCCCTTACTATGATCCTCAAAATAACCCTTTCTAGACTCTTTCCCTCCTCTACCCCTCCCTGCATCATCTCAAACCTTTTACTAATCAGACCTCCCAGACAAGCCTTTCTAAACCCATCCCTCTGACTCTCCTCCCTCCCTTCTGCTCATCCCAAACCTCCTCCTCCTGCTGCTATGTTCTCCAAATAAACACTTTCTAGACCCTTCCCTCTTCTATCCCTCCACTGTCCTTCTCAACCCAAATAGCAGACTCATGTCCACGGCTCCAATTAATTTCATATTTCCCTATACTAATTCACCGCTAATCCCTTTTGGGTTCCGAAGTAGCGTGCTACTTGCCGAAGAGCACGTTGGGGCCTCGTCAGGGGTAGTAAGCACTAAATAAATGCAATTACAATTGTTCATTGAACAACTTCAACATAGGTAAACTTCTTCATGCCTCTTCCAGTCTGGGGTGTTCAGTTAGACTGAAAACTATCTCACTGTGCGTTGTAAAGTATCCTTTAGTGCAGAAAATAACTTGTGTGAAGGTAAGCAAGAAAACTTCAAAACCTTTGCAAGGGGGACAGTCTGGAACTTCGTTGGTGACCATCACTTCACCAAACTGATACATCATTGCACATGGTAGATAATTACAATTTTTTCTTTACCACTAACCGTTACAGTTTTCGCTGACAGTTGCGTGTTTTTTGGTTTAGTCTTTTTCCATCCTGTTATTTTTTTATTTTGTAGTTCAAAACCTAAACATAACAATATAAAACTAACCCTCTCATTTAGACCTCTGGATGATATCAAATAAAAATGTCTAATCCAATAGATTTGGACTAGTGCCTCCATAACCACCCCACTATAAATGAAGAATAATTACTAAAACCTGAAAGTGAAGTCAAGTTGAAACATGTTATTTAAATTGTACAACTACTGACGATTTTACATTCAGTATAGATACTATTGTGTAATTTAATTTTAAATTCCATTTTTGTTCTGTTTTTCCAATATATTTTGATCTAAAAATACATTAGATTAGATATATGCAACGCGACAAATGTTTTCATGTCCTTCTTTCACCTGTGTGTGGATACAGCACTTGGTCGCTTTTAATTGGGTTTTTGCAGTTTGAACAGCTGACGTAGCTATAAACTGGGAACTAATCCATGCCTAGGTCAATATAGTTAATGTAACGGGACCTCCTTTATCCCCAGGAATTGGGGAAGCACTCCCTCTACTGCAGAAGGGTAACCGCCCCCAAGGGCCAAAAGGCACTCAAGGTATTCCCCACCTCTGGGGGTAGATCAGGCATTATCCCCTTGATTATCTCCTGGTAGAGCAGGAAAGCTCACGATCTAATGACCCTTCACTTTGACACAATCTGTGGGGGCAGCCCAGTCTAGATGGGAGAATTAAAAAACAAAATGGATCCATAATCATGAAAGTACTCATTAATAGGAGGTCATGGGTGCTGTCAAGCCATGGAACTATTGACCTTGCCTTGACTCTAAGTTATGGCAATTAATATGATGCTAACAATTATACCGTTGATTTGTACTTGGTGATGGATACAGCAGGTTGGTCTATGAAAAACATCAGCTCCTTGTGCTGTAAGCCATATTTCAATGCACATGTCCAATCAGCACTTGCTTAAGCTACAAATTTTTCTGCATTTTAGATAGCGTCTCATGGATTCCAGATGCATTTTAGACACTGTCTCACTGAAAATAGAGATTTTCTTAAGATCTTCGGTGCCAACCCTTGGGACACCAATATTGTTTAAGTCTTCTGCAATTAAAGCAGTAGACTCAAGTTAAAGGTGAGGCTCGATCTTGCAAAATTTTAAAAGTCTTGTCAAATAGGTCAGTATTTCCAAGGTGGAATTTCTCGTTATACTGGTATATACACATATTGAATAAATCAGTGTCCCCTTAGACAGAACATTTCTGGTTACCTGCATCTGTATGATTTGTTCTTATATCTGATGGAGACTTCTATCCGCAGATTCCCTATCTTAGAATTATCCCCAGACGTTAGACTGGATCCGGAAATGTTTTCGTAAGCAGTACCCCTGTGTGCCAGTAGGTGGCGTTGATCGGCTCCATGTAGCGTTGACCACGCCGGATGTGACATGCGCGGTGCCAATACAGGCACCACCCCTGCACGCTGACGTCAGTTCTTTTTTTTCTGCACCAGTCAGCTCAGCTCTGTAGAGATCTACCTGTTCCTTCACTTTATGACTGTGCTTTTTGGACGTGTTGTCGAAGTATTTTTAAGTTTTGTCAAAGATTTTCGAGAGTTCTTCTCCTGATGTGGCAGGAATGTCCGATAGGAAAACCTGTTTCAAGCCCTGCATCACCTGTGATCGTCAGATGTCGGTGATGGATCCGCACCTTGTATGCCTCTGATTGAAACGCGGGCAGGACGCGAAGACCTGCACCTATTGCTGCACCATGCACTCCAGAGCCTTGAGGGATCGGTCCTTCAAGCTCCTTGCTGCCCGAGAGCAATGCCACAACTCTCTCCATCCCTCTTGAGAGTAAAGTTCCAGAATCGGCCTCGTAGTCCATGTTACTGGTCGCACTCCACGTTGCCAGGCCACTCAGGTAAGTCCCAAGAGTAAAACATCGAAGAGGTCTTCGATTTTACATCTTCCGAGAAGACAAGATAGCATCCAAATTCAAGACCTTGTTCTGTGGTTGTGCCAGTGCCTGAGTTGGCTCCACGCTTCCCCAAATTCCAGGGAGCGGGAGCGACCCCTGCTCAATTCTATTGGTTTTATGAGGCCATGCACCTCATATTTGAGCGCCCCGCTCCCGCCGGCGCTACTTTGGGCCCCGCGAGTTCAAGAGGGACCCTACTGGTTCGACACCAGTGGCTCCGGGCCCAGCGCCAGTCGGGCCTCTTAGATCTACAGATGGATTTGGGCTGGTGCTGGTCATACCACCTCAACTTTCCCTGGCACCGGCCCCGATGCCAATGCTCCCGGCGCAGCCTGCACCACCTGATGCCGCCGTTCCCATTCTGATCCCCGACACAGAGCCGGAGGGGGCATTGTCTGACGCCGACTAGAGCCCTTCCTTTCAGGCCTGAACCCTAGTCCTATGGAGTCGCTGGATCCTGAGGATTACCAGCCCTTAGATTCACAAATAGACTGGTGTGAGGACTTGGCGGAAGCCAGTGGACTTGACACTTCTCCAGATACTGCCATGCTTTGTCCCCCTTCCGTGGATATGGACAAGAGAGCGTCCTTTGCAGTTGTGGTGAAAAGGGCGGCCGTGGTCCTGGTCCTTATCATGCCCTCCGTGGCAGCCAAGACGAACCTCTTGACGGAGGTGCTTCAACCAGGAGTGACCCCCTCAGAATCCCATCTCCCTTTCCGTGAAGCTCTTACTGACGTCCTGCTTGGGACCTGGTCCAAGCCCAGCACAGGGGTTCTTGTGAACAGGAAGATTGTCCCCCGCCACGGTCTCATTCCAGGGGACCCCAATTTCCTCACACAACCCCCTACCACAGAGAGCCTGTCTGTCCAAGCCTCTACCTCCCATGTAAATCCTAGCACATTCCCTACCACCCCACCAGATAGGGAATCCAGGAGGCTGGACACCTCAGGAAAGAAGATGTTTTCTTTCACCAGCCTGGCACTGCTGTCTGTGAACACTGCATGCCTTTTGGGTGGTTACTCCCATGCTCTATGGGATTCGGTTGTGCAGGTATTGCCCTTGGTCCCGGAGGAGGCCCAGACCATACTCTCCCAGGCTGTTGCCGACAGGAGAGATGCATGTAAGTTCACGATCCATTGTGGACTGAATACCCCCGACTCGCCCGGCAGAGAGGTTTTATCAACAGTGGCCTAATGGTGCCACACCTTGCTGAGGACAACTGGCTTTTCAGGGAATGTCCAAGCATTGCTTATGGATCTTCCCCATTGATGGCTCACATCTCTTCGGAGACGAAGCAGGTTTAGCGCTGGATCGCATTAAGGACAGCAGGGCATCAGCCAGGTCCTTGGAACTTTCCATGGTCCCTCGCCACCCCAATCCCCTTTTTGCTCCTTTCGTGGCACGGAAGGGGTTTCCACCACGTATAACCTGCCCAGCCACTGTGGCACGCAAGCTTCCCAGCCTCTGCGTGGCCAATGACACAGGATCCACAGACCTCGTGGGTTAGGCAGCCACAGGTTGGGCCAGTTCCCCCTCTCTCCCCAGCAGCCACAGCTTCCAAACCCTTATAGTCTGTCCCCTTACCATCATGGGCACCCAGTGGGAGGCAGGATATGCGATCACCTGCCCCACTGGCAGTCTATAACACCAGACCAATGGGTTTTTTAGATTGTCCAGAGGAGCTACAACCCCTCCACCCATGCCAACTGCTTTCGACAGGCTGACGGAGGACCGTCTTTCTTTACTCCTCCAGGAAGTGACAGCTCTCTTCACCAGGGGAGCCATAGAGAGGGTGCTTTTAAAATCCTTTCTACTCTCCATCAAGGGAAGGCTAGTGCAGGTATTCACGGACAACACCACTGACATGTGCTACTGCAACAAGCAGGGCAGGGTGGGGTTACGGACCGTTTGTCAAGAGGCCTTACGTCTCTGGACATGGCTGGAATGTGAGTGCATTTCCCTTGTGGTTCAACACTTGGCAGGCTCTCTGAAAGCCAGGGTGGACGAACTCAGCTGAAGATGCCTAGCGGATCACAAATGGCATCTCCATCCGAAGCTGGTGCAAGGTCACTTTCAGCTGTGAGGAGAGCCTTGGTTACATCTGTTTGCTACCGCTGAACGCGTAATGTCAGCAGTTCTGCGTGCTGGAGTTTCCAAGGCAGCTCTTGCTCGGAGATGCTTTTCATCTCAAGTGGAGCTCAGGACTCCTGTACGCCTTTCTGCCCATACCACTCCTGCCCAGAGGTCTCAGGAAGGCCAGGAATAACTGGGCCAGTCATTCTTGTGACTCAGGACTGGGCTTGAAGAATTTAGAGCCCCGAGCTGTTGAGCATGGCCATCTATCTTCCGATCAGGCCTCTTCGGGAGGATTGTCTGTCGCACCAGCAGGGAAGGGTTCTCCATCTGAATCTGTCCATGCTGCGCCTTCTTGCGTGGAGAATGAGCGGCGACAGTTGACAGCTTTCGACCTTCCGCCTGTAGTCTGCAATGTTATTCTGGCAGCCAGGAGTCCCTCTTCCAAGACGGTATACGCCTGACTTGGGGGCAAGTTAGTGGCATGGTGTGCAAAAAAGCAGATTGACTCCCTTTCAGCTCCCCTTTCTCAGGTTCTTCTCTTTATTCTTTCCCTTGCCCAGCAGGGCTCTGCTCTGGATACCTTAAAGGGTTACCTTTCTGCTATCACAGCCTTTCTGCAGTTGCCTGACCAATCCCCAATTGTACATAGGTTCTTGAAAGGTTTGCAACATATGTTTCCGTCTTCCCCCTTAATCATGCCTCAGTGGGACCTTAATCTAGACCTGACATTCCTAATGTGCGCTCCCTTTGAGTCCTTGGACAACTCTCCTCTCAGGCTCCTTACCATCAAGATGGCCTTCCTGGTGGCATTAACATCTGCCCAGAGGGACAGTGAGCTTTACGCTTTGTCATCCAAGCCTCCGTACCTGAACATCTACCCAGACTGGCTGGTTCTACGAACTAGAGCTGGGATACAAAAAAGAAACATCCCGTACATCTTTAATTTTCATAAATGGACAATAGGCTCAGAAGAGTTTTGTTTTAGATACACATATTTTATTTCATCACTTCAAATTGTCTATCAGTTCTTGGTTTACGATGAACGGAGAGGGAAACCTCTCCGTTCTATAACATACACAGGCTAAAACAGATCATAGGATGATACATTGTTAAAATCGCGCAGAAAACAAACTTTCTAATCAGTCCTTGTGAGTCTAACTTAGCCCAAATCGTGTTAACAATATAAGTAATGATGCTCAGTGCTAAACTTGTTATATTTCCATACATTTTATCTATTATTGCATCAAAACTTCGTATGTGATATCGGTTTGTGCAATTTATGATTTCATCTTCTTAATTCTTCTATTTTCAACGTTATATTCTGATGTGGCTTAACCGTTCATCCTCCACACGTATTTCGGATAAAACGCCTTCCTCAGGAGCACCACATATAATAACCCCATGTAATATCCAAAGCATGCTATCACGTAATATAGGAATACAGCTGAGTCACACATCTAAAATGCATTGAACATGTGGTGCTTCTTTGTTAGAAAGTGTCAATCAGGCCAACAAGTACATCAAAAGTGTCCTCCACCAAAAGGAAAAGAGCAGGAAGAAATTAAATCTAGACAACTCTGCCTGATTTAAGCCCACAAGAAACCCAAATAAACTGAAAAGTATCCCAAAAATAAAAAGTGCTTGGAAAAACATCCATTGTGTGACCAAGTGCCAAGGTTTCACCAAGACCCACATTCCTATTAGTGTACAGTAACGGATTAGCCGTGCCTACAGATAGCGAATTATCACGGCCACCCGCCTAGGAAGCTAGAAATAGCTCACAATCATGTAGCTTGGAAGCTCCAGCCGGAAACTTCGTTTGGCGCCTGTCAGGGCTGAAGTCACTGGAAGCAGGAGGGATATCATTACATGGTGGATATGAAGTACAAAAGACTGGGTATTAAGATAAGAACTAAATAGACACACTACCTTAGTTTCCAATTTATAATAACAGCTTTCTTGGTTCCATACCATAGATTAAAAGATTACGGAGAGAAGGTTGTCGACCTTGTCTCCCTTTTGGTAACACAGCTCGTTCTAAAAAAGCATACAGCACACATTATGAGAATGTCCAAATCCCCAGAAAGGAAATTTGCTGGAAAGTCTTATGTACCCACTAACAGAGGGACCACTTGGCTCTGGCTATAAAAGGCATAATAAAACTTGCCCTGACAGTTAAATTCTCCACCAATACAGTAATATGGAGGTCTCGCCTTTCCACAAACTAGAGATTCCTTTTTATCGAAACTCGTCACTTCTTTTCATGGAGGCCAGTCCATCACTCTGCCTACTTTTTATGCTCCACCATATCCCTCTAAAGAAGTGGAGCCACTTCACTGACTGAACCCAAAAGAGTTCCAGGTGGATGACCAACTCATCGTGGGGTATGTTGGAGTGAAGAAGGGAAAGGCTGTGCAGAAGTGGACCATTTCTCAATGGATCGTGCTCTGCATGATAATCTGCTACACATTGGCCAAGAAGCACCCTCTGAGGACTTGCGTTTCACCGGAGTCAAGGCTATGACCGCTGCGTTAGCACGTGGAGACCCGGCCCTAGACATCTGCCAAGCAGCAACTGGGCCTCTCTGCACACGTTCACAAAACACTACTGCCTGGACAGTCGGGTCCATCAAGACGGGCACTTTGTCCGCTTGGTCCTGCAGGACCTTTTAGTGCGAAATGTTTTGCAGACCCACCTCCGGGGAGGTATTGCTTGGGTATCTATTGTAAGATAAGGAATCTGTGGCTAGAAGTCTCTTTCAGATGAACAAGTTACTTGCCTTCGGTAACGCCTTATCTGGTAGAATCTTATCTAGCTGCAGATTCCTTACAGGACCCACCCATCGTCCCCGCTGTGAGCGCGAATTTCTAGAGATGGGCTTTCCCCTTTCAGGGCCCTAGTTTTCCACAACAGTGGTCTGTGTTCATGGCTGTGCACTTCTGGCGTGGAAAGTCGTGAAAAGAAACTGACGTCAGCACGCTGAGGTGCTGTGAATGCCACTTACGGGGCAGCCGACGATGCCACGCAAAGCTGATCGAGGCCACCTACCGACTCACAGGGGTACTGCTCACAAAAACAATTCCGGTTCCAGTCTGATGTCTGGGGAGAATTCTAAGGTTAAGAATCCGCGGCTAGATAGTCTTTACCAGATAAGGGTCCCACTGCAACCCATATGATCCCTTTATATGCTAACCTCGCACCCATTTACTTGGTGGTGTCTAGTCAGCAACATTGTCCTGCATGTACAAAGGTTCAGCAGCAAAGGTCTCCTGTAAACCCTGTGTATGGGCGTAGCTAAAGGCGCCCTAGTTGTCATTCCCAAACATACACCCTCAATCTAGTAATTTTCGAGAACATACATTCCACTACTTGTTCACTGTGGTATATACTAGTTCACATAGAAGATAATCAGTACACAGGCCGCCATTGTTTCATTTTATTCTGAGAAAAATGACCTAGACACATGATGCAGTTAGCCCATTGTCTCCAGCGGAAGTCGTTTAACTAGAACTTTCTTTGATGGGTGTCCGTTTCAATTTGAGACCATTGGTATAGTTGTTCCCTGGACAGGTAGCCAACCAGTGAGGGAAGCTATATTGAGATGAAGGATCCTTTGGTTTACTGATCAGCTTAGGTGCCCATAATAAAGCAGTACACAGTAGTCATGTTGCGTCCTCCACCCGCTCTAAACCTCAACCCTGTAAAGTATGTGGCTGGGAAATAAAGAGCACTTATGTGCCAAAAGACCATTTATTTAAACAATGGCTTTTAAAGGTAACTGCAATTATATTGATTTGACTTTCACACTGGAAAATCTATATTTGACTGAATATACTCCGGCATGTCCTAGAGTGTCTGATAAAATTGATTACTTTATGCCAATAGGCCATGCAATTCGTTGGTCTTAGGGCCTACTATGGACATGCTCACCACCCTGATCATCTGATATATGTTGTGCCAAGGTATAACACTACAGTAACCCTACTGTGTGTTGTTTTTTATCATTTAAAGAGGATGCCTAAAGAGTCATTGTTTAAAATATTGACGCTGCATCAGGTTTCTTACACTGTCCTGATGTGGAGGGCGTTGTACGGTCAGGCTCTGGCTAAATAATTATTGCAGTCATCCTTCTTTGGCCCAGAGTGTAGACTAGGTGCTGCATACTGGGTGTTGACCTAATTGAGCGAAACATCTAGCTGAACGTTCTCTAAGGACAAACTTTGTAGTTTAGAAGTGAAGTGGTTCCTCACCAGAAAGTTCAAGTACATCATGATGCATGGTTACCAGTCACTTGCGTACAGAATATTTTTCAATAAAGTTACTACATTTACTTAGTCAGCGAGATACAACAGTTTGAAGTGCAAACATCTGCCCTATAACCTCTCCATAGGCCTGTCCCAGAAATAATGTCAGAACCATTGAACAGAGGATTTTGTTAAGTCATATGAGGAACAGGGGGTGTTAATAAAATTAACTATTTTCTTAGCTTGAAATTTTCCCAAAATAAAACGTCTTCTGAAGTCGTGCAAACCCCGCTCAAGCTGGAAGTGTAGAGTGCAGAACCATTCCCACTCTCTGAGCCATTCTCATCACAGGTCTTCATCACGTTCTAAGTCTTCAGGTAGTCCAAATCCAACTGTGGTGGCATGGTCGGTAAAAAACGATGGATTGTGGTACGCCGAGCGATTGCCAGTGGCTGAGATTAATTCAAGCATTCCATTCATCACCTCTTTTTTGTTGCCCTAAATGTGACGGGTATGCCCAGACGTGGGTCCCATACTCACTGTGCCACTAGAACCAAGCTATACCTTTCTGATGAGCCCTAATAAGGGCAACATCAGTCCTGGGTTGCTTGTGTTCCGGGTCAGGGAGGACATAGACCAGCAGTTCGGATTGGATTGTTCCCATTGGAGCAGGCAAAAGACTGATTTGCATATAGCTGGGTCCAAACTGAGGTGGCATGGTGGGTGAAAAACAATGGCTTGGGATGCGGCCTGAGCAATTGCCAGTGGATGAGATTATTTCAAGCATTTCATCACCTTGTTTTTGTTGCCCTAAGTCCAAGAAAGAGCACAAGAAAGCGAAGTATGTCTCGTCCCAGTATGGCCACTCACTTTCTGAGAAGTCTCAAGGGCATCAAGGTGTCCCTACCAGTCACCCACTGAGGAGTGGATTCCACAGTTGATTCGCCCCCATGCACCCCAGATTCACGGGGCTGTTGGAGATGTTGCAACAAATTGAGGCTTTCAAAGAAGCCATGTTTAGAATATTTGCCACCCTGCTGGCTCCCCTGGTGTGCCTTCGGGCCCCAAGGATCTCCAGAGGCTTTCAGTCGGGTGAACACTGACTGATCCGTGTGCACGCTGTCTCTGCGCCTGAATCTTTTTTGGGTTTAGCAGCGACTTGGTAGCAGACTCCTTACGCGGCGCCAAGACCCACAACGGTTCCTGCCACATCAAAGCCGGCCTGACGGCACCGGAGGAGAACACAGTTTATTATCCTGTCCCATGCTGAACCAAATTAATCTTGACTATGGCTGAGGTCGCCCCTGTAACAGTTCTGGTATGCCCGGGCCCACTTACTTTTGATTCTGACAAAACTGTACCTTTACCTAGGAAATGCCCTCCAGTGCTCCAACAACATTTTCGGTCTGACTCCGACCAAAGTCAACCAGCTGTTGAGGATGATGGGGATAATGGGGATTACTTACTACCACAATATGATGATGAGCCTGCAAGAGGCCAGTTAACTAGACAATTCCCCTGACATGGGGTTGAGTTCTCCCCATGGCCCTTGTACGGAAGAGGCAGCATCATTTGCTGTAGTCATGAGATGAGCAGTTGAGGCCCTGGGCCTACAGTTACCTTCTATTGAGGTGAAAACCACCCTCCTCACGGGCAGACTGTCTGAGCCCTGGGTTCCATTCCATGAGGCCATGACAGACATTTCTCCAGTATTGGAACTTTCATAGATTCACATGCTTGAATCATTCCCCGTCGTCGAGATGGGAGTCCCCGGTAAATAAAAATAGCAATGCAAAGCTATCATAAACTAGAAACTAGGCCTAGGTCCATTTTAGTTTATAACGTATCCACCTCTTTTTGTAAAAGAGACCAAATAAAACACACAACCAATTTTGAGGTAACCTGAAGAGAAAGCGGTATATTTAACTTTGGGTGGTGTTAAAGAAGGAACCAGATTTCTCGGGAAAGGCTAAGGTGTGCCGTATGTGAGGGTGGGTAAAAGTTTTGCTTTTTTTAACTTTCAAGATTGGCATCAGGGAAGGGTTTTTACTCCGGTTCAGATATTATACTTCTAACAGCAGATTCCTCACCTTTAGAAAATCACCAGACCCTAAACTGGATCTGTAAGATTTTTTAGCATAGACTCCATACACTGATGGGTGGCAATGTGCTACTCCACATCAACCCCATTCTACACCGGAAGTGACGATCGGAGCTACACATAAGCGCCACACAAGTGCGCTGACGTCAGTACCTTTCTTTCTGCGCCTTCGTAGGCAGATCTGGGGCTAGCTCCTAATCTTTTTCTTGTCAGTCGGTATTTCTTTGCAAATATTCTTTTCCTGTGTGCAAGGAAAAATGTACCCTACCTAAAAAAAAAAAGAAAGAAAATACAGGGTTAAAATCTTGTAAGGACTGACACAAGCAGATGTCTGTGACAGATCCCTATGGGGTGTGTCTGGTGTTTGAGTTCGAACTCCAAATTGTGTGGAGAATATGCCCTCATGAATCCAGAGGCAATCTGTGAACCCAAAGCCAAGCTGTACGTCGCCGAAAACTGCAGGAAGTCGTGCAAACCCCGCTCACGCTGGAAGTGTAGAGTGCAGAACCATTCCCACTCTCTGAGCCATTCTCATCACAGGTCTTCATCACGTTCTAAGTCTTCAGGTAGTCCAAATCCAACTGTGGTGGCATGGTCGGTAAAAACGATGGATTGTGGTACGCCGAGCGATTGCCAGTGGCTGAGATTAATTCAAGCATTCCATTCATCACCTCTTTTTTGTTGCCCTAAATGTGACGGGTATGCCCAGACGTGGGTCCCATACTCACTGTGCCACTAGAACCAAGCTATACCTTTCTGATGAGCCCTAATAAGGGCAACATCAGTCCTGGGTTGCTTGTGTTCCGGGTCAGGGAGGACATAGACCAGCAGTTCGGATTGGATTGTTCCCATTGGAGCAGGCAAAAGACTGATTTGCATATAGCTGGGTCCAAACTGAGGTGGCATGGTGGGTGAAAAACAATGGCTTGGGATGCGGCCTGAGCAATTGCCAGTGGATGAGATTATTTCAAGCATTCCATCACCTTGTTTTTGTTGCCCTAAGTCCAAGAAAGAGCACAAGAAAGCGAAGTATGTCTCGTCCCAGTGTGGCCACTCCCTTTCTGAGAAGTCTCAAGGGCATCAAGGTGTCCCTACCAGTCACCCACTGAGGAGTGGATTCCACAGTTGATTCGCCCCCATGCACCCCAGATTCACGGGGCTGTTGGAGATGTTGCAACAAATTGAGGCTTTCAAAGAAGCCATGTTTAGAATATTTGCCACCCTGCTGACTCCCCTGGTGTGCCTTCGGGCCCCAAGGATCCCCAGAGGCTTTCAGTCGGGTGAACACTGACTGATCCGTGTGCACGCTGTCTCTGCGCCTGAATCTTTTTTTGGGTTTAGCAGCGACTTGGTAGCAGACTCCTTATGCGGCGCCAAGACCCACAACGGTTCCTGCCACATCAAAGCCGGCCTGACGGCACCGGAGGAGAACACAGTTTATTATCCTGTCCCATGCTGAACCAAATTAATCTTGACTATGGCTGAGAGGTCGCCCCTGTAACAGTTCTGGTATGCCCGGGCCCACTTACTTTTGATTCTGACAAAACTGTACCTTTACCTAGGAAATGCCCTCCAGTGCTCCAACAATATTTTCGGTCTGTCTCCGACCAAAGTCAACCAGCTGTTGAAGATGATGGGGATTACTTACCACCACAATATGATGATGAGCCTGCAAGAGGCCAGTTAACTAGACAATTCCCCTGACATGGGGTTGAGTTCTCCCCCTGGCCCTTGTACGGAAGAGGCAGCATCATTTGCTGTAGTCATGAGATGAGCAGTTGAGGCCCTGGACCTACAGTTACCTTCTATTGAGGTGAAAACCACCCTCCTCACGGGCAGACTTTGTCTGAGCCCTGGGTGCCATTCCATGAGGCCATGACGGACATTACTCCAGTATTGGAACTTTCATAGATTCACATGCTTGAATCATTCCCCGTCGTCGAGATGGGAGTCCCCGGTAAATAAAAATAGCAATGCAAAGCTATCATAAACTAGAAACTAGGCCTAGGTCCATTTTAGTTTATAACATATCCACCTCTTTTTGTAAAAGAGACCAAATAAAACACACAACCAATCAGAACAGCCTCACCTTTTAGAACCTTCCTGAGAGAACCTCAGACCTTCCGATTTTCTACCGCACGTTGTGCTAGGGAGTCTCCACTGCGCTCTGCTCAGTTTTTTCCTTATTCACTACTCTTGTGAGATATTTTCAGCTATTTTTCATCAGATTACTCTTCAACCTGGTTTTTTCTCAACTTCCTGATGGCAGACAAGGAGAAAAAGGGCCTTTTTAGAGCTTGTGCCACCTGCTCTAAGAAAAGGCTTTATGTGGACGACCCTCACAAGGGTCACACACAAGGGTCAGATCACATTTACTGCCTGTATCCTGACCACAGAGCCAAGGATTGTAAGGTATGTCGTACCTTTTCCACCAAGACCTTGAGGGATCGTGAGGGACGTCTCCTTACCTGGCTCCAGAAGTTGAAGTCAAGGAGAGAGCCGGTTTCTAGTGACGACAGTGATGAGGCCTCATCTGCTTAGTCTTCTAGAAGATCTGTAAATAGGGGAAGACCTGAACCCCATTCTTCAGAAGAGCGTCCTCAAAAAGCCTCCAAAAAGACCTCCCATGGGTCTGTCAGGCTTAGTCCTATTAAATCTCCTCACCGAGGTGAAAAGGAGAGGAAATTACTTATGTCAGGAGATGCAGGAGTAAAGAAGGCGAGCTCCGTCCCTCCTTCTCCTCCTGAAGGAAGGAAGTCTTTCAAAAAACCATCTTCTGTTCCTCTTGAGGAAAAACAGCATAAGAAATTGCCATCGTCGATGACACCGTCGACGAAGAAACCAGCATCTACATCGTCGATGCGGAGTGACAAAGATCAGTCTCCTCAGCTTCCTGCAGTTCCGACGACGGGATCGTCACCGAGAACTTTGACGGTGTCGACGAAGACGGTTCCAACTCCATCGACGACGGATGCGACGAAGCTGACAACGTCGACGAAGACGGCAACAAGAACAACGACGAAGGTATCGACGACAGCGCTGTCGATGGCAATATCTTCATCGTCGACGACACCGTCGACGGGAGTAAAAAATTCTGCAGAGAAAGACAGAAGGCGACATGGGACTCCTGAAGTCACTTCACCTAGCAAGGTGACCCCTCTACTACCTTCTCACCTCCTAGAAGAGGAGGACTCGGATGATGACGGTCCTTTTGGATATGCCCATAGCCCTTCAGAGCTGCACGTTAAGTGCCAGGAGGAGGATTCTGAAGAGGGGTATGAAGGGGAGCAGGACTATGATCCTCCCCAGGACTACCATAGAGGATATCAAGAGGAGATGGTCTGTATGCCATCCTCGTTGATTTCGGACTTGCAATTTATGCTGGCAGACTATAAACGGAGATTTCCAACACCATCTTCGGCTCCGGAACAGGGCTCAGTTCCCACTGGACCAACCTCAGTGCCTTCCACCTCCCGGGTGCCACCACCACCGCTGCAAATAATGGAGGATGCTCCACCAACTACTCCTTTTATCCAACAAAATACCTCGGATGATGACCAAGGAGACACGGATCTTCCAGACCCGCATAGGGAGTGGGATGATTATATTATCCCTCCTCCTTCTTCCCCTTCACCGGTTCCTGTGGATTCTCCGCCTGGGGACATAGGTGGTTTCCACAATCTGCTGGAAAGGGCGGCCAAGAGGTTTGATCTGCCTATGCCTTCTGTGCAGACAGAGCGTTTCTTATATGACTTTAAGGAACCCTATAAGAAAACTGTAAAAACCATTCCCATTGTAAATCATGTATGGGAAGAGGGTCTTAAGGTCATGAAGACCCCAGTCACGGTGGTCCCAGTGCTTCCTCGATTGGAAAAGAAATATAAAGCCCCAGAGGATAGCCCGGCTTGCCTAGTGAGTCAGCCGAAACCAGACTCTGTCATATCACAGGCAGCGCAGCGGAAGTCGAAAAATCCGGCAGCTCCTCTTACTACTCCTCCGGACAAAGAAGGCAGACGCCTAGACAATGCGGGCAAGAGATTCTCCTCTGTCAGGCCTACTGGTCAAAGCAGCCAACGCTTTAGCTATTCTGGGCCACTACGACTGCCAGATGTGGTGTGATCTTTCTCCTTACCTCGACCAACTACCTGAAGACAGTAAAACTGAAGCAAAAACGATCCTCCTGGAAGGGGAGAGGGCCTCCTCTGAGGTCATTGATTGTGCAATGGATATTGCTACAACTGCTTTTCGTTCCCTGGCGGGAGCAGCGGTCCTGCATTGCCAGGGTTGGCTTCGAGCAACCTCGTTTAGACCAGAGGTCCAGAACAAAATATTAGACCTTCCGTTTGATGGAGCAGCGCTCTTCGGAAAACATGTGGATGACGCTCTCCAAGACATAAAGGACACAGACATGGCGAAGTCGTTTGGGACGCTTCAATACCGCAAAGTTCCTTTTCGAGGAGCAAGGGGTAGAGGGCTTCCTTCATACAGAGGAGGGTACCAACAATATAGATACTCCTCTTATACACCTGCCACGCAGTCTTTCTGTCCGCAGTACAATCAGCGTCCAGGTCAGTCAACAACCTTTTCAAAATCGGCGCCCAGAGGCAGAGCAGAACGTCAGGGAAAGGATTCTTCAAAACGTCAATAGCGGCTTGCAGGCTCTGGCTACTGTTCCTTCCCCTCATCAAACACCTGTAGGGGGCAGGATTTCTCTCTACTTCCAAAATTGGCAACAAATAACCTCAGATCGTTGGATGCTCAACATAGTTCAATTTGGCCATACGTTGGAGTCCGTTCATCCTCCTCCAAACACCCCTCCTCGCACCCACTTAACAAAACATCTCCGTCTCCTGCGCCTAGAAGTCCAACAAATGTTGCAGAAAGTGGCAATAGAACCGGTCCCTTTATCCCAAAGAGGAAAGGGATTCTACTCTCGGTTCTTTCTGGTTCGAAAGACTGTCGAAAAGTGGCGCCCTAGCCTAGATCTGAGGGAGCTCAATACCTATCTCATCAAGCAGTCATTCCGAATGATCTCCTTACAAGACATACTTTGACTTCTAAATTCGGGAGATTTCATGGCCACTTTGGTCCTAGAGGACGCATATTTTCACGTCCCCATTTATCCATTGCACAGGAAGTTCCTTCGCTTTACAGTAGCCAAGAGCCACTTTCAATTCAAAGTCCTCCCGTTCGGCCTCAGATCGTCACCAAGAATCTTTACAAAAATTCTGGCTCCTGTAGTGGCTTTCCTCAGAAGACAACAGCACCAGGTGTTCCCCTACCTAGACGACTGGTTGCTAAAAGCCCCCTCCAAAACCTCAGGAAGGAATTTGGTGACAGCTTGTAGAAAGCTGTTCAAGAGTCTAGGTCTTACCCTCAACAGGGAAAAGTCAAACTTGTGTCTGTCCAAGAACACCATTTTTCTGGGAGCCATGTTGGACACGTCCCTGAACAGGGCATTTCCGTCACTCGAAAGGCAAACCAAACTGATGTCAATGGCCAGTCTACTTCTAAAAAGAAGGTCACTTTCAGTTCGCCTCTACAAGTCCCTTCTGGGATCCATTTCGTCCTGCATTCCTCTGATACCCCACTGCAGGCTTCGAATGCGTCCTCTCCAAGAGCAACTGAATTTACAGTGGCTTCAGGTGCAGGGATCTTTCGAGGACATAATCACGGTCACTACGCCAATGAGGGAAGCCGCTTCATGGTGGATTCACAAGGAGAATATTTCCCAGGGTCTCTCCTTGGTCACCCCAGCTCCTCAGATAATTACAACAGATACATCCCTGGAGGGTTGGGGAGCAGTCTTACAGGACCTCCAGATAAGTGGTCGATGGCAACAGCATCATCGTCTTTTGCACATCAATCTGCTAGAACTCAGAGCAATTCGCCTAGCCCTACAGGCGTTTCTCCCGAGAATAAAAAATTCATCGGTTCTGATAAGAACAGACAATACCACGGCCATGCACTACGTCAACAAGCAGGGCGGCACGAGATCCAGTCTGTTGTCTGTGGAAGCTCAAAGTATCTGGGAATGGGCGATCCTACATGGGGTTTCACTGAAAGCGGAGCACCAGGGAATCTCAACGAGACGGCAGATACACTATGCAGACTAAAGTCAGGCTGCCACTTGTGGGAGCTGGATCAGAGGACACTGGACGACATCTTCCGTCTATGGGGCAGACCGTCCATAGATCTGTTTGCGACACCGGAAAACAGGAAATGCCTGTACTTCGCAAGCTGGTATCACCATCCGGGATCCTGGGGGAGTGTGTGTTCGATGGCATGGTCAGGCGCCTTTGTCTAAGCTTTTCCCCCCCATTCCTCTTCTCCCGAGGCTTCTCAGGAAGTTAAAGGCAGAACCCTGCAAAATGATCCTCATAGCACCGTCCTGGCCTCACCAGTACTGGTACACGGAGCTTCTTCTGTCGGTGGGGCAACCGATTCCCTTGGATCCTATCCCATCATTGCTGATGATGTCCCAGGGCCAAGTACTGCATCCGGATCCCAAATCCCTGCAATTATCAGCATGGCTCCTGAGCACAGAGAGTTTCTCGACCTGAAGCTGTCCGCAGAATGTAGAGACATCCTTTCCCAAGCTCGTGCTCAGAGTACAAACAAAACATACCGGATGAAGTGGAAGAGGTTTTGTCACTGGTGCCAAGAATCGGGGGTTCATCCTTTCTCTTCTTCGGCTCATGAAATCCTTCCTTACATCCTTTCTTTGGCAAAAGCTGGCCTGGCTCATGCATCTATTAAGGTTCACCTCGCGGCCATCTCTCGTTTCAGAAGAACATCTTCAGGCCCTTCTCTTTGGTCAGCAAGAATAATTAAACAATTTATGAAGGGGCTTTTTCGAGTCTTCCCTCCGGTTAAGCCTCCTCCACCACTGTGGCACCTTAACGTGGTCTTGGCTCAGCTCATGAAACATCCCTTCGAGCCTATCCATAAGGCAGACTTAAAATTCCTGTTGTGGAAGGTGGCTCTTCTTCTGGCTCTAACATCGGCTAGAAGGGTTAGCGAATTGCAGGCACTCACTATCCAGGAGCCTTTTCTTCAGTTCAAGAATAACACAGTAGTACTCCGTACTTAACTCTAAGTTCATCCCTAAGGTGCCCTCGGATTTTCACTTAAATGAACCTGTGGCAGTCTCTTCCTCTACAGCCCTCTTTGTTGGGGTACCTATCTGGGACATCTGCAGAGCAGCCACCTGGAAGAGTATCCATACCAGACATTACTGCTTGGATTCTTCGACACGTAGTGATACGGCAGTGGGCCAAGCTGTCCTGAGAAACCTATTTCAATAGCGGTGAGCTTTCGGTTTCATCCCTCCTTCCTTTTTTCTTTCCTAACTCCTCGCACATTCTATGGTAAATGTTGTTTTCTTTTTTCACGGTATACTATTTGCATATAACCTTTGCACATTTTCAAGAAGCCTATGACTGTTTGCTATTTCTTGGAAGTAACTGCATAATTACGTAAAAGATTAAATGCTTGTTGTAATACTTTTCAGAGTCTAGATTGAGAAAACAATTTGGTGGTTTCTACTCTTTCTGTCCTTGGGTACTATTTCTTAAAGGATCGGGACACAAAATGTGCTCATAACTGCTAGCTACTCTGATTCAAGCATGTGAATCTATGAAAGTTCCAATACTGGAGTAAGAAAATAAGTTACTTACCTGTAACTTTAGTTCTCCAGTATTGGAAGCTTTCATAGATTCACATGCGACCCACCCTTCTCCCCTGAGAAAGCTCAACCTTCTTTTTGACCTTTATGGTTATCTTATAGCACTACTGCTGCGAAAATCTGAAGGTCTGATGTTCTCTCAGGAAGGTTCTAAAGGGTGAGGCTGTTCTGATTGGTTGTGTGTTTTATTTGGTCTCTTTTACAAAAAGAGGTGGATATGTTATAAACTAAAATGGGCCTAGGCCTAGTTTCTAGTTTATGATAGCTTTGCATTACTATTTTTATTTACCGGGGACTCCCATCTCGACAACGGGGAATGATTCAAGCATGTGAATCTATAAAAGCTTCCAATTCTGGAGAACTAAAGTTACAGGTAAGTAACTTATTTTCCTCTCATGGATAACTGGGCTAAGCCTTGTTCCTGCCCACCTGTTAATAAACAGATAGCGCAACACCAAAGATGTACTCCGAATGACCATGCGTTCCTGAGGAAGCGCCTTACTCCTGTGCGCGTGTTGGTTCAGCCTTCTACTAGCGCAGTTAATCCCAATTCATTTTTTTTGCCCCTTCCCCCTAAGACACAGTTGAAAAGGATTGTGGCTTTCTGGACACAGATGTTCTCCTCGGCTAGCCTCACCCCTTAGTCAGTCAGTGCCAGCTGCTTGCTGGGTGGGTACTCCCATGCACTATAGGACATGGTTGCAGAGATCTTGCCGGCTGCCTCGGAGGAATTATGTGCCAACCTGGCACAAATTATTCAGAATGACCAGGACGCAGCCAAATATGTCATACCATCAGGATTGGATACTAATGACTGCATAGGCAGAGAAGTCAGGACTAGCATGGTGCTCCGGATCCATGGGCTTCGTGGATGATATTCAGGCATCAGTTTTTGATGTGCCTTTTGACAGGTCTCGCTGTTTGACCAGCTCCAAAGAAAGAGCCACAGCACTCTCCCTCAGTTCTCTCCATTCCCGTAAGGTAGTATCCTCAACAATTTTGTCCCTTTTGAGGCCTCACCGGGGTTTTGCATATATGCAGCATCGAGGCACACCACCCCAGCATCAGCTGCCTCAGTCCTTTCGGGGTCAGGGTTACAGTAGGCAAAGTCCAGACTCTTAGGGATGTAAACCTCTCAGTGCCTCATCCCTCTGGCAGCCGCCTTCACGCTGCTTTTGTTTGCACTTAGTAGCACACAACCACCCTGTGGATGTCGGAATCAGTTATTTTCTTCAGGGTTGGAACGCCGTACCCTCCAATAGGTTTGTCCTGCAGATAGTTTAACAAAGCTATGCCCTGATATTCCTTTTTGTCATGCCGCAATTTCCATCCACATCAGAGTAGCTTTTCGAGTAACACTTGTCCATTTTGTTGCGGGTCTGAGATTGAGAGCCACGGAAATAGGAACTTTTACTGGTTCTTACTCCTGCTATTCCGTGGTGGTCGAAAAGAAAGGAGGCCTTCATCCTATTTTAGGTCTGTTTTCATCCCATAGGGGCTACTTGCGGTTGAAGGTATACCAGCAGCATTTTCCCTGTGTAATCCTCCCTTTCGGCATAACGAGTGCCTCTCAGGTGTTCGCGAAAGTGTTGGCGGCAGTCACCTGGTATCTTCGGAGGTTGGACATAACAGTCCTCCCATAACTTGACAACTGGCTGTTAAAGGTGAGCTCACCTTATTCAGTCGTGGACCATCGCCAGACAAAAGCGAGTCTCCTGACATTTGGGGGTGTGGGTCACTATCAACGTGCTGATAATCACTTTTGACTCTTTTGCAGAGGCTCCTTTTCATCTGAGCCATCCTGAATACCGTGCACTTTCGGGCCTTCCCTATGGATTGGCGAGTCCAGGACATTCAGGTTATGATCCCAATGTTTCAATCTGTGTCCTGGGTAGGGCGGCTCTGAGGCTTCTTGGCCTATTGGCTTTCCGCACCTTGCTCGTTAACCATGCCAGATGGCATATTTGAGCTCTACAGTAGCACCTATGGCATATTTGAGCTCTACAGTAGCACCTGAAGCCTCAGTCGGCCCATCCAGGTTTCAGACGGGACTGCAAAACATCTGCAGTAGTGGCTGCTCGACCAAAGTTGGACCCCTCTCCATCCCCCACCCAGAGAAGAAAGTGATGACAGATGCATCACTACTGGGTTGGTGAGGTCATCGGGGAGAGGTGGAGATCAAAAGACTGGTCTCTGGTTGATTTGAGGCCATTTGCTTGGATTTGAAAGCCTTCCTGTCAGCCATCAAAGGAAGGCTGGTTCGGGTCCTCACAGACTACACCTCTGCCACATGGTATTGTAACAAGCAGTGTGGGTTGAGGTCCTGGGCCCTGTGCCAGGATGCCCTGCGCCTCTGAAACTGGCTGAATCGTGAGGGCATTTTTCTGATCATGCACCATATGGCAATATCTCTAAATGCCAGAGCGGACAAACTCAGCCAGTAACGAGTGGCAGATCACGAATGACAGTTACACCCAGAGGTGGCACAGGGCCCCTTCCAAGAAGAGGGACACTCTTGAGTTCATCTCTTCACCACTACAGAGAATATGCAATGTCAGCACATTTGCACACTGGAGTTCCTAAGAAGGCTCTCTCTAGGAGATGCATCCTGCCTACAGCGGAGCACAGGACTCCTGTATGCCTTCCCACTGCTACTTCTGATGCACAGAGTTGTGAAGAAAATAAAGAATGACCAGGCCCAAGTTATGTTAGTGGCTCAAGATTGGGAAAAGAAAGTGTGGTATCTAGAAATCCTGACGCTTCGAGAGGATCTTATGTTGCAGCAGGAAGGCAGGGTCTTGCTCCGAGGATAGCACAGTTTACAACTCTATGCTTGGAGATTGAGTGGCAGCAGTTGACTTCATTCCATCTCCCTCCCAAAGTAGTGGATGTCATCCTTGGGGCAAAGTATCCTTCTACAAAGTTGGTCTACGCAGTACGCTGGAACACGTTTATGGCTTGGTGTGGGCCCTATAACACAGATATGTTGCAGGCTAAGCTGTCAGGTGTATTGTTAATCTGAAAGAGACAATTAGTTATAGATTCCTTACCTTAGAATTACCCCTAGGCGTCAGCAGTGCCCCTGCGCGTCGAAAGGTGGCGTCGGTCGACTCCACGTTTGTCGTTGGCGTCGTAGTCGCCGGGATGACGTTGCGGTAGCTACTTAGACGCCGCCCTCGCGCGCTGACATCAGTTCTTACTTTTTCCGCGCCAGCCAGCGCAGATCCGGAGAGAGCGGTACCGCCAGTCACTTTTTGACTGACTTTTTGCTGACTTTTGTCGACGTCGTTTTTGAGTCTTCGACTCCTAGTGCACGTCGGGGATGCCCGGTTTCAAGGCTTGCGGTTCCTGCAGCCGGCTGATGTCGGCAACGGATCCGCACTGCGTGTGCCTGTTTTGCCTGGAGCGCGACCACGACCCCAAGTCGTGCTCCAACTGCCGGACCATGACTCCGAAGTCTTTGCGGGAGCGGTCCCGAAAGCTTCTCGAAGCCCGGCAGTCGGCTCCGCGCCGTTCGAGGTCCCGGTCGCATGGGAGGTCGAGGGACCGGTTGCGGAGCCACCACCACCAGTCTTCTTCAAAGTCTTCGCACTCCTCAGGTAAGTCGAAGCACAAGAAGAAGTCGAAGAAGCACAGTCGCTCTTTGACTTCTCCCCGTCGGTCGGCCGACGCGACGAGGGATGCGGGTGGTGCCCCTCCCGCGGCTCAGCGTGCGGAGCCCCAAGGGTCGACTCAAAGTTTCCCTCCCTTCCCGAGACCTGGAGCGACCCCTGCCCAGATTCGCACCTTTTACGAAGCGATGCATGCCATGCCGTGGTTCTGGGGGCCAGCGAGCGGGCCAGTCCACCACAGCCCCCTCTGCAGCAGCTTCAAAATCCTCCTAGTCCGAACTTTCAGGGCCACCAATCGCCAGTGGGTGGCAGGATTCGCCATCACCTCCCCCACTGGCGCACCATCACGTCGGACAGGTGGATTTTGCAAATAGTCCGAAGGGGCTACTCCCTCCCCTTCGAGACTACTCCTCCATCCATGCCACCTCACCACCATCGCATGTCGGAGGATCATCTGGCCCTTCTCCAACAGGAAAGTTTTGGCACTCTTGGCCAAGGGGGCCATCGAGCGAGTTCCTGCCCCAGAAGTAGGTCGTGGTTGCTATTCCCACTACTTTCTGGTGCCCAAGAAGGAAAAAGGCCTGCGTCCTATCTTGGATCTCAGGAACGTCAACCGCTTCCTCCGGAAGGAAAAGTTCAAAATGTTGACGCTAGCTCAGGTCCTCTCTGCCCTGGAGACTGGATGGTAGCGTTGGACTTGCAGGATGCCTATTTTCACATCCCCGTCCTGCCAGCCCACCGGCGTTAACTGCGGTTCACGGTAGGCCACGAGCACTTTCAGTTTACCGTGCTCCCCTTTGGCCTTACCAGCGCCCCTCGGGTGTTCACGAAAGTGATGGCAGTGGTCGCAGCTCATCTGCGCAGATCAGGGGTTCCAGTCTTCCCCCTATCTTGACGACTGGCTGTTGAAGGTGGGCTCGCCCCAGGCTGTCGTCTCCCACCTCCAGACTACGACGGACCTCCTGCATTCACTGGGGTTCTCTATCAACTTGCCGAAGTCGCACCTGACTCCCTCGCAGACGCTCCTCTTCATCGGAGCGGTTTCGGGTTTATCCTCCCGAACAGCGAGGCCGGGATATTCGGGCTATGATTCCGATCTTCCAGCCTCTATCCTGGGTTTCAGTTACGATGACACCGAAGAGAACGCGAAATGTCAGCACTTCTGCGCGTTGGAATTTTTAAGGCGGCACTCGCCAGGCAACGCTTTTCGTCACGAGTGGAGTTGCGGTTTTCTATACGCCTTTCCGCCTATACCACTTCTGCCCAGAGTGCTGAAGAAGATCAAGCGCGACCGGGCCCAAGTCATTCTGGTGGCTCCGGAAGAGTTTGGTATCCCGAGCTGCTACACATGGCCATCGATCCTCCGATCCGACTTCCTCTTCGGTAGGATCTTCTGTCGCAGCAGCAGGGGACGGTCCTCCACCCGAACCTGTCCAGCCTCCACCTCCTTGCGTGGAGATTGAACGGCAGCAGTTGACGTCTTTTGACCTGCCTCCCGAAGTCTGTGATGTTATCTTGGCAGCCAGGCGTCCCTCCACCAAGACGGTATACGCCTGCAGATGGAACAAATTTGTGGCATGGTGCACAGCAAAGGCTGTGGATCCCCTTTCTGCCCCTCTTTCTGAGGTTCTTTTGTTCCTCCTTTCTTTGGCCCAGCAGGGCTCTGCTCTGGGCACTCTTAAGGGCTACCTCTCAGCCATTTCAGCCTTTCTTAGGCTTCCTGATCAGCCTTCTCTTTTCAAGTCCCCTGTTGTAAATCGCTTCCTTAAGGGCATTACTCACCTTTTTCCTCCTGTTCCCTTCCTAATGCCTCAGTGGGACTTGAACTTGATTCTTACTGACCTTATGTGCACTCCCTTTGAGCCGCTTCATAACTGTCCTCTCAGACTTCTTACTCTAAAGAGTGCTTTTCTGGTGGCCATCACCTCTGCTCGCAGGGTGAGTGAGCTCCAAGCTCTTTCTTCAAAACCTCCTTTTCTGGCTGATCATCCTGACAAGGTCGTCCTCAGAACCAGGCCTTCCTTTCTTCCCAAGGTGGTTACTTCTTTTCACATTGGGCAAACCATCACTTTGCCCACCTTCTTTCCGCCTCCGCATACTTCTAAGGAGGAAGAGAGGCTCCACAGTCTGGATCCAAAACTTGCGCTTTCCTTTTATTTGGATCGCACCAAGCAATTCCGGGTGAATGACCAGCTCTTTGTTGGCTACTTGGGCGCCAAAAAAGGTCTGGCCGCGCACAAACGGACCATCTCCAGGTGGGTCGTTTTGTGCATAAAAGCTTGCTACTCTTTTGCAAAGAAGGAGCCTCCAGTGGGACTGCGCGCCCATTCCACCAGGGCGACGGCAGCTACCATTGCTTTGGGACGGGGAGGCCCCCTCAATGACATCTGTCAGGCAGCTACGTGGGCATCTCTGCACACGTTCTCAAAACACTACTGCTTGGACAGCCAAGTCCGGAGAGACGGCTTCTTTGGCTGTTCTGTTCTCAAAGACTTTCTGGTGTGAACTTAGTTCGCAGACCCACCTCCAGGGTTGGTATTGCTGGGGTATCTATTTTAAGGTAGGGAATCTATAACTAATTGTCTCTTTCAGATGAACAAGTTACTTACCTTCGGTAACGATATATCTGTAAGAGACATAGATTAGTTATAGAGGCTACTGACTGCCGTAGGTGCAGGCACACTTTTTCTTAACCTTTTTAACGTTTCTTAATCTGCTGCTAATTTTTAACTGTGTACATTTGGTTTTTACGCGTATTGCCACTTACTGTGTATGAATTTGACCTTGTACTGGGCATTTCTCGGGGACATTTCAACCCGATCGAGGGCAGGTTCTCCTTCCTGACCCTCCCATCCCGGAAGTGACTCTGTGGGCGGAAGCAGACGCACTGAGGGGCAGCGCACCAGCTGTTTACCGCCCATGGGGAGACCATTAAACGGGGCCGCAGCGCCACACGCTTGAGGCTGCTGACTGCCGTAGGTGCAGACACACTCTTTCTTAACCTTTTTAACGTTTCTTAATCTGCTGCTAATTTTTAACTGTGTACATTTGGTGTTTACGCGCATTGCCACTTACTGTGTATGAATTTGACCTTGTACTGGGCATTTCTCGGGGACATTTCAACCGGATCGAGGGCAGGTTCTCCTTCCTGACCCTCCCATCCCTGAAGTGACTCTGTGGGCGGAAGCAGGCGCATTGAGGGGCAGCGCACCAGCAGTTTACCGCCCATGGGGAGACATTTAAACGGGGCCGCAGCGCCACACGCTTGAGGCTGCTGACTGCCGTAGGTGCAGACACACTCTTTCTTAACCTTTTTAACGTTTCTTAATCTGCTGCTAATTTTTAACTGTGTACATTTGGTTTTTACGCGCATTGCCACTTACTGTGTATGAATTTGACCTTGTACTGGGCATTTCTCGGGGACATTTCAGACCGATCGAGGGCAGGTTCTCCTTCCTGACCCTCCCATCCCGGAAGTGACTCTGTGGGCGGAAGCAGGCGCATTGAGGGGCAGCGCACCAGCTGTTTACCGCCCATGGGGAGACATTTAAACGGGGCCGCAGCGCGGCTGCGCAGCGGGCGCGCAGAATGCTTGCCTAAGGCAAGCCCGTCTGCGCCCGGCCGCGGCCAGCGCCAGCCATGCTGGCCGTAACACTCCCGGCGGACGCATCTACTGGTCGAGGGAACAATTATTGAATATGAAAATCGGGGATTGTGAGTGTACCTCTAAACTTGACTGTATGGGGTCGCTCCCACTAACAAACGGTCACATTTGCCAATACTCTCCTGTGTCAGGCTCTCCGCAACACAACTCCATGCCATCCTTAAACCCTGCCTCCACTAACCAGACTCAGATCCACTTTCCCTCTATCAGGGCCTGCTTGATCAATTGCAGATCCCTCCCTAAACACGCAGATGAAATTTGGCTCTCTCTGGAGACTCATTCCTGGGATTTAATGTTCCTCACTGAAACCTGGATCAAAGACAGCTCTAACCCTGACCTCACTCTAACCATCCCTGCTGGCTACCGGCTGCTTGGGGTCAACAGGGTTGGCAACAAAACCGGGGGAGGGGTGGCGGCGATCTTCAGAGCGGGCTGGGAAATTTCACACAGGAAGATCGAGAACACGGGGCCACTAGAAGCCATGTTCTTCTGTGTTAAGATTGCCCCTGACCTTGCGTTGGCCGGGATCTTAGTCTATAGACCCCCTAACTCCCCAGTCGGGCACCTGCTAGAATTTTATGATTCAGCTGCTGACCTTTTGCTCAAGCATGCAAATTTTACAATTCTAGGAGATTTCAACATTCATATGAATGATAACTGTACCAAAGCTAGTCTATTGGCCGATACTTTTGATGGCCTTAACTTGACACAGATGGTTAATGGCCCCACGCATTCTGCTGGCCATACCCTAGACCTTATTTTTTACAAACGATCCTAATCTGATAGTTGAGCACCCATTACCGCTCACCTGGTCGGATCACTTCCTAGTACCATTCAGCCTTGCACTGAACTCCTGTATTCCCAGACCTCATCAAATCCTAGAAAAAAGAAGGCTGTGGCGTTACGTCACTAGAAATAGCATGACACCTGCACTCTCCACTTCACCGCTCCTACTGTCAGGCAACCCTGACACAGACTCAGTAAGCTTCAATAGCTGGATATCCTCGGCCTTAGACACTGTTGCCCCCCTTAGACCTGTCTCTTCCTCGAGGCAGAGGCCATCAGCCCCCTGGTTCTCTCCTGAGCTCCGCGTTAAGAAAAGCCATTGCAAAAAATTGGGGCAATCTTGGAGACTATCCTATGAGCCCATTGCTAAGATGGCATATAAAAAAGCCTTGAAAGTTTTCCACAAACTCAAGCGCTCCACCATGCGAGACTACTTCACCAATAAGATCAGTTTAGCGGGGAATTCAGCTAAATCCCTCTTTAAAATCACTCGAGTTCACTAAGCCATCCGCCACTGCCAGTACAGTGCTCCCTACCGCTTCCCTGTGCACAGGACTGTCAGACTTCTTCCAGGACAAAATCCATGCTATATACACCACCTTTCCACCCCCCCACAGACCACCTCAGAGCCTACGGCTTTGTCGGTCAGCAATGATGCAATGTCCTCTTTCCGCCCTCTCTCTCTTGATGCTTCGCTGCAAAAACTTCTAACCTGCAAATCCGGCTCACCTGGCGATCTGTGTCCGGCTCAGTTTTTTAAACTCCTGGCACATTGCATCAATGCCCCACTGAATCAGATCTGGAATTCCTCACTGAGCTCAGGAATTTTCCCGGCAGTGTGGAAACAGGCTTATCTTCTGCCAATCCTCAAAAAACCTGATGCTGACCCTGCTGTTTTTAAAAGATTTTAGACCCATTTCCCTTCTACCAGCACCTGCAAAAATCCTCGAACAAATAGTCCAAGAGCAACTCTCCAACTATCTGGAATCCAGAAATCATTTTCGCGACTCTCAATCCGGCTTCAGAGCTGGCTACAGCACTGAGACTGCTCTCCTAGAAGTATCCGAGAGTATCCGGGAGAGCATCGATTTGGGCAGGGCAGCTATGCTTGTGCTATTCCATCTGTCCGCGGCCTTTGACACGGTGGCCCACCCTATCCTCATGGATAGGTTAAGAGATGTGGGTATTCAGGGCACGGCTCTGTCCTGGATCCGGTCCTTTTTGGGAAACCGGTCTCAACGAGTCTTTCTTCGTCCCTTCATCTCTGACGAGAAACTCTTGCTCTGCGGGGTTCCACAGGGCTCTGCCTTGAGTCCCCTTCTCTTTAACGCATACCTTTCACCTCTTGCGACGTTGGTGGAATCCGGCAGGGTGAGGGTGGTCTCCTACGCGGACGACACCCAACTGGTGTTCTCTTTCGAGGAGCACTCGGAAGCTGCTTTTTCCAAGTTTAGAAATTGCCTGAGTAATATCTCGGCCTGGATGTCACGGAACGGTCTCAAGCTTAATTTGGACAAAACCGAGGTACTCTTTTTCTTAAACAAAATTCACCCCCCCCCCCCCCCTCAGGACTTTGGTGGTCTCGGGAGATGAATCCCCCGCCCGAGCCTGTTTACTCGGTGAGAAATCTCGGTTTTAGATTCGACAACGAACTCTCCTCTAAAACACAAATCAGGCATGTCTCCTCCTCATGCTTTGAGAAGCTGCGCACACTGCGGAAATTCCTCCATTTCCTTCCCCTGGAGTGCCGTCGAACAGTGGTCCATGCTCTAATCACATCCCACCTGGACTACGCTAACAGTCTCTATCTGGGTGTTCCCGCCTATCTAACTCGGCGCCTGCAGATTATACAAAATGCTGCTGCCAGATTGATCTGTAAAATACCTTTCCGACACTCGATTACCCCCCACCTGAGGAACCTTCACTGGCTACCTGTGATCAAGCGCATTGAATTCAAGGCCCTCACCCTGGCATTCAGAGCACTCCGGGGACAAGGCCGGCGTATCTGAGAGCTAGACTCCAGCATTACCATCAGGACCGGACCCTGAGATCTAACCATCAGTGTCTCCTTGCTATCCCCCGCTTTTGTAAGGCCAGGACGGTGGCAGAGCCTTCGCAGTTAGAACCTCTTAACTCTGGAATGCCCTGCCTCTCTCCATCCGCTTATCAGAGTCAGAACTAACTTTTCGGCGTGCCCTGAAAACCTGTTTTTTCACCAGCGCCTAGCTTTTCCCCTTCCCGTCTGTCATCTACCGTCTGCCTCAGCGCCGGGACACCCTCGTAGGGGGTAGCTGTGCACTTTATAAGCTACTAAATAAATAAATAATTCCTTACCGCCCTACCCATCCTCCCCGTTCTGCGAACTGACTTCTAGGGTCAGGGAATCCCTTTCAGGGCCATAGTTTTGTGCACCAGTGGTCAGTGTCTTGCATGGCTCTGCGCTTCTGGCGTGGAATGTCGTGTAAAAGAACTGACGTCAGTGCCCTAGGGCGGCGTCTAAGTAGCTACCGCAACGTCATCCCAGCGACTACGACGCCAACGGCGAACGCGGAGTCGACCGACGCCATCTTTCGACGCGCAGGGGAACTGCTGACGAAAGAATTCTCCGGAACCAGTCTGACGCCTGGGGGTAATTCTAAGGTAAGGAATCTATAACTAATCTATGTCTCTTACAGATATATCGTTACCGAAGGTAAGTAACTTGTTCTTTTTGTCTTTGGCCCAGCTGGACCTTGCAGTGGGGACTGTTAATGGTTACTTTTTGGCCCTTTTGACTATTTTTGCATTTAGCGGACCAGGCTGTCCTAGTGCAGATCCCCTGTTGTGATGTGATTACTTAAAGGTTTAATTCTTATGTTTCCTTCTAAGCTCTTTGTGATGCCACAGTGGGATCTTAATTTGATCCTTAATTTATGTGCACCCCTTTTGATCTGATGCACTGTTGCCCACTAAGTCTTTTGACGCCGAAGAATGTCTTTCCCATCACAGTAACTTCAGCTCTTCACATGACTAAGCTTCAGGCACTTTTGTTCCGGACGCCCTACAGCATCATCTTTCAGGACAGACTGACGTCAAGGACTAGAGTGGCCTTTCTAACAAAGGTTATGACTCCCATTCATGTCTTATAGTCCATCACAACCCCAACATTATTTGCTCCACTTCACCTCTTGAATGAGGAGGAGAGACTTAATCAGTTGGACTCCAAAAGAGTGCCGAGTGTTTACATTGATCACACCTATGACCATTGGGTAGTGTATTAGCGATTTGTGGGGTTAACTGGGGCAAAGAAAGGCAAGGCAGTGCAGAAAGAACTTTGTCCAAGTGGCTACTGCTCTGCAAAAAAATCTGCTATGCCCTGACCAAGAAGCAACCCCTGGAGGGTTGAGGGCCCTTTCCACATGGCCAAGGCTGCTCATAATGAACAGCACTGGAACGCGGGTGCCTATCTTTGACATCTGCCATGGTGCAACGTGAGCTTCATTGCACAAATTCACAAAGCACTACTGCTTTAACAGTCAGGTCTGATGAGAAGGTAATTTTAGCTGTTTGGTCCTACAGGAACATTTTGGTCTAAGCCATTCCACATACCCATCAGCTGGGGTGGTACTGCTTTAGTATCTATTCTAAAAGCGAGGAATCTGCGGTTAGAAGAGCGAGTTAATTACTCTCTGGTGGATACTCTTATCTAACCGCAGATTCCTCACTACCCTCCCACCTCCCCATTCTGTGGAATGGTCTCTTTCTCATCTAAAAAGGTCCCAAATTAGTGATCTGCACACTGGCACAGATAATTAGATTCTGGACTTTGTGTCCAAGGGTGCGGACAGTGTCATGAAAGAAACTGACGGCGCACTTGAATGGCACTTATATGCAGCTCCTACTGTCACTTTCAGGGCAGAACAGGGTCGATTAGGAACCACACACCACCACCTATTGGCACACAGGAACTATGCTGAAAAATCTGCCATATCCAGTCTATAGCCTGGGGATGTTCTAAAAGTGAGGAATCCGCAGCTAGATGGAATATACACCAGAAAGAGCGTTACCAAAGGTAAGTAAGTTGTTCATATTGATAGGCCATAAAATGTCAATGATGCAGAAGATGTGTAGTAATCAATAGCCATCCCCTTAAACCAATACCTAGACCTTTGCAAAGGTTGATAAAACAATGCATCCTTCACAGGTCAGATTAGACCAGTAACAACAACCAATTGGTAGCCTTTTTTTATCGTAAGTTCTGTCCATTTATTATAGAGAGGCATCTTTCGCTTACATTGTTTATACTCTCTTCCTGACTGACATTTCGTCAGCGTGTCTTTGTGGTACCAGGCACTGTAAACCTAAAAATACAAGACATGGATTAAAAAGCAATAAAAGATGTAAAATATAGTTCATTGATAAACATGAAACTCATCTACATACAATATTCATATCAAATACCCTTTTTAAAGTAAATTCTGGCTCTCTGTGGCGCTTGACGTGTTCTGCTACCAATCCATTGTACTCAGTCAAAACGCAACTAGTAGACACATTTTTGGAAAACGTCATCCCTGATCATAATTTTTCACTGTATGTATTATCCTTGTAAATCTTACTGCAGTAAGTCTCACAGGAGAGAATCAAGTAAACTTACAACAAATAATAATGTTCCTTGAGTATTTCCACAAATCGATATGACTTTAAACTTAAGAAGAAATATCTACATTTTAGCGTAAGTTTTTGTTTTTAGGAGCTATATTTCAAGTTATCAGGATATTTGTTACATAAACTAATTTTTAATTGTTGTGCGATATGTTTTTCGAGTAGATGTGTACTGATTTGTCAGTGAAATAATGTTTAAAAAAAATCTCTGGTAACCTATATTTTCTATTTTTATAGGAAAATACCTGGCTGATATCTGATATTTCGTGTAGTTATGGAACCCTTGGTCAACCGGAGAAATGCTGTACATTTTCTTATGGTTTTGATGAAATGAACTGAGTTCTGTATTTGGGGCAGTTCTGTTGAAAGTGTTTCAACTACTTTCAGCATTGTTTTCCTCAGAAGTCCACTGTAGCCCCGTCCTACAGTATTTACGACTAGATGTAACATTGTTAATGGTTTTAAAATGTAATTATTGTATTTGTAAATTGTACTCATTACAGTAAGGCTGTATTTTGGCAGTTATACCCTTGAGTTTTAGCATTTTACCATTCATGAAATGGATGTAATTTAAATTGTGGTATATAAATTTATCGGTAGATCAGTTGAATGGCACAATGCTTTGAGAGATGGTTTACATTTTGTGAATACATACACTTAAATAAAATATTGATTACTGTTATGGGGGTGCCTAATATATAACAGGCTAAGTGGAACATGTGGTAAGAAAATTGCATTTTCCATGTCCAGGAGATGTGCATCAGAGGAAATTGTTCTTTCTCGGTTTATTAACTGATTGAAATCAACACAAGGTGAGCCCCGGAGGGACTTTGTATGCAAATGGAGGACTTTACTTCGTGAACATTCTCAAAACTGAACACACCGTTTTTTTACTTTTAGACAATGGTGTATATACCCTCATTTGGAGACTCCAAAACTGCTGCATCACGGTGAAAGGTCACAGACATGTTTTTGTCCTATTTATTACACAACGGATTGCGTTTTTTTCCAGGTGTTTCTTGCCACACTTTAACTTGGTGGATGATATTGAAGTACATTTTGTTGCCCTATGCTATCCCAGCTGTCAGTCGGGGAATGCCATGAAAATGCTTATTTTGCACATATGATCTTATTTTCTTGAAATCCAAAAACGACATATCTTAGTTTAAAAATGTAAAATTATAATTTGTATTGAAACAAGGTTTGTCTATTTATAGTTTTCAAACTCGATAAATGTGGAAGTTCTGAAGTAAACCATCTCTATTCCATTGCTTTAAGTATTTCTGCATGCACTTGGCTTATATTGGCAGCATGTTTCTACTAATGAATGTTTCAAACTTTGCCATATGGGAGTTTTGGTACAACAATATGATCATCTGATCAAATAGTTGCTTTCATTATAGTTGTGGATATTAATGAATAGAGGGTGATATTGAATACCATGAATGCTGCTGGTTTGAAATGTTTTTATTGGTCATTTTCATCTTAAGGCCCACAGTGTCTTGCTTCCATAATGCAAATGACCATTAACGAGGGTGGGACCAACTGGCAATATTTGCATGATATTAGTCTACCAGTCCTTTATTTTGAACTAGTTGATGAAGAAAACTCCTATTTTAATAATTGTACTCTAGGTGGTATAGGGACATATATATTGTAAAAGAAAAGATCAGTATGTGTTAATACAGATATCTGAAAGAGACTTGTAGCCACAGATTCCTCACCATAGAATTATCCCCAGGTGTCAGACTGGATCTGGAACTTTTTGGGAAACAGTACCCCTGCGTGCCGGTACGTGGCATTGTTCAGCTCCGTGTGGCGCCGTCTGTGTCATCCGGGCCGGTAGTGACATGCACAGGGTGCCTATATAGGCGCCACTCTAGCTCACTGATATCAGTTCTTTTCTTTCTGCGCAGATCCGGTGAGAACTACCCTGTCAGTCACTTTGTGACTGCTTTTTCGACGTTTTGTTGAAGTTTGAGAGTTCTTCTGGTGTGGCAGGGATGTCCATTAGGAAGGCTGGCTTCAAGCCTTGCAGCACCTCTCATCGACAGATGTTGGTGACAAACCTGCATCTTGTTTGTCTCTGGTGCCTGGAACGCGACCATGACGTGAAGACCTGTGCCGATTGCCATGCCACACACCCCAAAACATTGAGTGAGTGGTCCCTCAAGCTCCTTGGCGCCCGATGTGTGATGCCGCAACAGTCTTGATCCCTGATGAGAGGAAGGTCCCGGGATCGGTGACAGAGTCCAAGATCCTCGTTGCATATGCCAAAAGGAAGACGTCGAAGAGGTCTGCAACTCCGCTTCGTCCATCGTGGTCTTCAGATAAGACGAGGGAGCACCGTCATTAGAAGCCAGGCTCCGCGATTGAGCATGCGCTTGGGCCGACTCCGCGCCTCCCCGAGTTTCCCGGGAGCTGGAGCGACCAGCCCCACTCCGCTCAACTTCAAGAGTTTTGAGGCCATGCGCCTCATATTTGAGCAGCCCATTCAGCCGGCGCTCCTTCAGTCCCTGGTGGTTTGGGAGGGGCACCTACTGGTTCCATGCTGGCGGCTCCACCCTATGTGTCATCCGGGCCTCTTGGATCCATGGATGGATGCGGACCGTCGCCAGTCAAAAAATCTCTATCTTCCCCGGCCCCTATGTTGATGATCCCGGTACGCCATCCCCATTCTGATCCCGACTCCGAGACGGAGAGGCATCATCCAACTCTGGCGATGAATCAATCCATGCCTTCCAGACTGGAACCTGAGCCGTATTCCTAGGTCCTAGACTTGGGGAGGAGTGGGAGGGGACGCTGTAACCTGAAGATTACCAACCCTTAGATACCAGTGTTGACTGATGTGCGGACTTGGCGGAGGCCAATGGACTCAATGGACTGGACACTCCAGATACTTGCATGTGTTCTCCCCTACTGTGGCTACGGAAGAGAGAGCATCGATTGCAATGGTGGTGAGGAGGGCGGCCGAGCCTCCACTTCCCGTGTAATTCTGGCGCATTCCCTTCCACCCCACCGGATAGAGAGGCTGGACCCTTAAGGCAAGATGTTTTCTTCCACCAGCCTGGCACTGCGGTCCATGAACACCAAGTGCCTTTTGGGCCATTACATCCATGCTCTATGGGATTCGGTTGAGCAGATGCTGCCCATGGTTCTGGAGGAGGCCCGGACCATACTTTACAAGCCTTTGCTGATGGGAGAGGTGCAGCAAATTTCACAATCTGATGTGGACTGGATACCACCGACTCACTGGGCAGAGCTGTTTCCTCGACCGTGGCCTTACGGTGCCACACCTGACTGAAAACAACTAGCTTTTCAGGGGATGTCCAAGTATCGCTCATGGACATTCCCTTTGATGGCTCCCATCTCTTCTAAGGCAAAGCAGGCTCTGCACTGGAGTGCTTCAGGTGCAGCAAGGCTTCAGCCAGGTCCTTGGGCCTTTCTATGGCTCCTCGCCAACCCCAGTCCTCCTTTCGCAGCCACGGAAGGGGTTTCCAGCCTTGTCTATACCCACCCAGCCACTACGGCGCACATGCTTCCCAGCCTCTGCGAGGCCGAGGATGCGGTACCCCCAGACCTAGCGGGGCGGGCATCCAGAGGTCGAGGCAGACCATCGCCCCACCTGTCCCCTTGCTACAGCCTCTCAACCCTTATAGTTTGACCTCCCACCATCATGGTCACCCAGTGGGAGGCAGAATATGCCATCACCTGCACCTCTGGAGGTTTAGAACATCATACCGATGGGTTCTTCAAATTGTCCGAAGAGGCTACTACTTCCCCTTCATGACTATCGCTCCAACCATGCCACCTGCTTGCGGTAGGCTGAGAGAGGACCATCTTGCCTTGCTCTGCCAGGAAATGATTGCTCTCTTGGCCAAGGGAGCAATAGAGAGGATGCAGATGCCAGAAGTAGGTTGTGTTTGCTATTGACCCTACTTTCTGGTGCCAAGAAGGACGGAGGCCTTCACCCTATCATAGACCTGCGCACTCTCAATTTCTGGCTCAAGAAGGAGAAGTTCAAAATGCTCAGGCTCACTCAAGTCCTGTCTGCCCTGGACCTGGGAGACTGGATGGTAGCGTTGAACCTACAGGATGCATACTTCAACATTCCCTTTCTGCCTGCCCACAGTCATTACCTGCGGTTCATGGTGAGCACGAGCACTTTTAGTCTGCCGTGCTCCCTTTTGGCTTTACCAGCGCCCCTTGGATGTTCACCAAGGTGATGCCGGTGGTTGCAGCTCATGTGCAGAGATCAGTGGTGCCAATCTGCCCCTATCTCGACGACTGACTGTTGGAGGCCGGCTCGCCCCAGGCTATCATCTTCCATCTCCAGACTATGGCGGACGCCCTGCATTCGCTGGGTTTCATTATCAACGTGACGAAGTCATACCTGACTTCATCTCAGACGTTCCCTTTCATCTGAGCTTTTCTTGACACTGCAATATCTGGCCTATCCTCCCGAACAGCGAGTCCAGGATTTTCAGGCATTGTTACTGATGTTTCAGCCTCTATCCTGGATTTCATTGAGACTGAATCTGAGGCTGCTGGGACTCATGGTCTCATGCATCCTGCTGGCATATGCGGGCTCTGCAGTGGGACCTGAAGTTCCAGTGGGCACAGCATCAGGAGGGAATTGCAAAAGATCAGCAGTGGTGGATAAGGAACTGCGAATGGGTCAGCGGCAGACCCTCTTCCTTCCCAAACCAGATCTCACAGTGGTGACGGATGCGTCACTCCTGGGATCGGGTGGTCAGAGGACTCTGGTCTACGGCAGAATCCGGACTCCACATCACCCTGTTGGAGCTCAGGGCGATCTGGCTGGCATTAAAAGCCTTTCTACCCTGAACCTGTCAAAGCTCCGCCTTCTTGTGTGGAGATTAAGCAGCAACAGTTGACAGCTTTCGATCTTCTGCCTGAAGTCTGCAATTTTATCTTGGCAGTTAGGCGTCCCTCCACCAAAATGGTATACGCCTGCTATTGGGGCAGGTTTGTGGCATGGTGTGCAGAGAAACAGGTTGATCCTCTTTCTGCTCCTCTGTCTCAGGTCCTTCTCTTTATCCTTTCCTTTCGGCCAGCAAAGCTCTGCTCTGGACACCTTAAGGGACTATCTATTTCTTATCTAAGCCTTTTTCTGGTTGCCTGACCAGCCATCTCTTTTCCAATTCCCTATTGTACATTGGTTCTTGAAAGGTTTGCAACATGTTTCCTCCTTCCCCCTTCATTATGCCTCAGAGGGACTTTAATTTAGTCCTGACCTTCTTGATGTTACCTCCTTTTGAGCCCTTCCTCTCAGGCTCCGTACAATCAATGTGGCCTTTTTGGTAGCATTAACATCTGCCCGGAGGGTCAGTGAGCTTCAGGATTTGTCATCCAAGCCTCCATATCTGAATATCTACCCAGACAAGCTGGTTCGTCGCTCTAGAGCTTCCATTCTGCTGAAAGTGGTTACTCCTTTTCATGTAGGCCAGTCCATCACCCGGCCCACTTTTTACACTCTGCCGCATCCCTCTAAGGAAGAGGAGCGACTCAACTGCCCGGGCCCAAAAATAGTATTGTCGTTCGACCTTGATTGCTTGAGAGAGTTCTGAGTGGACGACCAACTCTTCGTATGGTATGTCGGAGCGAAAAAGGGAAAGGCCGTGCAGAAGCGGACCATCTCACGGTGGATCGTCCTCTGCATTCAAATCTGCTATGCATTGGCCAATAAACAACCCCTTAGTGCTTGCGTGCTCATTCCACCAGAACTAAGGCTGAGACCACTGCATTAGCATGCAAAATCTCGGTCCTGGACATCTGCCAAGCAGCAACGTGGGCCCCTCTGCACACATTCACAAACACTGCTGCCTGGAAGGCCAGGTCCGTCGGGACAGGCACGTTGCCTGCTCAGTTCTGCAGGACTTTTTAGTGTGAAATTTTCGCAGGCCCACCTGCAGGGACGTATTGCTTGGAAATGTATTTTTAGGTAAGGAATCTGCAGCTAGAAGTCCCTATCTGATGAACAAGTTACTTACCTTCGGTAATTCCCTATCTGGTAGAGAGACTATCTAGCTACAGTTTCCTTACCAACCTACCAATTCTCCCCTCTCTGCTAACAGATTTCTAGGGACAGAGCTTTCCCCTTTCAGGGCCCTCGTTTTCCGCACCAGTGGTCAGTGTTCTTCATGGCTCCGCGCTCCAGGCGCCTTAATATGTATATGACGCTCTTTCCCTGTTTGCACCCGGCACACCTTTCAACAGGGTCGACCTAGCCGTAGGGCAGCCGTACCCTGGAGGCAGCATATTCAGGTGAAAAACAGAGCAGCTTTAACGCAGCCGCTTCGTGTTTCACTGTGCAGGCAGGGATTAGAGATCCCCTTGCAGGCAGTTGCAGTGAGTGGTTGCATCCGCCCTTACAGAGGGCTGCTATCAGGGGGTCACTGAAGGTGGGGCGAACTGTCGGTGACCCCCTGACAGCTTCTTTGCTTCTGCGCCCACGTCTATAATACGGCGCAGACGCAAAGGGATTCCCTCATTTACATGGGGCAATGTCCCATGCAAATGAGGCAATGTCCTCTTGAGAAAGCGCTGTATGCGCTACTGCTTTCAGTATTACAGAATGTGCCGCACAGGTGTCTGCGGCCCCTTCTGTAATACCAAAGTGCCCCGGGGACTTTGTGTAATACAGCCCCTGGTGTGCAATGTCGCAAAAAGAAACTGACGTCAGTGCGCTGGGGTGGCGCCAATATAGGCACTGCGCACCTCGCTTCCGGCATGGATGACGCCACTTGGAGCCGAACGGTGCCACCTACCGGTGCACAGGGGTGTAATGTTCACGAAAAGTTTCCAAATCCAGTCTGACTCCTGGGGATAAATCTAAGGGTAGGTAGTCTCTACCCGATAAGGCGTTACCAAAGGTAAGTAACTTGTTCAATATGAAAAGCATTTTCAGAGAAGCATCTTCAAATTTCTTGCCAAACTTGGATCAACTTTGGGAAGTAGTGCTGAAAGTTATTCATATAACAGTTAGGTGTAGCTTTTCAAGCAGAGACCTTCACATTTCTTCAGAGTGCCGGTGCATGCAGTGAATAATTTTACCATCAGGACATGGTTGTTTTGGTCTTGAATAGGCAGACTTCAAGGAGACTTTTCAATTTGGCCTAAGATTGTGCACATTCATTTGTTGGTAGCTTTTTGGAACTATAGTAGCTTTTGGAGAAGATGCTGCTCATGTCAAATAGTGGTAAAATAAAATTGGGTCCAAAAGTATAGTAACCCAAGTATATGTAATGGGCATCATGCACAATTCCTTCTGAAAACATAAAGATGATGGTAGAAGAACATTACTGCCCTAACCTGGAGTGCCACTTAAAGTGCAGTATTCAGGTTAGAGCCCTTTTGATATAATTGATTACCTGGGGGAAATACTTCGCCTCAGTTAAACCTTTGGCTCACTCCCAGATCTCGGGTTTGGCAGCGTAATATATTCCAAACTAAGGTTCAAGTAAGTACCATCCATGTTTCCATTAACAATCTAACCCACAAATCATATCTTTTTGAGAATCATCAGATACTTGATAGAGAAACATTGAAAAATATGATCAAGAACGTCCAGCAGTGACAGCATCTTTATCTAACAAAGGATATTTGAAATCTCCAGTTGACCTAGAACTTCCCCAAAGACATTGACCACAATGATATACCTGGAGGATCACAATTAACCACACAATCCATTTCTCTGTTTATATGTTATATAGAAAATGTTTCTGGGTAAAAAGTCCTAAAACCTAGTAAATTTAGTAAAACACAATCAAAAAGCAACTCCTTATAGACCTATTAAAACTGCACATAAAACAAATTACGATGGCAGCAAGCATTGGCAAATCAATATGGATGACCTAAGCAAGCTGCTGTGATCATTATTGTTTTTTTATTGCAAGCTTTTAGCACAAAATAAAAACATGCACCCTATACTTTCTGGCAAACACAATAATATGATGGACGGAGCGCTGAAATGTTTCAGACACTCACCCCCAGTCACTATTAGATCTGTGTTGAATCCATCATCGTTCTTTTGCTCACTTAGCCACCCGAGGTCAGACCCAGCCATATGCAAATCAGTCTTGACCCTGTTCCTCAGGGGAACAGTCCAGCCCGAACTGACAAGCAATGTTTTCCTTGGACCGGAAACAGGCATCCTGGGACCAGTTTCTGGGTAACACCCCTCATCAGCCAGGCTAGCTTGAGTCCAGTGGCAAAGTGAGCAAGGGACCGATGTCTGGGCATACCCTGCCAACTTAGGGCGAACAAGCAAACACAGTAAGAGGATGGACGAAGCGCTGAAACATTTCAGACACTCACCCCCCAGTCACTAGTAGATCTGGGTTGAATCCATCATTGCTCTATTGTTCATTTCGGCACCCCAGTTCAGACCAAGCAACCTGGCCTGGCAGTTCGGGCTGGACTGTCCCCATGGGCAGCAGGGTCAAGATTGATTTGCATATGGCTGGGTTTAAACTGAAATTGCATGGGGAGCAAAAAAACGAAGGGTTTAGACCCAGATCTCTGTACTGGGGTGAATGTTTGGCATTGGTCAACATTCTGTCAATCAGTTGTTCTTTTTGCATTTGTCACCCTATACTTTCTGGCCATATGCTGGCTGTATGCTATGTGGCAGGCGTGTGTATTTGGCACCGGTATAGAATCCTTTATTTTTAATGCTCTAAACAAGAAAATATAATTTTAATTTGTGCATAAACAATTTACTATTGTCTTTGAATGCCTGTATCCTGACACAAGATTTAGTTTAAACACAGAAGGATGTCTAAAACAAATTAAAAATAGGATAAAGAATGGAAAAAAAAAACATGGCCAACGTTAAGTATTGGTCCACCATCCCAAGCACTGAAGTGCAAAGGCACAAGTGCACATTTGATCAGGCAAAATGTTATTGCTCACATTGCAACCATTTCATTATGCCATGCTGTATTGCTGTGGTGGGTGTAAGCAAAATGCTAATGACAGTTGAACAGACCAATAGATGGAGAGTGCTGACCAAACGCCTCTCTGTATTTATTCATGTATGTATGTAGTTATGATGTTGATTTGATTACATTGTTGTCCCTAGACCAGACCTAAATGTTTAGCAATACTGAATAATCACAAATGCGACTTAAGAGAGCTCCCTAAGGCACAAACATGGCTTGCAGAATAAGTGGAGCTGAAATCAATTATGCTAGGATTTTATTTAAGGAAATTATCTTGGTGTTTTAAACGTTTCTGTTCCAAAACCATTACCATAAGCCTTGTAGATATTTTTGATCACTTAATAATTGACAATAGTATTGGATTTGCTATTTGCGGTGAATAGGTCCTGGCTAATTAATCTTTTTGCAGTAAATGTTCCATTTATTAATCCTTAAATATTTATATTTCACGTGGTTTGCTTTGTTTGGTATGTTTTGATGTGTGTTCTGCTGCAGGCAAATTACAATCTTTTCATAGTAGGGCATTGTTTCAAAGAGCATGCAATCCATTCAAACCAAATCTTATAAGTTTATTAAATATTGCAAGTGGGGGTTTTAAAAGTTTTATCTGCTAGAGACTTATAGCCGCAGATTTCTTACCTTAGAATAGTCCCCAGACGTCAGACTGGATCTGGAAATTTTCGAGCAGTACTCCGCGGTAGGTGATGGTGTTCTGCTCCATATCGGCATCATTTGCAATGGAAGTGACTTGCGCAGGGCCTATATAGACGCCACCCAGGCACGCTGATGTCTGTTTTTCTTTCTGCTCCAGTCAGCGCTGATCCAGAGAGAGCTACCCCCAGTCATTGTTTGACTGACTTTTTTCTCTCCTTTTGTTGAAGCTTTTTGAGGTTGTCATCTCATCTCCTTGTGTGTTAGCGATGTCCCCTAAAAAACTAACAGGCTTTAAACCATGTGATGCCTGTCACAGGCAGATGTCAGTGACAGACCTTCATTTGGTTTGCCTATGATGCTTGGAGTAGTACCATGACTCTAAGACTTGTGAGGTCTGCTGCGCCATGAATTTCAAGGTGCTGAGAGAACGGTTCCTTAAGGTCCTCTGCTCCCAACGTCTGATGACCCCACAACACTCTTGAATCTGGTCACGCTAAAGGTCCTAGGACAGCTCGAGGAGCCATTCCTGACAATCGTCGTTACGATCGAAGTTATCGGGTATGTCCCACAAACAGAAGTTGAAGTGGTCTTCGACTTCCCCGCGCCGGTCCAAGTCATCCAACGAGGTACATGAGTATTGCACTGTAGGCCGTGCTCCGCTTTGGGCCTGTGCCAAGGTCCACTCCGTGCCTCCCAGAATTTCCCAGAGCGACCCCATCCAACTCAAGGATTTTTATGAGACCATGCACCTCATATTTGGGTGGCCTGAATCCTCTGGAGTTCCTTCGGGCACCACAGGTGCTGGAGGGGCCCTTACTGGTACTCCGCTGGCGGGTCTGCCTTCGGCACCAGTCAGGCCCCTTGGACTCAGAGCAGCACCAACCCAGAGTCCGAAACATTAATCGATGCCTGCTCAGTGGCGTTTCTCCCTGTGCCACTGACGTCCCACAGCGGTACAGGCCTCTTCGTCGTACCAAACTCTGACATGGAGCAGCATGGGTGGTGTCCGACGCCGACTGGTACCATGCCCTCTGAACAGGGCCAATGCCTTTTTCCTTTGACTGTAGTGACAGATGCCTCACTCCTGGGATGGGACGGCCATCTGGAAGAGGTAGAGATTCGAGGACTGTGGTCTCTGGTGGACTTCAAACTTCACATCCAACTTTTAGAGCTCCTGGAGATCCGGTTGGCATTTAAAGCCTTTCTTCCTTCAATCAAGGGAAGGCAGGTACAGGTGTTAACGGACAGCACCACTGCCATGTGGTACTGCAAAAAAAAATGGTGTGTGGTGGTGGACCCTTTGTCAAGAGGCCCTGCACAGGCTCCCTGAATGCCAGGGCAGATTAACTCAGCCTTCCAATCCTAGCGGATCACAAGTGGCGTCTTCATCCGGAGATGGTGCAAGGTCTCTTTCAAGAGTGGGAAGTGCCTTGGTTAGATCCATTCGCCACCGCTGAGAACGCACAATGTCAGCAGTTCTACACGCTGGACTTTTCAAAGGCAGCTCTCACTCTTTTATGCCTTTCCGCCAGTATCACTCCTGCGCAGAGTTCTCAAGAACATTAGGAATGACCGGGCCCAAGTCATTTTTGTGGCTCCGGACTGGGCATGGAGAGTCTGGTATTCCGAGCTACTGAGCATGACTATCAGGTCTCCGTTCAGGCTGCCTCTTCGGGAGGGTTGATAGCTTTTGACCTTCCTCCCGAAATTTGTGATGCTATTCTGGCCAGCAGGCCTACCGCCACAAAGACTGTATACACCTGCCACTGGGACATGTTCCTGCCGTGTTGTGCATCCAAGGATATTGATTCTCTTCCGGTGCCCTTTTCCCAAGTTCTATTCTCTGGCCCACCAGAATTCTTCTCTGGTAACTGTCAAAGGTTGCTTGTCCCCCATTTCTGCATTTTTGCAGTTGCCGGACCAACCTTCTTTGTTCAAGTCACCTGTTGTGACTAGATTCCTCAAAGGTCTTCAACACGTTTCCTCCCAGGCCAATCATCGTGCCCCAATGGGATCTTAATCTGGTCCTAACCTTTCTTATGTGCGCACCTTTTTAGCTGCTGCACAACTCCCCACTTCCCATCAAGATGGCTTCTCTAGTGGCTATAACATCGACCAGGAGGGTCTGCAAACTGCAGACACATTGTGTTCACCCTCCTTATAGCACCCAGACAAACTGGTTCTCCTGACCTGCACCCCTTTCTCCCTATGGTTGTTACATTTTTCATGTAGGTCAAAACATCAGCTTGCCTACCTTCTTTGCCCAGCCTCACACTTCTAAAGAAGAAGAGATACTCCATTGTGTGGACCAAACAAGAGTGTTGTCGTTCTACCTACATTGCAGTAGAGTTTGGGTTGGACATTCAACTCTTTGTAGGGTCTGTCGAGGCTAAGAAAGGGAAGGATGTGCAGAAAAGGATCTCACGATGGATAGTACTCTGCATAAAGATCTGCTGTGCACTGGCAAAGAAGCAAACCCCTGAAGGCTTGCATGCTCATTCTACTAGTGCCAAGGCTTTGACCACTCTTGTTTGCTCGTGGAGTCCCTGTTCTGGTTATCTATCAGGCAGCAATGTGGGCACCCTTGCAAACATTAACCAAATATTACTGTCTGGATGGTCACGACCGTAGTGATGGGCACTTTGCCCAGTCGGTCCTACAGGACTTCTTGGTTTAATCTATTTCACAGATCCACCTCCAGTTGAGTATTGCTTGGGTATCTATTCTGAGGTAAGGAATCTACGTCTAGATGTCTATCGGATGAACAAGTTACTTACACTTTGGTAACACTTTATCTGCTTAGAGACTCTATCTAGGCGCAGATTCCTTACTGAGCCTCCCTGCTCTGTGAAGTGATTTCATAGGGTCACGCTTCTCAGGGCCTTTGCAATACACACTGGTATGCCAGCATTCTTAGTGGCTCCACGCTTCTGGTGTGGAAAGTCGGAAAAGAAACTGACAGCAGCGTGCTGGGGTGGCGGCTACTGTGGCACCGCACTCGCCACTTCTATGCAGACGTGGAGCTGAACAGCTCCACCTACCGACACAGAGTATTCTCGAAAATTTCTGGATCCAGTTTGATGCCTGTGGATTATTCTATGGTAAGAAATCTGCAGCTAGAGAGAGTTTTTACTAAATAAGGCATTACCGAAGGTAGGTAACTTATTCTTCAAAAATTTTCAGTAAGAGACGGAATAATTTAAAAACAAATTCTTCAGAATGGACAGTGGACAATATGTGAGGGTACTTTTATTTCAAGGAAACAGCAAACAATTACAATGAATGAATAAAATGTTTAAATCTATGATCACTTTATTAGTGCTGGATTTTATCTTGGTCACTGCTTCCATTATGCTGCATATGTTACTGTTCTTACTTTCTCTTGCAATCGTGGGACGAAGAGCAATGTATTAAGTGGTATTTTCCGGTCAGCAGATTAGACCCTCAATTAATCTAGTCTGCTTTGTCGGTTATCCTTTACTTTCTTTGATCTTTCAGGAGAAGACATGCAGTGAACTAAAATGCAAAAGTTACCTCAAACACTTCTTTAATATAATCTTCCAGTTGGCTAATGTTCATATTACCTCATCATCTGTTTTCCTTTTCCCAGTTTTACTTGACACATTTAGACACAGTACCATAATACAAACATCTGGAAAGAAAGCCTTCTTTTTCACTTTCAATAGTCTTTCTTTCATTTATATTATATTTCTTAGACAAACCCTCTCCTTCATTGTGCTTTACCAACATAAAAGCAGGGATACTCATGAACTAATGCTTAATTTGTGTAACCATCAGCCTAAATGTAGGGGTGTTCAAGTGTTACTTAAACAAAGGGCCTAGTTTTTAACATGTAATGAAGCTTCACTGATATTGACTGTGCATTAGCTATTAGATTGAGCAAGGGCATTCGCGGGAGCAGGGTTGGCTGTTGCACCTCGAATCAGGAGAAAGAGATGGGGTGGCTCTCCTATCTTGCAGCTCTGGCTTGGAATGCCCTTCCTTTGGATATGCAGGTGTTGAAGGATGAAAACTGCTTTGGGGGTAATCTTAAAACCTGGCTGTGCCAATCTGCTTTTCAGTAATTTGGTTGTGTACTTAGCTGTCTGCTTTGTCCTAGTGCCGGGACACTCTTTGAGTAGCCGTTTGCTTTATAAATCTTGATTGATTACCTGATACTTTCACCAAAAGCATAAAAAGTATTCAGATCTACATTTCACTGTTGGTTGTTTGTCTCGTGAGAGAGTGGTGGTGTCCCTTTTATATTTTTTTAACAATTCTGAACTCTTGTGTAATCTAAGATTTTTTTTTTTTAGATTGCTATTTAAGGAAGGTTAGAGCCTTCTTCCTCATTCTCAGCACTGCAGAATGAGAGGGATGAAAGTGCAGAGAGAAGCAACAATGTGGATCCTGTGGCTTAGGAGGAGAAAGCCTTTTTCTTATCACATTTTCAACTGATAGTTATAGTTTCAGAAGTTTTGTCTTAGTCTTTGAGGTCTGTGGATGGTCTTCATGCTAAGCGTCCAGTTTTAGACCCTTCTCAAGATTCTGGAACAGTTGAGGGTCAGGATCAACACCATTACATAAAGAGAAATATGTACAAGGTCTTCAAACGAAAGAGGTCATTACCCATATTTGAACATTAAGCAGCTTGAAGCTACCAGAGCTTGAAGTTGATGACTTCTGCATTCAATACACACTTCAACTTAAGCCTTACCTTTTTATAAGTTAATAAAAAAGACATGGTGTTAAAACAATGAAAATATCTGCACAAATCTGGGTTTCCTAGATTTTTGAGTAACAAATTTAAACTGACTAAGGAAAGTTTCACACAGGTGCCTAATGTGAACTCTATCCCTTGCATGCATGATAGCTTCCTCTTTGGCCTTGGAAGAAGTAACTCTGCCAGACCCTTAGGATAAAGAAAAGATGAAAAGAGCACCTAAGCGGACCTTTACAGCTTCAACTTTTTCAATTGGAGCATGAACTTTTGTTGCCTAAACCAGCTCAGCAATGTTGAAAGATTTTATTTGAGTTGTATTCAGAAAAGTGAAGTTCTGCACCCCTGATGGGTTCTGCAGAGCTTTCAGCTCGATTCCTTTCAACTATCCATATGGTCATCTTAAAGGCGGCAGGTGCTTCTTTAGTAGTAAGATGTAATTGGTTAAATTGTGGAGATTGAAAGAAGGCCAGAGAGCTTTCTGGTTTCAAAAACTGTTTGCTCTAGATTTGAAGGAGTTGATTCAGAAATCGACAGAAAAATTAAAGATTTTGTAACATTTCTGTGTTTTTATCTCCTGCAGAAATTCTCAAGGGTATTGAGACAGCAGACATCCCGTATAAGGCTAAGCCTGAGGCAGGGACCCCCTATTAGGCAAGATCCAGGCATATGGTCAGTTGTAGCAGCAAACATAGCAGCCTCCAAAAGACTGTTCTACATCAGTTCCAGTAAGAACCAGAATACAGCTACACCATGAGTTTGTCATCCCAAAGTAAATGAGTGCTAGATATGGTTATTTTAAAGCGTTTTGTCATCCTGTAGCAGAGCATCTTTACAGAATAACTCCTTACATTGCCAGGAATAGAATCCATGTGGTAGAGACAAGCGTAGTAACAGTGCCTCAAGAACAAGGAAGGAAACTAGGTTTCTATTCTATCGTGTTTCTAGTCCCCAAATGGAACATTTTGCTCAATATTAGTCCTGAAGGAAGTGAATTTTTTTTTAAAATATGTACCGTTCTAGATGGTGACATTACATTGATTGCTCCAGGGTAAGTTTAGAAGTAGAGTGCCTATTTCCACATCCAAATTAATCTGTCAAGTTAACGTTTACTATGGTTTGTAGTAGGTGTTAGAAATGGGATCTCTGGTTGGCTAAGGCTTGCGCCAAAGCCAGGCAGAGACCACCACTCTAGTCAGGGCAAGGGAGTTACACGCCAAAGATAACCCCTGCTCACCCCCTTGGTAGCTTGGCACGAGCAGTCAGGCCTATCCCGGAGGCAATGTGTAAAGCGTTTGCGCAACACCCCCACAGCAACAACATACTAGGCACACCACAAAAAGGAACTCCACACAAGGTTATATATAAAAATAGCCTTTGTATTATCATAAAACACATTAGAATAGTACTCACATAATATACATCGTGCCACCTGGCACGGGGTCATATTTACAAGGGAATTATTTACACCTGACAGGGCCAACTGGACCACTGTCAGAACCAGCACAAAGCGAACTTAGTATAGGTAGTACTTATAATAAATGTAGAACACATCATGAACGTACAACCATTAATCACTGGTAACCACTGTACTTAGCATCAGCCTGTAACATAAACTACATTATGCACAGTATCACATCAGGCGCGAATTACATTCTGCGCCAACCTCACCAGCATAAATACATTATGCAAGCCTCTCATAAGTCTAAACCCATTAGACCCTAACCTCCTAAGTATAACTCACATTAGGGGCGTAAAGCGCAGTAGAGAGTAACTCCCAACCTAAACGCATTAGGTAATAATAAAATCACAAGCATAAACACATTATGCAAAACCTCATAATCATAACAGTACATTAGAGGTATAATACAGGGTGCGTAAATCATACTCCATGATTACATTTCCTAGCACCCAAAATCACATCAGCACATAGATCAGATTAGGGCCTGGCGCCCTATAAACGTAACTGTCCCCCTGGCCAACTGGCCATCTCAAAAGGGGCTCAAATGCTCTATGTCCACAGTCAGGGCGCGCTGCCAACGCAGCGAAAGTCAAGGGTGCGCAACTGCGCAAACCTAAACGTAGCAGCTGCCCACTACTTGCTGGGCAGCTGGGAAGATATGGGGCAGCGGAGTGCATCCCACTCCTAACTTCAAACATGCCCCCCCCCCCCAAAGAAAAATTAGCCTAAACGGTGCAGCTGCCCACTACTGGCTGGGCAGCTGTGCATCCAGTGAAGGCCCGGCACCTCTGTGCCCTCTGGACCCCCATGTGGCACTAAACACATGCCCCCATCGTTGGAGCGCACTGGTGCTGGTGCCTCGATCGGCACGAACACTGGGGAGAACACTGGCCCCTCTGGCCCTTTAAATGACAATGTGCCCCCTTCGTGGGAGCGACTCGGGCTCTCAAAACATGCCCAGGGTTGGAGCCACGCCGGCTCTAAGAATAACTGTGCCCCACGTTGGAGCGGCCCGCCCTCTGGCGGGTCCGCTCAGGACTAGGCACTCCCTGTGCCAACACGAAGCGACCCAGGGAGAGGGCACCGACAATGTGCCCCGACATACACCAGAATTGCCACCATCGTTGGAGCGGCCCTCTGCCAGGCGGGGCCGCTCAGAAACTAACCCTCTAGCCTGTGCCCCGACCGGCACCCGCAACGGAGAAGCCACTACTCACCGGGCTCTCCATGCCGTGCTGATCTGGTCCCCTCTTGGCTTCACCCGGGCCCCCTCCTGGGACCCGGGACTTCGCTCTGGAGCAGCGAGGCTCCGGACGGTTCTCCTTTCCGCCCGCACTTCACCCGGGCCCCCTCCTGGGACCCGGGACTTCTCCTTGGTGCTCCGGGAGGCGGGGTAGGCTCCCGTTCCCCCTCTCTGCACACCGGGGCTCCCATCGGCTCACGGGAGCCCCACATCGACAGGGGCACAACTTCCGGTCCTGCGGCCGGCCCCGCCCAGAGGCAGGCGAACTTTGCCTGGCTTCCGGGTCGGCGGCCATTATTCACTCGGGCCGCCGCAGTGAACTGCGGGGTGGGCTCCCGCTCCGTACAATGAGATAAGCGGGGTGGGCACCCGCAAAAGCTCCACAAGAATGCGGGGTGGGCACCCGCCTTTTAAATAAAGAAATAAGCGGGGTGGGCACCCGCAAAGCTCCGCATCGATCGGGGGGGGGATCCCCACGTCGGGATTCCCTCCCAACAAGCTGCAGCTCAGCGCTGCAGCGGAAAGCAGAAGCGCTCTTTCCTCCTGGGGGAATTTCAAATAAAAGCACCCTTCAGGATTAGGAGCCACAGCTCCACAGCCAAAAAGTCCAGGAGAGTTTCAGGGGCAGAGCTGGGCCCAGGGGCCAGCACACAGGGCCCTCCAGCAGGGAGGCAGCCCCCATGGCGGTCCCTCCTGGGCCCCAGCCGCAGCAAGCCCCCCCTCCGTCAGGAACAGAACAGAGACACTGCACCTTTACATGGGGTCACAGCCCCTTCTTTTATACACCCTTTTCCCTTTGTGTCACAGCACAGGGCTGGGGAAAAACCAGACGCAACTGGTTTGGGGGAGCTTTGGAGCACTTTGTTTTGCTCAGCTCCTCTCTCCTTTCTCAGGACAGGCCAGGGACATCAGACGCACCACAGGGGTGGAGCCAGCATTGTGGAGGGAAGGCACAGCCCTATTCAGGCCCCAGGTGCAACTCCTCCCTCCCATCTAGATGTAGATCTCTCTATTCACCACTGCGCTGACTCACCCTGCCCCTCCAGGAGCCACACACACCTCCCAGCCCCTGTCACTCACAAAGCCAGACATGCAATTCACATCAGGCAGGCAGACACAGAGCACACATAAATGCCAACTTCTAAAAGTGGCACTTCTCCACTAGTCACAATAAATCTGCGCACACCATTGCGCAGCATTTATTCTCACGAGATTCGCACATACTAAACTCGCCCCTGCACTCCTCTCACACCAGGAATTACCATGGACACACATATCCCCCATGCATTCCTATGGGAGGGCAGGACAATCTCACCACACGCACTCAGCGCGCACGCACTTTACACTGGCCCACAGTGCTAAAGTGCCCAGAGACTTAAAACTACTGACATACAAGGCAAAAAGTTTAGGGGTGAACCGGCCAAAAAGGGCCAAGTCCAACAGTAGGCAATCCTAATTTTAATGCAAAGTTATTCCTTTCAACTTTGTCTGCTCCAAGGGTATTTACTAAGGTATTGGCTTTAGTTGTAGCATCTTTACAGTTAAAAGGAAGCTTTTCCTTCTCTTTTCAAAGGTGGAATGTGATGCATTTAAGGTTTTCAGTCATCTGAAAGATCTGGGTTTTCTCACCTGGATAACTTCTCAACCATCCTGCTACGTTAAACAACCCCCACCACCACCACCCCTGGGCTCTCGGCAGGCTGTGTGAACCCTCATTGGTATCTGGTCAACAGCCTCCTGCAGCACCAGCAAACACCTCTGGGAAGCTTGTATGTATAACCATACATGCGTTGCTGTGCATAAGGGCAGGGTTGTAAATCAAGGCATGGGACGTGGGAAGGGATCTTTTTCCCCATATGGTGGTTTAATCTTCTGGTCAAACGCAAACAATTAGTGAGTGTAAAAAAAAATAAATGTTAATTTAATAATCACTGAATATATTCCTGACCTCGTCTGCAGTTCTGCTGCTATGTCAACGCCCTGCAAGTTTATTTCCTTAATTTGAGAACTCAGTCCTTTGTTCTCCTGCTGTTTTGTTTGAATGTCACTGTGGGTATCTGTTTAACACAGGAAAAAAAGCAATTGGGATTCGGAGGGGTTAATGGAGTGGAGTGTTGGAGGGGAAGCAGTCCGATGCAAAGCAGTAAGAGGCCCTTCTCGGTACATTGGAGGTGCCTTATGGGAGGTGGGAAACTGGAGTCTAATAATGTACTTAATTACCCCCTAAAGACTCAGTCTCTGACACACAAACATTTTACTGGAGAAGGCCAAGATAGAACTACTAATGAAACCTGCCTGTGGAGGGATGAAAGGAAAATGCAGCAGGGGCTGGAAAAGTGGAATCTGAATAAGCAAACATTAATCCCGAGAGGACAGTGTGTTTGAAAAAAAAAACAGAAGTGCTGTTCAGCATACAGTTCATCCACACATAAGAGCATAAGGCTCTCATAAACCAAGAAAAATAAGACGTTAAAAAAAGCGCTATTTAGACGGTGTCAGGAAAAATAATTCCGTCCAGCCTGGATAAACTAGAGACTAAACGTGTTATCCAAGTTGGCATGAGACTGCAAATTACCAATGGCGGCCGGCATGACTGGTGGGTGGCGAGGTGGGCAAGAGGGCTGGCCAAACAGTCATTGTGCACTTAGGAGGGCTGTGGGTTCTACCACTCCTCTCCTGCCCACCCCCTCACCCAAAGCTGCTGCAGCAGGAGGACATAATAAGATGATAGTAACATTACGTTATTATCATTTTATTTTTTCCTTTCTTTTACTGCTTCAAGGCAGTGGGGCAATGCTCCTCCGCCTTAGTGGAGGAGCCGCCACTGCAAATCATCTTCCCCATGCCTACAAAATAAATAAAATAAACTTGTCCTTGTGTAATTTAACTGGTGCTAATGTAAGGTACTCCAATACCTTCGGGTTGAGGTTCGAGATACAAGATAACTTCAAAAGAATAAATAAATTAAAGACCTAAGGGGGCAGCACCTCGAACCTGGCCTATGGTGATATGCTGGCCCTGAAAATGTCTGCCACTTGCCAGGGAGGGGGTGGGGCACCTGCTAGGTGCACGCATTTCTGCAAAGCGTCCTTGTGCAGTTCAGTTTGTTATGCCGGGAGGTGAATAGAGGGTTAAGGGAAACAGATGGCACATTTCAGTGTGTCTTGTTTCCGTACTGGATAAGCTAGAGACTTAACGTGGTGTGCAAGTAAGTTCTCTTTACTGTCTCATAGTGCCATTATCGGCAACTTCTCCCACCCCCAGTCTGAGCATGCAAGAATGAATAAATACACAAGACAACTTTGTAGTGGGAAAATATTGCTGCAGGTTTATTCCATACAGGAGTATGCAATATGTGGGTTATCTTACGGGCGATCCAAGGGCGGGCAGCTGTGCCAACCTATGCTGCCCCCGCCCGCCTGGTGAGCCAGCACTGTGGGACACCCCGTCAGTGCTACCTTTGATGATCCTCTTCCGGATCACGTGACACGTTGGTCTGTTCTACTCACGCCCTTTTCAGGGCGGAGCGTAGCAGGGCAAACCCCCGGTTGGTCAGGCCCCCAACCGCCCGAAGGACTAACGGGGCGCCGTCGCGGTTTTCCAGGAACCTGCCCTGAGGCTCCTGGTCTTTGGCTCTGGCACCCCTACTGTGCCGCGCAGAGGTACCCTTACTGTACCGGTCTGCCGCAGAGGTACCCTTACTGTACCAGTCTGCTTCCAGATCGCCCTGTAACTCCGCCTGCAACACAAAAGGAAAACATTAAAACATTCAGAGTACCCTGTCCACCAGCCAGGACGCCGGGTAAGAGGTGGGGTGGGAGACGGCGTGGGTGGCGAACAGAGACCACCAGGAGGGGCAGGGGAGGCATATATGCCCTGCCCCCCCCATCGCACCGGAAGGACGTCACAGAGGTGACCTAGCTGGAGGGCTTCACAGCCCCTCCAAAGACTAGAGCGGGTGGGCAGTGCCAAAATGGCACTAAAGGGCCGCCCTGCTGAGGTGACCCCCTGCGGGGGCCGCGGACAGCCGCATAGTGCCATTATCGGCAACTTCTCCCACCCCCAGTCTGAGCATGCAAGAATGAATAAATACACAAGACAACTTTGTAGTGGGAAAATATTGCTGCAGGTTTATTCCATACAGGAGTATGCAATATGTGGGTTATCTTACGGGCGATCCAAGGGCGGGCAGCTGTGCCAACCTATGCTGCCCCCGCCCGCCTGGTGAGCCAGCACTGTGGGACACCCCGTCAGTGCTACCTTTGATGATCCTCTTCCGGATCACGTGACACGTTGGTCTGTTCTACTCACGCCCTTTTCAGGGCGGAGCGTAGCAGGGCAAACCCCCGGTTGGTCAGGCCCCCAACCGCCCGAAGGACTAACGGGGCGCCGTCGCGGTTTTCCAGGAACCTGCCCTGAGGCTCCTGGTCTTTGGCTCTGGCACCCCTACTGTGCCGCGCAGAGGTACCCTTACTGTACCGGTCTGCCGCAGAGGTACCCTTACTGTACCAGTCTGCTTCCAGATCGCCCTGTAACTCCGCCACAGCTCTGGAGGCGGCTCCCGTCGCCGCGAGAGCCCCCACCAAAACAGCTCATTTCCGACCTGCAACCTGCTTTCTAGGGCCTCGTGCATGTCCAGTGGAAAGTGTCCATGCCCACCTGTGGCAATTGCACCCAAGTTTGTCAACCTAACCTAGGTGTACGCCTGGATGGCCATGGTGACAATGGACCCCATCTTTAGCAAAGTAGCCTTTAACATTAGCCTGGAACAGCTCGTCTCTGGTCTGCGAACTTACGCCATGAACTGTTCACTCTTACAGGATGTTCAACGGCCTCCTCTGACTTGGCTCTGTGCCACCTCTGCGGGGATCATCTCGGACCACCAGAGTTACATAGACCCATGTAGTTGCTGATCTCACCAAAACAGCTCAATTTCCAGGCCTCCTGCAAATCTAAGGGAAGGGATTCTCCCTACTGGTGATAGATGAACCCCATCTATATCACAGTAGCCCTTGACGTTAGCCTGGATCAGCTAGTATCTGATGAAACCAAAGGCCCTTCTGGCCTTTGAACCTGTGCCAAGAACTAATCCCCCGCCTGCGGGAAAGTACCACTGCCTCACAAGACCGAGCCCTGTGCCCACTGTGGGTGGGCCGATTTCAGACACCATGGCTCACATTGCCCCAACTATTTGCTGCTCTCACCTAGCTGCCATCCTTCTAGCACCGTGTGTGCCTGAACACCTGCGTCTAACGTTTGCGCTGTCCCTCTGCTTTCTAAATCATGACGCAAGGGCATGGTCATAACTGGAAGTATGTGCCAATGATCGAGGGTGCCCTCCCGCCCTTGCCATGCATCCCTTATTCCTTATGGGAATTTCGCCTGCTAAGTTCCCTCTGTGGTGAAACCCCCCTCGGCATAACAGCTTAGTTAACATGTCTGCATTAATACAGTGAGCACTGTCTGCAATAAGGTGCCTGACGTTACCCTTGGGGCTAATGTAGGCTCCCTCCCTCCTGCAACCTTTAGTTTCAATCCTCCCGTATTTAAAGCGCTTTAACACCATTTCCCACAAATTTGTGGGACAGCGTCACCCTTGCTAGATGACCGCTTCCACAACCAGCCTATCTGCTGGGGCTGTCAGGGCGGAGAATATTGTGCTAACTGGAGCAACCCAAAACCTGCCCATAGAGCAAGGGGCCCCTACTCTGATGCAGTTGCCCAGATATTTGCACTGGACCCATTGGCTTGCTTAACTAAAGCTCGATCCCGTGACCCTTGGAGCTCAATCCAGCTGTGGACCTCGTTTAATTGGGTATCCCTGGAATCCTTGCCCTCCACAACTTCAAGTCCGCATTCAGCTTCCTTTCCAGGCACCTTAAAATGCAGGGTTGGGCATACCAACCCCACATGACCAGGGGGTCATGTGTGTCACCCATGATAATGTTAGAATCTAAGGTTCCCAGGTTCAAGGATTTCCGCAGCCCTCTTTTGAGGGTCTGCTGAGACTACACTGCCTCACAGCATGTTACCCCGCTACCTCCTGCAGCTCCATTAATGCCCTGTTGTGTCCCTGAAAAGGCACCTGACAGGGTGAACTGTCTGATGAAACCAGGAATAAGTGAAAATAGGTAAGAGTGCCCTCATGTACTTGCCATGAATCCCTCCTGTCTTACAGAATTACACCTGTTCAGCTCCTGCTGAAGGGACTTCCCTTTTTCTTAACTGCTAACCCCGTGTGCAGACGTGACATTAAATGGGTAACATCCCGGTTTGTGCCCACCTAATGTGCTATGCTGGGAGCAACTAGGCACCCCACATACCTTGTTTCCCTAATTGTTGGGACAGCAGCACCCTATGTTGGCTTCCGGCGTCCCCAACCCACCTGGCTGGTCCCGCTCTCCAGGCGGGGCATTCGAGCTTAACGGAGCAACATGGAGCCTACCCTTGGTTCTAGGGTGCACTTACTGCGCCCAGTAGACCAGTTTGCACCAACCTTCTTGGTTGCTAAACCCTAGTGAACCTCCTAATGGTGTCACATCTGGTTAGAAAGGGTAATGTATTGTGCCCACTATTAGCACCACCGCACCCTATCGTGGAGTGACAACTGACAGTCCACCCTGCAGCTGACCCTGTTGCTTAATACGGCCCATTAATGCCCTTGCCTGTCCTTCAACGGCACTGGCAACATAATGCCCAGCAGTTTGGTGAAGGGGGTTTTTGGTCCCAGCGTGCGACCCAGCTCATACTAGTTTGCACAGTCCCGGTTAGCCTAGGTGAATGGTCCCTCTGAGCTCTGTGTGGGGCCTATTTCACACTTAAACAAATGCCTATTCGCATGAATTTAGAGTGATGCAAGATTGGACTGGCGGCTACCATTCTCACTCACGCCTGCATATACTAGGCTCAGAACACGGAACACTTGCTCTATAATCCCTTGGATACTTATGTCCAGCTACGCCAATCGATAATGGCTCTGCTTGATCATACTGACCGAAGACACATCAACCCTGCGGGAACCAGGTGGGGATGCTAGCCTGCCCCCAAACTCTGCAACAAACATGACCAGCTGCCCACCAACAAACCATCCCCAGCACCCGGGGGGCATGCCGCCATTCCTTGGCTTGTACACCGACGAGCTTAAGATTAATAATGGTATCGAAGGACCCATCTCTGAGGGCATGCGTGCAACACTATCCACTGCCTCACCCTAGTCACTAAAACGTTCTTTAATACATTGTGGCCGGATTGAGCATTAACTTTAGCTTACTGCTCCAGCCCATTTTGACCCCAACTTTGGTAGTAGCATGCCCTTAATGGTACGTGACCTTCTACAAGCACTGCGCAGAGTTCCCCATGACCACTGGAGACTCCTCTGGTGACGCATGCCCCCGGTGAGGGTGAAGAGCTCATCCTTTCAAGGAGTCAGACCTCGTTATACAGCGAAAGATGCACGTGGGGCACTCGAATAAGACAAAATAACTATTCTTTGCAAAAGAGAACCTGTCCGTCACTATTGTCTATCTTGGGACAGAAGAAGAACCATGATATTATCACTGATCAAATCCGATGTCATATTCGCTACCTCTGTCATTCTCATAAAATCGCCATATCTGACTGACACCGCACTCTCATCCTATGCTTTGTGTGATCTTGGCCCACTTTAGTGTGAGCAGAGCACCGCGATGCATACTTGGCTTCATGGTCGGTAATGCGCAAGTAAACTACCCCCTCCATCAAGTTGGGTTGCACAGTACATAGTAATGGGTGCAGTGGGCTAGTTACTCTCCTGGGGCCCCAATGCCACTGCACTTGCAGTGCTAATGAAAGCTTTGTCGTTTTGGCTGTGTCAACTTTGTTGCCTGCCCCCCTACAACCTCATGGAAATAGTGCTGAACTCTCGCTTACTACACTGCGGAGTGAGCCCACTGTATTCACCAAAGTTCTTCACAATTCCGCTTCTACTAATTGGGAACACGTTCCCCCCATGGTATCTTGGCGCTGCATAACATGTTTATTGTTACTCAACTCCATGGTACTCGTTTTATCGACCTCAGAAGGATACATGCTGAGTGGACCTACCAGGATCTGAACCTGTGACCGAGACATTGAAACAAGCCACTTTCTGTTCTGCCACTCCCCAGGCCTGTGGAATAGTCTCCCAGGGCCGACATCTGGCACTTGAACCCTTACTTGGACGGGCCTGAGCTGGAAACCCAGATCTAGACAGCCTGCCAACCAGCTGACCACGTCCAATACCAGAGTGTCACACATCCACTCCGTAGCCTGGATACTAAACCCGGCATAGATGTATCAGAAGACCTATCTCTTGGCGCCTGTCTACCACAACTTTCGCTGCGTGTCCTAGTCTGTTAAAATCCGGGCACAAGGTAGCCTGCCCCGCTAAGCCCACGAAGAAATCGCAAGACACCTCCAGCAAACGCCTGGTCAAGCAAACACTACCGGCCACCTCACCCCCGTTACCGTACCTCTCGTTGCAGTCGTTGCGTGAAACTAAGTCCACAACATGCCAACACAGGTTTGCCCCCAAATGGCAGTACGATTCACGATGGGAAACATGACATGAGAAAGAACACCACGTCCCCGCAACACTTACTTCCAAGTAATGCCCACCGCGATGGAGAGCACAGACCCCTGTTGCCGAAACCCAAGGAACGCAAAGCAAGGAGGCCCCCAGCGAAATATTTCCTAGTAGCTCCATATTTGCCAAAACACCGAATTGCCCGTCAATATCAGTGAAATATAATCCTGGTACTATGGCATATTCCTAAAAAGCACTTTACCAATGTAATTATCCCTTGGTGCTAGCCGAATAGGTGTATTACCCAATTAAGTTATTTTCCTTCATCTTAGAAAGAGGACGGTTGTATGTGCTAACCTGCAAGTCAAATCTAGGCAGCACTCGCAATAACCACCTGAGCTACACTCGGACTCGGTCCTACAGCGATCTCCGCTGGAGGCGGTAAATGGGTATACCATCAGTAATATCCATCCACTTTATTTTATTAAGGAGGAGCGCAGGCTCAAAGTGTTCCAACCGCCCCCCTGGAAAATTCCATTTGACAGCAAGCTCCTAGAAGCTTTCATCGGGTGACCGCGCTCTACAATGTAGAGAAACACCCACCAAAACCGATGTATTCCCTTTCTCAGACTGCGCAACCGCTGGCCCCCGCTCCAGCAAAGGTAAGTCATTATGTCAAAATTAATAAATAATTACAGGACCTTGAGCAGTGTCGGCGCACTAGGCCAGATGTAAGGGCTCACACAGCAATAAGATTGCTATGTGTGACATTTTCATCATTTCCGTGTAATGGGTGATATTTCACCAGCTATGAGTGACCCCTTTTCACAAGCATAGTCAAACAATGAAGACGATACAACATATTACTATCAGAAAATGCACCAATCTAGGGCAACCACATCCTTAAGCTGCTCCTACCCCTGCTGCAAAGCACCCGAAACGGGAGGGACCTGAGCGCTGTACGTTTGCCTTTTTGGAAATAATGGAGGGCAAATAACCGAAGGGACTCCCACGTCGTGTCTACCTCTAGGCTCGAACCCCGGTCCCTTGGACACAAGTCCGCCACGCCACCAGGTGACCTACACCCCTCCCATAAGCTCCTCCCACAAGTGCTGCAGTGTGGCAGCACATCCTAAAGCTCGGACTAGGGCCGTACTCCCTACACATCAGCAATACCTGTCTCTTATTCCAATAAAGGAATATGTGTGTTCAGCCGGTCCATCCTTGCCGCTGCCACCAACAACCCCGGGCTGCATGTGCTGGAGGGTCGTCTCAGACCGCCCGACCTGCTGCCGCTGCTCGTGGTCCACCTAGGGCCAGTGACATCCCAGAGGCTCCGGGCCGTAAACATTAGATTTTACTGCAATGAATCGTGTGCACGCTTGATTAGGGATGATAAATTGCACCCGAACTTCTGCTTACTATTCACATCAGGCATAGGGTGCGGCCCGGACGAAAACCCCACGTGCATGGCAGCCGCCATCTTCTGCCACCCATACTTAAAACTTGAGCGCCAGGCAGCCTGCCACCCATACTTAAAACTTGAGCGCCAGGCAGCCTGACGCCGCCGAAAGCCCCCCCTCGCACCGCCGAACACAGAGCATCACCCGGCCCGGCTCCATCCCGTCGGAGGTCCGCAAAATTGGTGCGCCCCGGTCCGAGAACGGCCACACGGCCCGCACAAGCTCACCCCGCGGGGCGATCCAACGGCAGTGCACGCAGGGAAAGATTCCAACATGTGCATACCTTGCCCATGCCCCCCACAACATAAAGTACCCCAGGCCTGCAGGATGGTGCAAACAAGATATTGTCGAGCTGCGGCAGCCACTCCTCATTCCGCAGTATAATGACGAGTGCCGCAGTACGAGGGGTATCACACTAACAACCAACAGAATGTGACCCCCGCCCGTCTAACTAGCCCTGAGCCAGCATGCCGCTTCGCGGCGCGTCCTAAAGCTGCACATCTCTGGCAGGGGACAAGACCCACACCGGGGCACCAAGCGGAGGGGGTAGGTAGGCCGACTCACGCTCACACCGATGCTCCCACCGCAACTCCAAGATGAGTGTTGTTCTGACCCTAACGGTCAGGCCCATTGAGCTTCCTCCTGCCCCATGCAGCGTTGGCGCTGGAACCCTCATGGGGCCCACCATCGGGTCACTACCGGGATCTCCTGCGCCACACCACCACGGCCAACAAACCACAGCCTCACATGAAGGCATAGGAGCGCTCCACACGAGCACCGCATCTACATTACCCTTCAGGCACAGGGAGCTTATGTGTTTTGCCGAGGATCACAGGATGCGAACGCGACCCCGAGGCTCGAAACCTGCTGCTTCCCCCTGCTACACAACACACCGCCTGGCCAAAAGGCTCGGGGACATCCAGGCCCCTGACCCCCCGCCCAGGTCACCCGTGCGACCAGGCTCCAACACGCGGTTGGAGCCACAGACCTAAAGGAAAGCCCAGGGAGGGGGGGCTACAGCGCCAACACACTCACGGGTACAAAACCGGACTCCAGACCACGAACGACGGCGTCCTGGACGGCGTGTCCGACCCCCTAGTGGGCCCCCGCTGACGCCATATACAATAAACAAGGAGTCTGCCGCCTCTAAGAGCTCCCAGCCACACCGGAGTGCGGGGAGTCATATCGAAGCCCAAGGCGTTGGAGGAAGTCCCGGGATTTCAATCTCGGGGGCAGTTCTAAAGCGGTCGCCCCAGCTTACCGCACCCCCCCAGCACAACCCATGCTGCGGCCAGCACGACCCCGCGGGCCTTCGCTAGGCCCAGACAATACCTCCACGGAGCCCTAAGAACTCCACAAGCTCGGACCGCAGCAGGCAGTGCCTAAAGAAGGGAGGGACAACCTCACCTCACAACGCAACCCTGGACCGGCACGATCCCACGAAAACGACCCTCCGCGCTGAAGACCACAAAGACGGCGTGGCTGGGAAACATCCAGCACAAAAGTCATCAGTCCAACTGACCACATCCTCTCCCCACAAACCACTGGAGACACGCTGTGAGAGGCAGGGGCAAAACACACCAACCCCGACTCACCTTGACAAACCCGACTAGGCGGCGCCACGATGACCCCTGCGAGCCTGGACAACGTTTCCAGTGCGGAGGTGGGACCGCAACAACGCCGGCCGACGCGAGACAACCAGTCAAGACGGCGTGGCTGGCGAACAGAGACCGCCAGGAGGGGCAGGGGAGGCATATATGCCCTGCCCCCCCCATCGCACCGGAAGGACGTCACAGAGGTGACCTAGCTGGAGGGCTCCACAGCCCCTCCAAAGACTAGAGCGGGTGGGCAGTGCCAAAATGGCACTAAAGGGCCGCCCTGCTGAGGTGGCCCCCTCCGGGGGCCGCGGACAGCCGCAGTCTTCATGTCGGCATGGGACTGCAATTCAAGGACTCGAGGGGGCAGCAGTTACAAACAGTCAGTTGTTATGCTACAAACACCAATATTGGAAAGAAAAAGCCTGGAATGCATGAGCTGCTTTGAAGGGCACGAGGCAACACAGGATCTTTCTGTGACCTGGACACATTTTAAATATGCTCATTTTAGTTGTAACATACATATTCAAAATATACATGTTTTATTGCTCAGGAAATGAACAAAATCATTCCCCAAAAACTGCAAAGACGTTCGAATGTAGATTTATCGGTCTCATTCATAATGTTAGTGAATTTCAATTACAACTAACTGGGTCATAACGTGCTTTTAGCATTAGGTTTAAAGGCACAGTCTTAGAATGTGGAGTAGCTTACAAAACAAGAAAGCTCCGTCGGTCCCTCTAGTATCCAGTGTGACCTAGATGTGGCGAAAGACTGTGTCTTAGCGATAATTGCCGTCTTACGCTTCGATGTGCATATAAAGAAAGAGTTTTTCCTGCTGGTGATGACACTATTCACTCGCGCTGACAGGAGATTCCCACACATTGCTCTGAAGGAGGAGCAGGCGGCTGCATTTGGTCCTCTTCTGCTTCGGACGCCATTTTGGTAGACAACTTAGCGCACCGGGGCTGAACAGCCCTCCAAAGTAAATAAAACAAGGAAGGAGAAGACGGAGAGCCGAACGGATATCTCCTGCTAAAAACCGGACTGTATGAGTGCGAGCCCGTTCTGTAAATCTTAACTGCCAATTGCTGATAAAAATATACAAGACAGAAAAACAAATGAAATAAAGTTGTTTACAAATTACGGTATGACCGCTCAAAATAAAATATAAAATTACCAAAAAACAAATGAATGCTTCCAAAACGTTAAACATTCGACAGGTGCACATTCAAAGAGGCATGTAACGCAACCTCAAAATAAATAAAACATGTAAAAAAAACTCTCTGACGAGACCTAAAAAAAAAATAGTAGTTTGAAAAAAACATGCTATAATAGTAACTTGTGGAGTGATATTGTTCTTGGTCCCTGCTCTTGGGGAGGGATGAATACTGAAAGAGGCATGTGACAAATGCATGCCATAAACAAATGGTAAGAAAGAGCAGAAGAGTGACAATGGAGCCTGCAAATACCAAGCCTATGGGTGGGCTGTAACTGGCAAGCAGATGCCAAAAACACAAATCAGTGAGGAAATGGGCCTGACTTTATTTACTCCAATCAGTCTCTATTTCAGGGAGGGCGAATCAGGCAGCATACCAGCTCAGCAGGATGTTCCATTCCTATGTGAATTACCATCTGTCAAAGGATTTTTTTCTGATGATTGTAGATCATTTTGGCATTCCTATTGGCTTGATCCGTTTACTTCCAAAGGGACACTTCTGCTTCCCTTGAGCTGCACTGGCAGTTGGTGTCATGAAGCCTCCAGGTGGATGCCTGTCTGAGTCGCCCTGTGGGTCTTTTCTGACATTCTTCTGATTCCCCACCTCTCGAGGATGCTTAGTAAAATTTGGGTGGAAGCAGATTAAACCGCATTAGTTGCACCATTGTGGCCTTGCAGCTTTTGATGTCATTCTCTTCAGTCTGTCAGTGGGCCCTCCTTTTAGTCTTCCTCTTAATCCTTCTCTTCAATTTCCTTGGCTGTTCTCTTCTCTGCCTTTACCTGGATGGATGCTGAAAAGATGGATCTACAATTACAAGGCTGTTCTAGAGATGTAATCCTGCATGTTCAGGAATTCAAAAGCCAATAGTTAGGAAGGAAATGCCCACTGCATGGTATAAAGGTTTGATTCCCTAAACTTGAGTGGCCAACTGTGTGTGTAGGTATGTGTCTAGTAGCCTTACTTTTATTTTGGCCTTAACATTGCACCAATCTAAACTTGTGTGCAGATGCCTTCATCTGTCCTTGAATATGCAAGGTCCTGGACATCTGTCAATCAGTGAGGGCTGCATATGTGGTGATTCCTGTGCCACCCCAACGTGGGCTGCAACTGCTTACTTCGGTCTGGGCTGAGCCAACAACCAACCAGCTGTCCCAATGGAACTTCAGCAGCTGACCTGCGCTCAGTCACCAGGATTGCTGTGCTGTGGGATTATGCTGGGCAGATGCGTGTACAAAAACATGACTCACACTTCATTTCCTGCCATCCTCTGGGACTATCTTCATATGCAACTGGCCCCATCCTTACTGGAGTGCGGGGTGCCATCGGATAGGCTCTGGAGGAGTGAGGAGAGGATGATTGAATACCCGCTGCACCACCAGTGGTAGGAAAAGAAAGAAAACTCTGAACTGAGAGCAGATTTGGTTTGTGGGAGAAAGTGTGACTCCATCTGAGACTTACTCTTGCTTGGAACTAGGCAGGAGTAGCTCTAAGAGGGAAAAATCGTACCCAGGATCACTGCTCTGTATACAAATATGGAATGTGTATTATTACTGCTGTGTGATTAAAAGGTAAGCACTGGTCTGGACTTTGAAGTTATTTTGTATATTGGTTGAGTGTTCATTGCTGAGCTTGGGTAAGCCACGCTACCAACTGAGAAACCGGTCTGCTTGCCCTCTATACCCTGATAATTAATTGCAGAAAGAAATAGTAGGGTGAGCCACAGGACACCATTGGCAAGCGTCTTTAACCGTCACTGTTGAGGCTCAGCATACCCTGTCTGCTCTGTGAACACCCATCCATGCTGGCATTTAAGGTTAAACATTGACACCATTTTGAAGTTTGGTGCAAGGATCAAGAGGCTCTAAACCCTAAATTTTGGGATCTATTTTCTTGTTCAATAAGCTTTATTGCTTTTCATAAATCCAAAAGAATCAAGCTAATGAAAAAGGGGAAATAAGTCAGTATCCTATGCAGTCATGTACAGTTGTACCTGCCGCACACCCTGTATGCAAAAAAGGGAAAAACAAGAATATCTTGGTATATAAGCAGTGAATATATATGAGGTGGCGGTACATGCAAAAGATCTGATGCAGCTACACAGCATACTAAATACATTGGATAACTCATAAAGGTATCCCTTACCACCCACCCCCTTTGTGTTTCTTATCATAATACTCTTCGCATTTGGGTTGAACTGTCTGTACAGTCTTTCTAACCTCTGAAAGATGCTTAATTATTTTACTAGTCTCAGAGGCCAACCATGGAGAAAATGTTTTAGAAAATCCTACTCTCTTCCACAGAAGCTCAAACGGGTTTACTCCAGTACTCGAATGAGAGGTATTATGATAGCAACTAATCTTGCATTTTTAATATTTGTATACATTCAGGTTAGCCGAGATGGCTGTTTGAACACTCTCTTTAATTATCTTGTTTGCCCTTTCCACGATTCCATTAGAATGTGGAGAAAAAAAAGCTACTCTGTAAAGAGCTACACCATTTAAGAAAATCACACATTTTTGTCGATACCAGTTGTGTACGATTGTCTGAAACCAATATTTTTGGTAAACCTTCCAAAAGGAACACATCATCCAGAAACTAAATTGTCACATCAGTTGTAATTTAATTGGCAGCTTTAAAATGTATCCATTTTGAAAAATAATCGATCAAACAATAAAATACTTCTGATAAACTGACACACTTAAAGGGTCCTACAAAGTCAATAGCTATTTTATCCCACAGTTGTACAGGCATTTCCACATTGACTAATGGTGTTTTACTAAAATAGCAACTCTTATCTGTTAAAAGACATTAATGACATGATTGTATGTATTTATCCACCATGGTGTCCATGGAAGGCCATCAATAATAATGCAAACTCTTTTTTTGTAGATGTTAATTATAGATGTCCCTCATAAGCAATATTTATCAGTCTGTTTCTAAGAGCTTCAGGTGGTACAAACAAACTTTCTCTGAGAATAATTCCAGATTCCACACTTAATTCAGGTAGCACATGGAAAAAATCCTTAATGTTACAAGAAACATTCCTAATGTTTCTAAAAGTACTACCACAAATATGTTCAATAATTTCTTGAAATTGAGTATCATACATTTATTTGTTGTGCCAGTCATCTGGTGAAATTGCAGAACTACATTTTTCAACAGAAGCTACCACACTTTAATCTGAAATTTTTTCGTTGCCTATGTCATTACACAGCTTTGGCAGGTGCGACAAAGAGTTGGCCCGAACATTTAGGCTGCCAGGCACATATCATATCTCAAAGTCAGATTCCTGCAATGAGGATATCAATCTCACCAACCTCGAAGATGACTTACCAACTCCTCTGTCATTCATGAGATACACCAATGGTTTATGATCTGTTAAAACCTTAAATCTTTGACCCCATAGATACGTCTTGAATTTATTAATGGCCCCAACGAAGGTTGAAGTTTCTCTTTCTATAGGGCTGCATTTCAACTCCGCACCTTTGAGAGTGCGAGATATAAAAGCAATGGTCCTCGCTTTCCCATTAATCCTTTGACTTAATACAGCACCTAGTCCATATGCACTTACATCTACTGTGACTTTACAAGTTTTCCCTTGGATAGACTGCTTCAAGGCATCACATTTCAAAATCTAATTTTTCACTTCTTCAAATGTCCCTGGTCTGCCATCCAGTAAAATTTCTCTTTTTTCCTTAACAATTTCTTTAATGGTTTAGCTACCACACTAAACCCACAAACAAGCCTAGAAGAGTATTCACAGAGTCCCAAAAAGAACGTAAACTGTCCTTGGGTGTGGGGGCCACTTTTATTGCTCTAAGCAAGTCTTCCTTAGGTTCAATGCCTTTTGCGGAAATGCGGTGACCCAAATACTCAGTCTCACTAACCCTGAACTTGCACTTATCTCTACTTATGATCATACCACGTTCCTGGAGAACAGATAGCACTTTACGCAAAATCACATCATGTTGACTCCTATTTGAAGCAAAAATGAGAATCCTGTATTGATAAGTCATTATACCAGACATTCCATCAAACAAACCGTCCATAAGTCTTTTGAAATACACTAGCTGCTGACGCTAACCCAAACAGCAATTTTAGATATTTGAATGTCCCAAAAGGTGTAATGAATGTACTTAAATGTTATGATTTGTCAGTCAATCTTATCTGATGGTAAGCAGCCTTCAGGTCAATGGTACTAAATGTACACGCATCTCTTAGCTGTGCTAATATCTCCTGTATTTTTGGCAAAGGATGACACTCAACAATGATGTTCTTGTTGAGAGAGCAAAGATCAGCAAACAACCTGATATCCGCATTTTTGTTCTGTGCAGTAACAATACTCGAAACCCACTCTGAACACTCCAGTGGAGCAATGATTATATCTTTGCACATTCTATCTAGTAAAGCTTTTAGATCTTTGCGGACACTCAGACACGTTCCTGATCTTGTGAATAACTGGTTTAGCATTCTCCTTTAACGAAATGTTGTGTAAGAATCCTTTCACAAAACCAATTTCATCCTTAAAAACTCTATCATAGTCTTTCAATAAAACATCGATAATTTTCACATTACCAGTATTAACATTCAACAATGAAGGTTTAACATTGTAAGACTCCAATTCTTGGGATTCCTCCACTACCCAGTCCGAGTCTAATTGAACAGGCACATGAGATTCAGGTTTCAAAATGAATTGATTCCCAGCCTTGCCTGATGTATCCAGCCCAACACATCCTTACCTTCCACAGCTACATAAGTGTTAGTGAGATTTGTCCTTCCCTTAAACCATAAAGTGTCCTCAAACCATCCTGAAATTTGTATCTCAAAACCCCCAAACGCTTTGGGTGGAACATCACACTCAATTGTTTATCTTTCCAGTTCCCCTCAAAAGTAATTTGATCTAAAATAGTAATAGGAGATACAGAATCAGCCATTGCTGGAACTCGTTTAGTGCCAATGTCTATAGCACAAAATGGTTCCTTCTTATAACCCTCATTGGATGTAATGGTAAGAATAAAATCTTTATATTTACCCTGACATTCGTTCAGTGTATCGTCATCATCTAGGTGTATGGTGAAAACATTTGTACTCTTCCTTTTGCTACTCCCCCACTTTCCTTAAATCTGCACACTTTCGAAAAATGGGCAACTTTCTCACACTTTAGACACTTGCGTCTAACAGCAGGGCAATTTAATGGAATTTTCTAAATGAGATTGTGACCCACAGCGATAACAGTAACGCATTTTACAGTTATCCTGAACATCACGACTTTCATAACCTTCAACCTCCACCCTCCTTTCTTTTCTTGTATCCACACATACTTGTCTCATCTTTGTTACTTGACAATACTTTTGATGAAAGAATAGATCTTTCAACCCCTTTTGCGATTCCAATTAATTTAGCCAATGAGGGATTGCATGTATATAAAAGCCTATTTAAGTATTTTTTTTGTTGTAGCAACCCAAGACTAACTGATTGCTAAGATACGCGTCTGTGCGGCTTCCAAAGTCACAAGATGCTGCTAATTTCCTCAAACTATCTATGCATTCATCAAATGTTTCATCACTAATTTGCTTTCGTAAAAAGAGGCTAAACCTTTCAACAATCACATTAGGCTATTCGCTGAATTGCTTTTCCAAACGTGCAACTGCTTTGTGGATGTCATCCCATGGTAGATTTTTATCCTCAGGGGAGTCAAGTTCTGGCATATTACCAAAAATTTCCTACGCTGCAGCACCTAAACAGTTCAACAAAATAGCTTTTTTCCTTTCCAGTTGAAGCCTCCTGGCAGCAATAGCCAAAGGGCAGTGCTCAAAATGGCTGTACCGTACGTGCTGTTTAACCAGTGTCTCACCTGCAAATTGTATAAATTGTTCCGGTTTAGCTACAAATTGTGAGACCATAACTTGACCTTACTAAGCAGGAGTAAAGCAAAGAGAAGCATAACAAAATATATGTTAACACCTAAATTAGTATCCGCACAAATACCTTGATAGATGTTATGCATAGCAACGGTGTACTTATCAAAATAATAAGGTAACACGCTTCAGTAGTATCATAAATGGTGTGCGTGCTTCAGTAGTATCATAAATGGTGTGCGTGCTTCAGTAGTATCATAAATGGTGTGCGTATCACCAGAAATGAACTACTACAAATTCTAGTAAACACCCTAATCCAGGAAAATGTGCTGCAATACCTTTCAAATGGTGAGCATTTCACCGTTAGACACGTACTAAATTAAGTTTTAGTTTCATATCCTAGAAGGTGTGCGTATCACCGCTAAAGCTGCATTAAAACTACGTTCAAGTCCCTCGACATTCATCCTGTGCAAGAGAAGCACAGAGAGTTTCCTGTTTTAGTTGAGCAGAAATTCCGGTTGCACACTCCCACGACGTTCATCCTCTGAACGATTAGCAGAATTCCCTGTCTCCTAGTTGAGTAGAAAGTCATGTCACAAAGCTGTAAACCTCCCAGCCAGCAGAGCGTGTGGCGTGTTCTCTGCAATAAACCGCTTGAGGGGACGTTTGCGAGCACTTGCTCGTGACAGCTGGAATCGAAACGGTAAGCACATGTGGTATCGGGGAAAGCTGAAATGACAGGTAGCTGAGACCAGAGAGCAGGAAAAAGTCCTTTATTCAGTGAAGAAGATCAAATGCAGGAACCCACGGCTACCCAGCATGCAGGCTGGCCAGCAGAGTCAAACTGAACTCTTGCTAAGCAACCCATACTGAAGGTTCCAAAGAATCCGAACCAAAAGGCACAACAAGGTTCTGAAAAGAGTTAAAGGAATAAACACAATAAATACATACCCAAACACAATATACATTTCCTAGTAAAACGTACCATAACACCCCCCTTCCACAAAAAAAACAAAGAAAGAAGAGGAAAAAAACCAATTAATAAATAAACAACTAGCTAAGAATGTAATCTTGTAATTTAGAAGGCAGCCTGATGGTACGGTGGCTGCGAGATAGCACATCAGGAACCAGTTCTCAACACCAACATGAGGATTGGAAGTGGAACAAGAATCCCCAATACAATGTGCATTAAATGATGACAAAACATTAGAACTTGTGGGTTCAGAGGAACCAGGCTCAAGAGCACTAGATTCAGATGTGACAGCAGGATGAACATCAAAAGCTAAACTGGAGTCATTGCCCTCTTCTCTATCAGCATATACACGTCTAAGAATTTCAACTTATTCACTAGTGAGCTTTACCACACGATCCTTATTCCACCAACCTCTCCCTTCTAATAGAACAGAAGGGTTACTAACTCTCATCACACGTACAGGAAGAGAACAGACTCATCGCAGGATTGTTTGCACATAGCAAAGTTAAATCTTTCCAATAAGACATTGGAAGCATCTGGATACTGTTTCCTCATACGTTCCTTCGCTTCAAAGTAAACATTCCAAAGAGTGCCTTCAGAAACTTGCGCAGGAGAATGAGGAAGATTGTCAAAGACCCTTTGACCAGCAATACTGAAATGGTTAAATAACATAGCCATTTTTCTAGAAGGGGAATACCCATCAGCATCAATCGCTGCGAGATAATTTTCGAAAATGCAAAGCCACTCCAACCACTCAATGTCCAGGTTTACCTGCTTTCTGAAGGAAGGGTGGTGGTTGAATGACTCCTTGACTGCTAGCCATATTGCGAAGAAAAACAACTGAATGTAGTGCTTGGGAACAAAAAGTCATCAATAAAGTTAAAAAACAACTTGCCAAACAGTATGAGTGAAATGACACAGATCCCAGTGTCGCACAGCAGGTGTGCGAATCACCGATGCAGCAAATATTGGGAGTTTGAAGAAAGTATACAAGGCTGCACAGCAGGTGTACAGATCACCGATGTAGAACCGCCGAAAACACTGGAGGAAATTAATAAGTGGAAATGCAATAACAAGTGTGCCGCACAGCTGGTGTGCGAATCACCGATGCCATATGCTGGTGCGAGAAACACTTTCAGAGCGAAGAGCAATCTCCGTGATGCTGTGCAAGAAACATAGCTGGCAAAGGATGAAAGCCCTCACTTAAGATGGCCACCGAACGTGCTACGACAGCATGTACTCCCAGAATGCCAAGCGGACACAGGAATCCGTCACAAATCTGAAGGAGAATGCTGTCAAGGCTGTCGAACGCAGACTCCCACAGCCGTGGTGAAGACACAAGCTGGAGCGCGGCGGCTACGGAGGACAGCAGCGCGTAAAGAGACAATAGAGAAGACTTCCCGGTGAGTGAAGCACGAGGGAGAAGGTCGCGAGGATGGACGACGGTTAGGCACCAGTTAGGCAGGGATCTCTTAGAAGGTAGCCTTCCTCAAGAAAATATGAAACGGGCCCACCTGAGAATATGATGAAAGGTGATGGCACTCCGATCCAACACATCGGAAGGCAAACAGACGGTGGGTTCACGACTGCAGAGTCAGGCGAAGAACGGTCTTCTGACAAAACAGCTTGCCCCACTCCTGGTATCAAGATGTGGTATCTGGGAAAGCTGAAATGACAGGAAGCTGAGACCAGAGAGCAGGAAAACATCCTTTATTCAGTGAAGAAGATCAAATGCAGGAACCCACGGCTACACAGCATGCAGGCTGGCCAGCAGAGTCAAACTGAACTCTTGCTAGGCAACCCATACTGAAGGTTCTAAAGAATCAGAACCAAAAGGCACAACAAGGTTCTAAAAAGCGTTAAAGGAATAAACACAATAAATACATACCTAAACACAATATACATTTCCTAGTAAAATATAGCACAGCACAAGGAGACACACAGCAACAGTTGAAGTTTAATTAAAATCCGTCTGTACTTGCAATTTCCACATTTGTTAAACCCTGCTCAGAAGTCCTTCTTCGGTTGACAGGAAACAATGGGTCGAGGGTTAACCTGAGCGACAGTCGCCTGGGCTAGATAAGGTGCGGCGACAGTCATACATCCGCTCAAGAAAATTTCAGTTTAAGAAACATTTACTGTAGCATATGGTCTGGGCTTCAAAGATGAACAACTCCAGCCATCCTTGTCGCCAATATTTATGTACAATCCACACTTCATATCTGGAAGAACCGTACCATCCTGCCGCCTCCACTCAGTCTGCCAGTGAAATCGCCACAAACCGAATACCACGCACACACCATATTCTACATTCCACACCATTAAATACACATGACCTCTCAAGGCAGACTGATGCAGTAATGCAAAACAATAAGGGACAAACCATTACCATACATATAGCATCATATAACTACATTCAAGGACCTTAGCCTACCACAAGAGCCCAATATGTTTTAAAGTGAATCACAGATGTGGATTTCCATTCCGAAAGTATAACTTTAACTTCCAGTGACATTAAGAAGTCAAAGAGAAGTTTATCAGTGGATAAGGAGAGACCGAGTGGATGAGCAGACTCACCCAGTGCAATAGTTAGAAAGTCCATCACAATGGGCAATTCCAAAATGTTTTTAATGAGGGCTTGAACTCTACTCCAAAAAGTAAAATCTTACTCCATTCATAAAGCATTAAGTTCTTTGTCACCCTGCCCTCCACCACATTTCGAACATACATCCGAGTCTACTAAGCTAAGTTGGTGAAGCCACGTGGGTGTCCAGTATGTCATGTGTAAGGCCCAGAAACGTTATTGTGCTAGAGCCAGGCTATAACATGATTGTGACCAAGGTTATTTTTGTGTTAAAAGGAAAATACCAAATAGCCGTCCAAACTGAGTCTGTAAAAATGAGCAATGCAGAAGGGGGAACATGGGGAGCCCATTTGTATTTCAAGCATTGAGCATGAGATTTTTTTAGTCTGTTCATGAAATTTGTATATTTTAGAGGCAGCATGATCACCCTTACTAAGGTTGCACAATAAAGTGGGGAGGTCTGGATGATGAGGTTGACGTATTTTCCTTACGAACTCCCTTAAGTCTGAGAGAGTTGTTAAAATCAAACCCATTGAGTATTTCTCACATAATGCGTAAAATGCATGGGACTTTCCCTTGAAACTAGATCACCAACAAAGTGGATCCTAGCATTTGCCCAGTAAGTAGATTTATGTAAGATTTTTATGCATCGATTGTGCCATAGTGAAGATGGGGTAGAGCACGGCATTTGGTTTCTCAGTTTCTTATCCAGGAATTTCAGGACTTGTATTAAGTATTATAACCTGAGTGTGTTCCATTACTAGCCGAGAAGGGTGGTTGATCCTTAGAGGGTGTTTTGATCACACCACAAAAGCCACCAAGTTCCCTGGCGTGACATGAAAGCCATCTGGTATCTAGGGAAGTCATGGAAATTAAACCCTTCTTTGTGTTTATTCATTTTGAAATTAAATGAAAGGCATTTGTAAAGCGCACGCATACTTCAAAGAGTGTCTCAGCGCTTTTGAGTTTCCATGGCTATTCTGGCCCTCTTGCTCTTCCATAGAATGTTAGATACATATTTATCCTCTATCTTGAAGAACCTGACGAGAGAAAAGTAGGAATCATACTTGAAAGAAAGTTGGGCAGGGGTGCGATCATCATTTTTAGCGAATCTACCCTACCCCACCACGTAATGTATTTGGGTGACCATGAGGACAGGAGATCCTTAATCTTGGACAGGCACTAACTTTAGTTAAGAGACAAATTCCTAAGGTCATTGAAGAACCAAATTCCCAAACATTTAATCAAGGAGGTTTGCCACTTCAGATCTTCATCTCCTTTCACCAATGGGGTACAATTGACATTCAGTGGAAATACATTTTTCTCTATTTATAGTGTAACTAAACACTAGAAATACCGTTCTATATCCTACAGAATGATCTGAATGGCTTGGTGTTAGAAATGGGGGTCTCTAGTTAGCTTCTGTCTGCACAACAAATTCTTGGGAGAAGTTGGGTGCCTTGAGCACGGGCGTCGCGCACATGGCAGATTTCAGGGCGTCAAAAGCGATCTGACAGGGATCGGTCCAGATCACTTTCCTTGGCTGCTTCCTCAAAGTCAGCTCTGTCAAGGGGGCAACAATGGTGCCATATCCCTTGACAAACCGTCTTTAGTACCCTGTGAGTCCTAGTTGGCTCTCACCTCCGTCTGGGTCTTGGAGGGCTCCTAAGCCAGAATGGTGTTGATCTTAGGTTGTAGAGGCGCCACCTGGCTGCTTCTTACCTGGTGCCCTAAGTACACCACAGATCCCTGCCCTATCTGGCACTTACTGGCCTTGATAGGGAGGCCTGCCTCTGCAGAGCCTTCAACACTTCACAGAGGTGTTGCAAGTGTTCCTCCCAGCTAGAGCTGAACACAGCAATGTCATCCAGGTAAGCGGTGCTGAATTCCTCCAGCCCGGACAGTAACTGGTTGACCAGTCTCTGGAACGTGGCAGGGGCGTTCTTCAACCCAAAGGGCATGACGCGGAACTGGTAGTGCACCTCTGGCGTTGAAAACGCAGACCTCTCTCTTGCCCCATCAGTCAAGGCAATCTGCCAGTACCCAGACGTTAGATCAAACGTGCTAAGGTACTGGGCAGCTCCAAGCCGATCAGTGAGCTCATCAGCTCTGGGGATGGGGTGCACGTCAGTCCTGGTGATGGCATTGAGCCCACGGTAGTCCACGCAGAACCAGAGTACAGGAGTGGCACCGGGCCAGGCAGCTTTTGGAACCAAATCCACTGGGCTAGCCCAGGGGCTTCTGGAGGGCTCTATCACCCCTAACGCCAACATTTTTGAAACCTCTTCCTTAATGCTGGCCTTGACTCGGTCAGTTACCCTGTAAATTTTATGCTTCACAAGTAAACTGACCCCAGTGTCCACATCATGGACGTGACTCCTGGAGTCAGGGAGAACAGGGAGGCAAACTGTCACAGCACCTGGTGACAGTCCCTCTGCTGCTCTGGGGTCAGGGTGGGAGAGAGGTTCACTCCATCCACTGACCCATCATGTTCCTTTGCTGACAGGAGGTCAGGAAGAGGCTCACTCTCCTCTTCCATTCCATCATATGTAGCCAGGAGCATTGTGACTCCAGACCTCTCAAAGTGAGGTTTGAGGCGGTTCACGTGCAGGACCGCAAAGGGTTCCTAGGAGTCTGCAAGTTAACCAGGTAGGTTACATCGCTCGTTCACTCCACCACCTCAAATGGACCAGTCCACCTGTCTTGGAGCGCACAAGGCTCCACTGGTGCCATCACCCACACTTTTTGGCCAGGCTGAAACTCAACCAGAGTGGTATTCTGGTCGTACCATCGTTTCATCTCCTCCTGGTTGGCTTCCAGGTTCGCCTGAGCGAGTTTCCTGAAGCGTAGAGTATGGTTTCTGAAGGCCAGCATGTAGCTGAACAGATCTTAGGGGGGTCTTACCAGGAGTTTTCTCCCAGCCCTCCTTCATCAGACTCAGAGGTCCTCTCACAGGGTGTCCATACAGCAATTTAAAGGGAATGAACCCTAATGATTTCTGCAGTACCTCGCTGTAGGCAAACAACAGGCATGGTAGAAAGACGTCCCACTTATGTCTCATGGGTTCTGCAAGACCCTTTATCATGCCTTTCAGGGTTCGGTTGAATCTCTCAACCAACCCATTCCCTTGGGGATGGTAAGGAGTGGTGAATTTGTACATTACACCGCACTCCTCCCACAGTGACTTCATATACCTGGAAATTAAGTTTGTACCACGGTCAAAGACCACCTCTCTGAGGAACCCCACACTGGTAAAGATCCCCATTAATGCACAGCTCACCACAGGGGCCGTGATTGTCCTGAGAGCGACAGCTTTCGGGTACCAGGTGGCATGGTCCACCAAGAACAAGATAAACTTGTTGCCTAAGGCTGTTTTGGGTTTCAGTGGCCCCACAATGTCGATGCCCACCCGCTCAAAAGGGGGGCTCACCACAGGAAAGGGTTGCAGGGGAGCCTTACACTTCCCTCCTGTCTTGCCACTTGCCTGGCAAGTCTGACAAGACCTACAATGTGTGCCAACGTTCCTCTGCATTTGGGGCCAGTAGAAATGGGTGACAAGCCTCTGATAGGTCTTGTCGCACCCCAAATGTCCTGCCAAAGGCACGTCATGAGCCAGACCCAGTAGGAAGGTCCTGTAGCACGCGGGTACCACCAGCACACTGGCTGCCCCGGGCTCAGTGACCTTATGCTCGCTGTAAAGGAGACCATTCTCCCAATAAATCAAATGTGATCTGGATGGACCACCTGCTGCCTGGTCTGCAGCCTGCTGCCACAAACCAACAAGAGTAGGGCATTCCATCTGCGCCTTGCAGAACTCCTCCCTGTAGGGACCTCCTTCCTGCTGCCAATGGGTCAGCTCTGGCAGGTCTCCCAGTTTGGCCACTTGTTCCCCTGTAGGTTCCAGGGCATCCCCCTCCGGTCCTGCCTCCTCCTGGTCCGTGGGAACTTAGGAGGCTGGTTTCCCACGCCCCCTGCCCTTCCTCTTTCTGGCAGGCACCTGGGCCACTCTTTCAGGCTCCAGGTCCTCTTGATCACCCTTACTGGCTGCCATTGACCGAGTGGTCACACAGGCCCACTCAGGCAGTCTCAACATCTTTAAATGAGCCTGGTGCTCCACCTCCTTCCAAGCTGAGTTCTCCAGGTCATTGCCAAGCAGACAGTCAACAGGCATGAATGGGCTTACAATGACCTTCAAGGAACCTGAGACCCCCACCCCCCTCCTCCTCAAGGAAAACTGCGCCACCTTACAAGGGCGCTCAGAGTTGTCCGCAGCAACTACAGGGTGAAGTACTTTGGGGTTGACCTGCTCTTCAGACACCCATTGACACCTGACAGCTGCCACACTGGCTCCTTTGCCTCCACCCTCCTCCCATTGATAGTCACCCACTGCAGGTACTTTTCAGTGTTATCCGGCAGGCAGGTTTCCTGGACCATCTCTTGGTCTCCTAATGAGACTAGGGTCATCACAGCTTGCTCCCCACCCTCACTAGGAACCAACTCCTCCCCCAGCACTACACTAACTATCCCCGGTGACGGTGCACCAGTGAGTGCTAATGGTGCCTTGGGGCACTTGGGATCTCTCGTAATGTGGCCCTCCTGACCACATGTATAGCACCTGCGGGGACCCTGGTTGTCTTGCCTACCCTTAGGGGGCCATGGCTTCTTAGAACTGGGGGGCTGGGGATCCTTACCCTGGGAACTATTTTGGGGCCCTTTAGAGAACTCCTTTTGGTTACCCTTGTCCGCCCCCCACTCTTCTGCTGGGGACCCTGCCCACCTTTGGCTGGGTTTCCCGCAATCCCCTTGTGGACCCTGGTATTCGTCCAGCAGTCCGCCTCCTGAGCAAGCTGCCTGGGATCGGCCAACTTACTATCCATCAGATGCTGGTGCAGCTCTGGAACACACAGACTACTCAAGTGCTCCCAACCAATCAGATTGTAAAACCCCTGGTAATCAGTTACCTTGCTGCCCTTTATCCAACCATCCAGTGCTCTGCAATACATATTCACACACTCCACCCAAGTATGAAATTCAAATTTGTTGAAGGTGCTAAACTTTTCCCAGTACTACCCAGGTGTGAGCCCATACCTAAGGCATAAAGCCTCCTTCATTTTCGGATAGGTCAGGGCACCCACTTCCCCCAGAGGTGTCAGGGTGTCCCTCACAGTGGTCTCAAAGTGCTTCCACAGGCCTGCCCCCCAATGCTTCTCAGGGACCTCATGCATACGCAAGGCAGCTTCATAAGCCTCAAACCATGCATACACGTCCTCCCCCTTCTGAAAATTCTGTACTACATACTTGGGTTTGTAAACCTTACCCCCTTGCACTGGCTGTGCGCTGCCACCATTTGTACTGGACTCCACTTGTTTGGCTTTAATGTCCAGTTCTCTCATGCTCAACTCATGGGCCAAGACCAACATTTTCTTTTCCAAAGCAAGAGCATTCTTACTCTCCTCTGCTTTTAGTCTCATGACCTCTAACTCATGAGCCCTGGCCCTGAGCCTTTCCTCTGGCGCCCAATTTCTAGAAGAATGACTGCTGCGAGCCTTAGAGGCTGCTCTTCCTACAGGCAAATCCTGTGATCTGAAACCATTCTCTGGTGCACCCTCCTCCACCTCTGCCTCCTCAGCTTGTCTGGCCTCCCACCAGGCCCCTAAGGCCTTCTGTAGCTCCTCTTGTCTAAAGTGGCTTTTCATGGGACAACTGCTTAACAATTCAAAGTCAAACTCCAAATCTGCAACCTCACTTGCTGCTTTACCATTCCGAGACATGTGTGGATAACTCAAGGGTCAGATCAAAAATAGAACCAAAAATAAAACACAGTATGTGGTTGCATAGTGGTCTGCACTAAACTAGTGATGTACACCAATCACTGTGGGTCAAGTACAAATACAAGTTCAAATCCCCACCGCTGACCACCAATGTTAGAAATGGGGGTCTCTAGTTGGCAGAGATAGGTACCTTTATCCAAATAGGGACCCTTGCTTCTAGTCAGGGTAAGGGGGATACACACTTTAGATAACCCCCGCTCACCACCTTGGTAGCTTGGCACGAGCAGACAGGCTTATCCCACAGGCAATGTGTAATGTATTTGTACCAACACTCACAGTAACACAGTGATAACACCCCAAATGGATACCACACCGGTTTAGAAAAATAAAGTATCTTTATCTAAACGTAACAAGACCAAAACAACAAAAATCCAACATAGAAGTATTAAGAAAAATTACTTTCAAAAGGTTTTAGCAACTAAGCCCATAGAAAACTATGGATGCGTGATTTCTTGCAAAGTACCTGTTGTTGCGACAAAATTCACCAAGCCAAACAGCCACAGTGATGGGAAGTGTCGAAAAACAAAGATGCGTCGATTCCTGAGACCTTCGTGGATGCGATGCGACAGTTCCGCTGGACACAGGGGAGGGGTGCGTCGGGTCCTTTCTGTAGGGGGAAGCGAAGCAGCGATTCTGAGACAGCTCCGATCCGCGGGTGATGCGTCGGGGAAAACTGGCCGCACAGGGACGATGCGTGGAAATTCGGGAATGCGTCGGCAAACGATGCAGCGGCGTCGAGCGGCGCTGCCTTGATTTCTTCAGCCGTGATCCTCAATGCGTCGATTCTTGCAGCGGCGACAGGCGCTGCATCTGTTTCAGCAGTGGCGCAGCGGTGCAGGGAGATTCTTCTCGCACCACGGCGTTACATCGGAAAAACTGTCGCAAGAAGAGCAATGCGTCAATTTTCTTGTTGTTGCATTGCTTTCCAGCTCCCAGCAGCAGAAACAACCTCCCTCCCGAGGCCCCACACAGGCACTTCTTGGCAGGTCAGAACTCCCAGCAAGGAAGTTCAGGGGAGCTGGAGGTGAAGTCTTTGTGTTCCTGAGACTTCAAAACAGGAGGCAAGCTCTACTCAAGCCCTTGGAGACTCTCCTTAAGCAGGGGACACAGCAAAGTCCTTCTCCTTTCCTTGGCAGAAACAGCAACTGCAGGCCAACCCCAGACACACAGCAAGGGCAGTACTTCTCCTCAGTTTCTCCAGGTCTTCTCCTTGGCAAAGGTTCTTCTTGGTTCCAGAAGTGGTCTAAAGTTCAGGGGTTTTAGGTCTAATACTTCTACCCCAAAATGTCTTTTTTCTCTTTGTGCAGAGAAGCCCTGTGCCCAGTCAAAACCAGTTCTGTCCTCTCAGGTGCAGCTTCCTGGCAGGAAGTGGAGACAGCATTGTGGAAAGCAGACCAGGCACATGCAGGTGAAAGGAAATCTCCTCTCCCTACTCTGAATGCAGCCCAGGTCTATTCAGCCCAGCCCTGACTCATCAGGCTCTCTGGAGCCACTGCTCCTCCCCATCCCCTGACACTCCAAACCCCGACAGTCAATCCACATTCTAGCAGAGGCACACTGGATGGCTAAACAAGAAAATACCTACTTTCTAAAAGTGGTATTTTCAAACACAGAATGTAAAAATCACCCTAACTAAAAGATGCATTTTAACATTAAGATAAGATGTTATAAACAAACTCCCCATTCTGTCCTATGGGAACAGGTAGCCTTGCAATAGTGAAAAACGAAATTGGCAATTATTCACTATCAGGAAATATCACAGACATCAGGGCATGTCCTACCTTTCACATACACTGCACCCTGCCCACAGGGGTACCTTGGGCCTACCTTAGGGGTGACTAACATGCAGAAAAGGGAAGGTTTAGGGCCTGGCAAGTGGGTGCCCTTGCCAGGTCGACATGGCAGTTAACGACTGCGCACAGACACTGCAGTGGCAGGTCTGAGTTACCGTTTCAGAACTACTCATGTGGGTGTCACAATCAGTGCTGCAGGCCCACTAGTAGTATTTGATTTACCAGCCCCGGCACACTGAGTGCACTTTACTAGGGACTGACCAGTAAATCAAATATGCCAATCAGGGAGAACCAATCATAATAACAATTTACACAGGGAGCACTTGCACTTTGACACTGATCAGCAGTGGCAAAGTGCCCAAAGATTCTAAGCCAGCAAAAAAGAAATCCAGCACAGCGTCAAAAATACAGGAGATAGAGGCAAAAAGTCATGGGAAACCACGCCAAAGATGCTAAGTCTAACACTTGGCTTGGCCAGCTTCCTCAGTAAAGATCAAGGCATTCTGCGTAAGCCGCCACCAGTTGGATACCAGACGGAAGGAGACCCCCTCTAATGTCAAGGTTAGAACATAAGGCTATAACAAGAGGTTCTATCACTAACAGAAAGTGAAGTGAAGTGAAGAAAGGGGGCAACCCTGACATGCACCTTGAGAGCGCATAAAGTGTGACAGGTGATCATTAACTCTTACTCTTGCCTCCATGTTTGAGTAGAAGGCCATAATCATGCACATGAAGTCATTATCCAGATCCTTCTTAACAAGTACAGAATGTTAGTAGGTCCACAACACCTTGTCAAAGGCCTTTTCTGCATCGAGGGCCAGTGCAACAATCAGTGAATGTACAGTCTTAGTTTTGTCTAATAGATGACAAAACCGCCTTTTATTGTCCACAGCCAGTCTACTTTTGAGAAACCCAATCTGGGCTGGGTGTATAAGTTTGTGTGTGATTTTCTCGAGGCGGAAAGAAATAATCTTTGGATTAATTTTGCAGTCCATATTAATAAGGAAAATGGGGCTGCAGGTCTTGACATCCAGATGACAACTATGGTGGCAGCGGAGGCAGAACCTGAAGTGAAACGTGAGGACTCGTAGTGACGAAATATCACTTCCAATGAATGTATCAACAAAGGTTATATAAAACTTTGCTGAGTAACTGTCTGGGCTGGAGGGGCTTTTCTATTTTAAGGGTTTGAGTAGCTCTCCTTAATTCACGCTGAGCGATGGATTCATTTGGGTCTTACCTTTCATCCTGGGAAATGTTAGGTAGGTTGAAGACAGGTATTCCTTATGTTCCTCTGGGTTGATCACCCCGTTGGAATTATATATTGATGAATAAAACTCTTTAAAGGGCCGGAGGATATCTTGAGTTGTGGTAAGAGTTTGCCCTTTACCATCCCTGATAGCATGCATCATATCCCTGATCGACTGTATCATAGATTTCCCTCTATTAAATGTTAAGTAGTTTGCTAAGGATTTCCCTGCACGGTTTCTACTCCAAGTTTTTCGCTTTATTTATATCCACCTATTTCTGAGCTCTCATACTCAGAATCTTATTGTATTCAAGGTTCCGCACTTTCATCAAGGAGGAGGAGCCCATGGTACCTCTAAGCTTTTTCAGTCTTTTTGATCTCAGATTTGAGCACAGAAAGTTGGTCGTGAAACTGTTTATTTTGCCATCAAAACTTTCATAACCCCCTTAGTGTTGCTTTCAGGGTATTCCATCTAATATACGGTGAAGTCTCTGACAGGATGTTTTCATCCAAAAACTGAGATAATGCTACAGAGATGGAATGTGTAGTCTCTGTGTCATCAAACAAAAATAGTCGTTGAGCTTCCATTGTTTGGGCCGTATAGAGGTATCCCCTATAATGACATCTAAAGAAATGCAAACATGGACAGTGACTCCAACGGTTTAATTTTTTAGTTCAAGGATAGAGAGTGTAGGCTTTTTCCAACCAATTATTCAGTTCTGGACTAAGCGCTATGGAGAGTAGAATATAAAATCCCTACCTGTAGGATTGTACTGTCTCCAAACATAAATCAAGGTATTATTTATGCAACTTTTTTACTTTGATATGTAAGATTTACTGCCCAGAAATGTAATATTCAATAGCCTGTTCAAAGCACCATTCATGGCAAGTTAAAATCCCCACCCACTATCCTATCAAGATCACCTAGGAGGTCTGACAACCATATTCAATTTCCGCCAAATGTCAACTGAGTTATCGACAGGAGCGTAAATGTTTACAATGTAAAGAAAAACCTATCGTTCTTCTTTACCTTAGTCACCAACCATCTACCTGGACTATCATGGGACAAAGCTTCTATAGCCACTACAGAACTCTTTGAAATCAATGTGAAAGCACCATTTTTCTTGTGTTCCACAGGGGCACATGTAACATCTGCCGCCTATGTACTATAAAAGTTAGCATTTTTAACAGTGCAAGTTTAGTTTCCTGTCCTTTCAGCGTGTCGGTTTACAGTATGTATAGAAGGGAATGCTTAGCGGGATGGCAAGTCTGGAGGCTTCACAATCCTAGTCTCACTGTGTAGACTTTGAGCATGATGCACAGGTGCCTTAAGGTGATGAATTACTTGCAGAGCATAGGACTGGGAGTGCATGGATGTAGGGTAGAAGGGAGCAGGCAAGTCACAGAGTACTTTGTAGAAGAGCCACCTGGTGAACCATAAATAGGGATTATAGGGAAATGAAAGGTTTTGCAAGAAAACAGACATTAAACAAAAAATACAAATAAACCCAAGTTGCTGCCATCAGAAAACTCAACCCCAGAGGAGCTACAATAGGGCTCCATCCCACCCCACCTTATAGTCTGAGCACGGGTGCCACACACAGGTGCACCAGAGATAAACTCAGACATCCCCTGCCTTATCTGAGACGTTGAATGTCACCTTGCATCTTGTGCGTGTTGTTCTTGGTATTTTGCACCAAATCATGAAGTACGCTCAAGCATTGCAAAATCTAATCTATACTTGCCGACAAATCTGACTTCGATTTAAAAAGCAATTCAGGATTTGGAGACTTTGAGGCTAGCTTTGGATGCCTTGGTATTGCTGAGGTCCCTCATGTCTTTGCTTTATGCGCAAGTCATATTTCAAAGGCAGAGAAAACAGACAGAGTCAAAGACCCCCACACTCAACTTCCCGAATGAGATGGAGACAAAACCTCAGTCTAACCGTGCATCCTGTATTATACTTCCCTTGCTACACCTCCCCCTTCCTTCACCCTAGAGCTGAAACTTTCCTACCTCTAGAAAATACTGCGCATCAACTCATACTACCTCTGAAGTAACCTACCATCGCTACCTCCAAACTTGCTTGTCCAGCGGCGTCAACATCTATTGTATACTTTTTACATGCAAACTTTCTGTACAATCAATGTATATGTATTTGTATATATTCTTACCTAATGTCTACTATCTATTGTAGAGTTTTTACCTTGTATGCCCACTACCTTTCTCCTCACTTGTACTCCTTGTAAATTATCTGTGCTCACTATGTAAAGCGCTCTGATACCCTCCAATCAAGTTTGCCCTATACAAAACTCAAAAAATAAATAAAATAGGGGATAGAGAACACAGGCATAGTTCAAGTCCGCAGATGTCCTGAACCTAGCACTAACGCAGGCAAACTGTAATCACAGTGGTACCACCCAAATAGAGCAAAGAGTCCTAGAGCGGTGTGAGTCCTGGCATCCTTGGTGTGGTTTCCCCTAACTTTTTGCCTTCGGACCTCCTGTTTTGGTGACTTTGTTTTTGTTGGTCTTAGAATTCTGCGCAGTTTACCACTGCAAACCAGTGCTACAGTGCTTGTGCTCTTTCCCTAAAACATGGTAACATTGGCTTATCCACTATTGACATATTTACTTATAAGTCCCTAATAAATTGTGCTACATGTACTCAGGGCCTGTAAATTAAATGCTATTAGTGGGCCTGAAGCACTGGATTATGCCATCCACTTAAGTAGCCCTGTAAATATCTCAGCCCTGCCATTGCAGAGCCTGTGTGTGCAGTTTTAAACTGCCATGTCAACATGGCAAGATGAACCTCATGCCTGGCCCGAACCTTCCCTTTTCATACATACAAGTAACCCTTAGGTTAGACCCTGGACAGCCCAGAGGGCAGGGTGCAATGTATTTAAAGAGCAGGACATGTACTTTTAAGTTGTACATGTCCTGGTAGTGAAAAACTCTTAAATTCGTTTTTCACTTCTGCAAGGCCTATATCTCCCATAGCCTTGGGATTACCTTATTTCATTTTGTAAGCATAATTTCCATATGGGAAAAGATCACTTGTTCATGTTTAGTGTCTCTGGAATCCTAATTTAAAATCCTAACATGGTGAAGTCAGATTTTAAAGTACAATTCAGAAAATGGCACTTTTAGACAGTTGCCATTTTCTTGCCTTAGCCATTTGGTGCCTATAGTCTGTCTCTGATCACATGTTTGGGTTTAGTTGGCAGTTGGGCTTTGTGTATTCCACCTAGGCAGCCACACACAATAGGAGGTTAGGTGTGATTTGATAGGTTATCCTGACAGGATGGGAGGGAGGAGCTAGTCACAGCCTCACTTACACATAAATAGACTGTGTCCTGTCCACACACAAAGAGCTGCATACCCCCCTGTAGTGAGTCTGGAGCGAGGGCAGGAAGGGAGGGCATCTGTGCACTTCAAAGGCTTCTTTTTGAAGTCTCCCCCACTTCAAAGGCACCACTGGGTAGAAGTACTGGACCTCAGATGCCACCACTTTAGTACCCTTCTGGACCTGTGGATACTCTGCCAGGAAGAAGGACTGCTGTGCCGCTGAAAGGACTGTCACTCTGCTGGACTGCTGGACTACTGCTTTGCTGTGCTGACATGCTGCCTTCTTGCCTGGGTGAGAAGGGCTGAACCTGCATCTCTTGAACCGAGAGTGTCTCCAAGGGATAGTTGGCTGGCCTCCTGATCTGAAGCCTTAGGAATGGAACAGGCTTCCAATAACCTTGCATCTGCACCTGGGCTCTGCCATCTGTGACTCTACCCTGACCAGTGGTGCCACCCCAGTCCTGGACCCTTGGAAGTGGACCTAAGATAGTTACTAGGAGAACCAACTCATCTTCCCTGCTGAGCGGCGCATCCTACCGAATCAATAGATCTCTTCGGCTAAGCAGCGCATCCTCGAGCAGAACTGACGTATCACTGCTGTTGCGTGGATTGGGCCCAGCACAGAAGGTCCTCATCACCCTTGCATCTTCGGAACTGATGCATTGCTGACTGCGCAGCGCATCTCCAACTCGGGTCCTCTTATCCCTCATCGATGGTAGCTCAACGATGGCCTCTGCATCGCAGCCTCGAGCTCATCTGAACCGACACATCGCATCAGCTGCATGCTGCATCCTCTATGCCCAGAATTTGCATTGCAAAGCATCGTTGACTGGATCCTCAAAGACTACGCAACAGGACCTCGCACTGCAGCCTTGCCACATGTCGGAACAGACACATCGCTTCAACTGCGCAATGCTTCATCACCTTGGATCCACACAACACTCTGCAACCAGGATTTAAGGTACTTTGTTCAGTGGGCCTAACCTAGTCCCTGTAGCCAGCCCATGCTCCATCACAGTTAACTTGAACTTGCGACTGTCCCGGTCTGGGGGACCAGATATCCCTTGTTGACGCTTTGTGCTTTTTGGTGCTATTTTAACCTAAAACTTTGAAATTCAATATCTCTGGATTTTTGTTTTTTGGTCTTGTTTTATTTATAATCTCCTCTATTCTTCTGAATCTGGTGTGGCATCTTTTTGTGAGGTGTTTCCACAGTTTGACTGTTTGAAGTGGTGCACAAATACTTTACACATTGCTTCTAAGTTAAGCCTGACTGCTCTGTGCCAAGCTACCAGAGGGTGAGCACAGGTTAAGTTAGGGTTTGCCTGCCGCTTACCCTGACTTTGATTGCGGTTGTTGCTTAACCAGGACTCATACCCCAGTGAACCAACAACCAAATTTCTAACCAGTGGACAGGCTGTATAATCACAAATGCTCACTACTGTTATAGGCCTCAAAGACTGTGATGACTTTAGGCAAACCTGTTGGGGTAAACAGCCAGGATCCCCATAGGAACAAATATAGCATGATGGAGGACACTATATCAGCATTCTATGGGGGGGGAGGGGCACAGAATCAAGCCGTAGGAACAGTCTGGAGCCGCAGATAGATGCGCATGCAAACATTCTAAGGTCTCTCCATGGGGATCCTCTGCAGACTTATATAGCAGATTCAGTTCCTTTCCCCTCGAATGCCAGGCAGGCTGGTGAATACAGTCACTAAATTTCAAGGCTGCTACCGGGCAGGAGAGGGAGATTATTTGCCTCCTAAATCTGTGTTGCAGCCCGCGGGGCTCAGAAGAGAGGGGAATCGGCCATCTTGAGAGGCATTGTAGAGGTTGCGCAAGCAGAGTTTTATCAAAAAAGTGTCAACATGGCCATCTTTTTAAGGCCAAAAGAAATTAAACGAGTATCAGGACCATAGTGCTAAAAGGTACGGTCTTGGATGCTCACATTGATGCGTAGGCACCCTGGTAGGCTCCTAAATAGGCAGGATCTCTCGGCTCAAGCGGTTATCATGCTCAGGTGTAAGCCACACACCCACCCCCATCCCTCACTTTGTGATCCACTTTTAATGTTGTTTTTTCTTTGGGATGGTTTCTAAAGGTCTAGCCCCTTCTACTCTAGCAGGAATTCAGTGACTTTGGGGATCTTTGGAGGAAATTATTCCAAACTAGACTTTTTCTGAGTTTTCATAATGAAAAACCTATTTTCCTTTCCCCAGTTCCGTCTTAGGATCTCCCTACAGTACTGAGAGGCTTTCAAGGTGCTCCATTTGAGCCTTTCCCATCTGTTCCTCCCTTACGTTGATCTGATAAGTTAGCCTTTTCACTTCCTTTAACTTCTGTTCGTGGATTGGATGAATTATGTTTCTTGGTTATTTCAGCCTTGTAGTAATTTTTTGTCACCTAAGGTTGGTCTGAAAACTGGTCCAGGATTTGTTCCTAAGATATGTCTCCGGAAATAATCCTACCTACCAAGGAGTTAAGTGCTACAAAGAACTAAGTAACAAAAAATTACCACTTTTAAATTCTGGAAATACCAAGCTCCTGAAATGTGGTTGGATGACATCTTCCATGACTGCTTTTGAATGGACACTGCAATTGAAAGCATGCCACAAGCTGATCACAGCCGTTAGAGATTTGGAGGCGATTTTGTTATGCTAAACTGTTTATCCTGATGACATTTTAGTTGTAATAGGATCGTCTTTAGCCTTTCCAAGTTTGACCATATATTAAGCTTGCAAAGAAATCTCAAATGACCTTGTATTGCTGTTTAGATCAAATTTGAATTTTCCTTATCAGAAAGTTTCTGCAGGGCCTTTCTCCTGTTTACAATTACTTTAACTTTGATCGCCTGCAGGTGACGTTGTCTTGTGCACTGGACCCCAAGTTGTTGGTCTCTAGGTAGAACCGATCATAGTTAGGCCCCAAACGTATTTGTGTTAGAGTGGGTTACTGTGAGAAAGTGCCCTCTTTCTTGCATGGTATGCCCCCGCTTTTTGCTGAATTGCTGATGTGCTTTGACTGAGTGTGCCCTGGGCTCCTGCCAATCAGGTACCCAGGGCCTGTGTTCCTTCCCTTAAACTGCATTGAAGCCTAAACCCAATTGGCATCTCTGGCCACAGGTAGGCCCCTGGTAAATGGTACCACTGGTACCCAGGGCACTGTGACAAGAGAAGGCCTCCAAGGGCTGCAGCACTTATTGTGCCACCCTTAGAGGCCCTGTACCCTGACACACACACACTGCCTTTGCAGGCTGCGTGTCTTGGTGCAGAACAAAGTGAAGAGTCAACATGGCACACATCCCTGTGTGCCATGCCCACAAACCACTGCCCTGGCATACATCAGTCACCCCTCTAGCTGGGTGCCCTATGCCAGTGGTGAGGGTACAGGTGCATGAGCCCTGTACCCCTACAGTACCCAGGTCCATTCCTGGGCACTGTAAGTGCAGTGCTGCCATTAAGAGTATATGGTGCTGGGAGTTCGTCATTACGAACTCCACAGCACCATAATGGCTACACTGAAGACTGGGAAGCTTGGTATCAAACTTCTCAGCACATTAAACCCACACTGATGCCAGTGTGGGATTTAATGTAAAATGCACAACAGAGGGCATCTTAGAGATGCCCCCTGAAACTCAACCAACTCCCAGTGACCTGACTGAGTGGCTGCCGAGGCTGCCACCACCAGACATGTTTCTGGACCCCTGGGTCGAGAGCTTGCTGCTCTCGGGGGCCTGAAACAATGCACATCCTGGGACGAGGTGCCAAGCCTCCTCCCCCAGGATGGGCAGGGTTCACGAAGGAGAAGCTTCAAAGGCATACCGCCTTTGTGAGCCTCTCCAGACCACTTGCTGTACTCAGCAACTGGTCCCCATTGGTTCCACCCCCCCTTTGGGCGGGAGACCCGGCGGGAAAAACAAAGTGAGAAAGAGAGGTGTGCCCACCTCTGCCAACTCCACCCCTAAGGTGGGGGAGGTGAGGTGAAGCACAACCTCGAGTCCCCGCCATCTTGAGGATGGGGGGACCCAGCCAACCCAGGACAGGCTCCTGCCCCCCTCCCACTGGAGAGTGGCAGAGTAGGGGGTGTACCCACCCCAGGAGGGACCCATTGCTCCCTGCCCTTTAACTACCTGTAACGCCCCTAAATTCAGTATTTGGGGGCACCCTGAACCTTCCTTCCTTAGATCCCGATTCCGAAACAACAAGAAGAAAGAAGACCAGCCGTGCAGCTGCTAACAAGAGGACGACACCAACTTACTTGGCCCCAGCCCTACCGGCCTGTCGAACCTCGAACCTGCTCCTGCTAAACCCCGGCCTCTTCAGTGGTCAGCAACCTCAAAAACCCCGGAGGACCTGACTGCCTTGCTCAACTAAAAGACTGGGACTCCCACGAGCAGTGGTTCTGCTCAAAATATCTGCCCAGGCCCCAGCGTGAGACCGCGGATCCTGCCCACTCTGCACCCGCCGAGCCCGGCCCGAGCCAAAGTGGACAAAGACCACGAGGACGTCCCCCCGGCGACTGTGACCAAGAATCCAGCACCCAAGGACTCCCCTCGACGCTCCTGACGCCTGCAGCCTCAACACCAGGAACCCCTCCAACCACGACCAGCAGAGGGTAAGATTTCCCGACGCCTAAAGACACCCCTGCACCCGGCGCCCCACTGCCCCCTGTGCCCAACTCCTGGGTGTCTACCTCTCCTATAGCTTCCCAACTTACCTCTCGAAGTGGTGGTCGCACCTGAAGAATCACCGTCCCCGAGTTTGCAGCCTTTGTTCGTCTTGCAGCTTTCCCATTGAAATCCATTGGGCGCCCGACGGCCCAAAAGCCCACTGCACCCGGCCGCCCCAGTGCAGCTGAGGGTGCACCAACTACCCTGTTCGACTTCCCCACTTGCCCTGAGTAAGTGACCAGGAGCTTTGCTCCCACAGCCGTGTGGCCTGCCTGCCAGCAACCACCAACCAAAGGCCCCCCGCCCGCCATAGGCTAACGTTGGGCCTACTCTCTCTGCACCCGGCCGCCCCTGTGCCGCTGAGGGTGTAACAACAGTACAAACCTGAACCTGGGAGACCCCTGAGTCTTGCCCCAGAACCTTAACTCTGCCAGCCGAGTACTTACCTGAAAGCCGATAACTTGCATTTTCTCCATAGGGTAACATTGACTGGTTTTCACTTAGAAATTCTTCTAAGTGTCGAGTTTTGGAACTTTGAAATATTCACTAAAAATCGTGCGAATAGCAAAAACGAAATTACTCACCTGTTCTCAGGAGAGATCCCAGTGCTGGATCTAGGTACCCAGCACTGATTAGAAAAAGTGATCACAACTGTGATTTTCCGGTAACTTGATTTTCCTCCATAGGATAACATTGCCTGGTTTTTGCCAGAAATTCTTCTGTCGATTTTTGCAACATACAAATATTCCTTAAAAATCGCCTGTGTAACAAAAACGATTTCTTTCAACTGTTCACAGGAAATGCACCAGGGCTGAATCCAGGATCCAGCCCTGAGTAAGATAAACATTCGTAAAGTAATTCTATTACAGTTTACTTAAAAATCCCATTGAGCTCAATGTTATAGTATACCAAGTATTGTGTTGCCTATTGCAACCCCTGTGCCATATTGCATTTAAAGTCTATTGTTTATTGAAAGTATTCAACAAACAGCATCTTATCTTGAGAAAGTATTTTTATGCAAACCTGTGGTTCTAAAATAAAACAACAGTATATTTTTTTTATACTAAACAATTGTCCTAGAGTTCAGTTCTTGAGTGGGTGGCTTCATTTGCTGACTGAGTGTGTACATCAAATGCTTTACATTGTCCTCTGATACTGCCTTACTGCTCGACCAAGCTACCACTTTAGAGAGTAAGGTTCTATCTAACTTTAACCTCTGCCAAACCTCTGGAGACCCTTTGACTCTATACACACTGTACCTCACTTTGGTGCAGTATATATAGAGCCAGTTTCTTACAGTTACACCCGGAATTGAATGCCATCTGCAACTCGTTCCCTTGCAAGTTTCAAAGTTGAAGTGTAAAAGCCTTGTTTAGACTATGCTATTATGTTTTGTAATGTACCCCAATATAGGCCTGGGTAGTCACCTAACCTTTCCCCTACATTTCCCTGCCATTGTACTACATAACGGTTTGGTGGGATTGACCTTTTACCTAGTTAAGCTGCTGCATAAATGTTGTGTGGTATTCCCAGAAAACTAGCCTAATTTATTATGCATGAGGATTTTCAGGATCACAGCAGGATTACCATCTTCTGCATAATAACAATGTATAAGGGTCATCCCTTCCGTCATCCTCAGCCGACATGACACAGCAAGGTGGAACCCCTGAGGGTACCTTTTGGGTATATATACACCATATCCTTGCTGGGGCAGGCAGAGGAGAAAGACTTCCATGCTGACACACTGACGTGAGTCGCTGAGGTTCCTGCACACAGACACTCCAGCATGCAGTAGTCTGACATCCCCCGCAGGGTGTCCATCTCGAGACCAAGACTGGGTCCTTCATTCTCTCACACCAGGTTGTGGGGTTGACTTTATCCTATAGGGATTCTTGGCTTTACACCTACAGACATGCTAGGTACACTTAGGTACATCTAGTTAGGGTTGCATAGTAGGAGTACGCATTTATTACTGTCATGTATTTTTATACCTGCCTGTATTCATTGCTTTAGCACAATGGTAGAAATTTACCACCCTTTTACTCTGTTGGTGCTATAATCATTTATATCTGTTTCTGTCTTATGGTTGTCTCAGCACACCTATTTTACACTAGAATGACGCTGGTTCAATAAATGCTTATTGAAAGACGTCCCCACCGTTTATTCTGTGTATCTCTCTGAGACAAAGTGAGCATGAGTGACTGAGCGAAAAGTACTGTACTGTTTCCACGATTCCTGATGGGAGAGGGTTGTCATGTTCAATAGTTGCCAGGAACTATTCTCTCCTTGGTAAGAGGATGGCACTGTGAGCTAGCTGGTATACAGGCGAACCTGTCCGGTGGGGGTGTCTGGAATCAGTCTGGACACCAATCCCACAGTCTGTTGTCTAAACGCGCAGATCCTATATAGGTTCATAGGAACTACACGACAATGCTTAATTTATAAATCTTGGCACCCTGTATTTTTTTTCTGGTTTTATTATTTTATTATGTCTGCATGTTTCTTTTGTACTTGTTTAACCTGTGTCATGTCTTTTAGTGCTTGTACACTAATGTGAATTTCCGTTTGGGTGCATTGAAGCTAGGCTTTTTCCTGGTACGGGATGTGCTAAAGAAATAAAGTCGAAGCTGTAGTTACAGGTAAGTAAAAGCGTTCCCTCTCAAATGAGCCACACCTTCAGGGCCAGAATAAAATTGAGAGTATCCATCAGCTACTGTGGTCCAGAACAAGGCTGAATCCTTCATATGTGTTTATTGCATGTCATACATTCATAATATGTTTGACCAAAAGCAACCCATATTCAGTCGCTCTTCTAGAGAACGACCTAGACAACTTTTTTTTGTATTTCAAATACTTATCGAGTTTTTATTATGTATATAGTTTTATCAGCTTTGTAGCACATTCGTTTACATAAGTAAGCACATATTGCTAATATGTCAGACTACCAGTTTTTGTAATTGACATTGTGCAGTTATCTTGACGTTTCTAATGCCTAAACCCAATCCAAAGCTTTCAACTCTACAACTTTTGCTGTGCTGGAAGGTCTAGTGGCGTGATCTTTGTGTACCTTGTTTATTAGCGGTTAGTATGAGTACAGTGCCGTGGTTGTGTTCTGATGCCTTAATAGAGGAGGTCACAATTTCCCTTTGTCATTTAAGTGGCAGAGAACAAGATTGCTTTAAATCTATTCGGCCAACCATTAATTGTACAGGCGATCCCATCCATTGCGATTATGGTATACATTTTAAAGAATAACATGTTATTCTATGACAAGCCCGGTGGTCATGACTATTTCATTAATTTGCAACAGTTTTGTTTGGTGAGCCCAGTCTTGCCTTGAAGCTCCATGTGCCTGGGTTACTACAACTTGGATTTTGTCACCAAATCCCCAGTGTCACCTTTGTTTGATTTCAAATGTATTGTTATTAGCAACATGCCATACAATATTAATATCTTTAAAAAAATAAAACATCCAATAGCTGTACAGTTACACATATTACAACTGACTCCTAACAAGTCTTAAAATACAAAACGTTAAAACTCTCATCACAGGAGAGTTAGTACTTTAGTATGTATACAAGCATGTATACAAGCATGCATTGTAAATCTTTAAATTCGCTTTACACAGTATTACATACTGTGCATACCAGTTTTGCTGCCCTACCACTCACTTGTAAATCCCCTCATTTAATAGCTATATTCAAACTACTCCTGGTCATGGTGTTCTCAGTGGTAATGTTTACATGCTGTAGCCAATTTATGTAATATATTAGAAATGCATAATGCTATCTTTACTGCTAGTTGATCAATCATTTAATTCTTCCCCTTGTTTTTTCAACTGCTACGCCGCTCTACGTACACCCTGGTGGAGAGAATCCCCGACCTAGACTACAAATATTAAGTGCATTTAAATTCGAAATAAATGTGGGATGAATATTTTTTATTTTTTCAAGGATCGTTCTGGTTAATAGTTTCATTCAGTCACCTCCTGGCCTTGGAGTTCTTAATAGTTGGACATGCTGTCCCTATATAAGAAGAGGAGTTATTTTTATTTTTTTAAATATTTATATAGCACGAACAAGACCTTTTCGGGTGACAGAGCGCTTTACAGGACAAGTAAAAGCAGACAAATAGTAATATAGAACAGGCTGAGATAGTATACATAACTTGTAATATATCATGTAGAACAGTATTTACATGCACAGATGGGAAGAAGAGCAATAAGAAGACATAGTCCAACCTGATTCCCGGTCCGAGCGTAGACCGGGGGTGTTAAAGCGTAGTGTAAATGATACGGGAGAGAGAATAATGAAAGACTCTGAGAGCAGGCCGAGGGGAGGTGATCAAGAGGAGAGGGGGGTAAGTCCTCAGTGAGTGGTGAATTTGTTGTATAGTAGAATTTTTACTTCTTACTTGAAGGTGGATGTGTTGCATCTAATCATGGAAGGTAGAGAGTTCCAGATTCTGGGGACAGTTCCAGAGAAGGATCGGTTGGATGTTTTCTTTTTCTTTAATTTTTGTGGCTTGAGTAGTAAAGAGCTTGTATTTCTGGAAGGTCTGTTTTCACCCGAAAGGGTCAAGTTCTGGGCCAGGTAGGAGAAGGTATTGTGGTGCAATGCTTTATGGGTCATACACTAAAATTTGAGCTGGAACCTAGACTTCTAGGGTAGCCATTTCAGTGATTGGAGGTCTGGGTGGATGTGATCCCTTTTTTTTTTTATCCTGTGATGAGTCTAGCTGCTTCATTCAGTGTGGCCTTCAGTTGTGCAAGTGATATTTTCGGGAGGCCCGCAAGGGTAGTGTTACTGTAGTCTATTTTCGGTACTAGATGAGCTTGAACCGCTGTTTTTGAGGTCTGCCAGGGGGGAGAAAAGGTTTGAGTTTCCTAAGAAGATGCAACTGATGGTTAGCATCCCTGGTGACGGCACTGATGTGTTTTTGTATGGAGATGGCTTTGTCCAAGGTTATGCCTAGGGATTTAGCAGAGTCAACGATGTGCGGGGTACTGTTAAAGGCAGTAAGATGTTGAAGCCTTTAAGTCTTTAATTTTAGGGGCGATGGTGATCAATAAGAATTCAGTTTTAAGGGCATTGAGTTTGATGTGATTTCAAGTCAGCCAATATTGCGTTTTTGTCAAGGTGAGATTGAGGATATTGATGTCATCAGGCGAAGTGATTTTCATGTAGAGTTGAGTGTCATCCGCATACATGTGGTAGGAGATGTGGGCGAGTTTGAGGATTTCCATTAGGGGCTCCATGTATAGGTTAAACTGTGTCGGGGAGATAATATAGCCTTGGGATATGCCCAGCGTCACTGGCGACTGGTCGGAAAGAACATGGTTGAATAGGATCTGCTGAGATCTGTGTAGGAAAAAGGAGAACCATTTAAGTATGGTATCGGAGAGACTCATCCTGTGTTCTAAAAGGTTTAAAAGGGTATCATGAGTGATAGTGTAAAACGCCGCTAACAGGCCAAGTAAAATTAGGAGGCACGTTTCATTCTGTTTGAGTGAGTGTAGGGCATCGTCAACAATGTGGAACATGGCTGTTTGAGTGCTATGACCCGTCCAAAAACCTGATTGGCATTGGTCTAGGAGTTGGAATTGCTCAATGTGATTGCAAAGCTGCAAATGTACACATTTTCCTAAGAGTTTGGCGAAAGTTGGGATGTTGGAGAGAGGACGTAATTGTTGGGATCAGACTGGTCTGAGTTTTTTTTTTTTTTTTAAGGATAGGAGTAATATGCCCACTTTTTAGGCAGTCTGGTAAGGATCCGTGGGAGAGTGAGGCATTGATTATCATGGTCCATAAAGGGAGTAGTAAGTGAGTGGACTCATAAGGTATTGGGAGGGAACGAGATTGTTTAAGTGGTTGGAGAATTTCAGAGAGGCAAAAGATTGAATATGTAATTTTCGTCAAAGGTTTTAAAGCTGGACCAGATGGCATTATTTTTAGGTGTAGGGGGGTTTCTCGGGCACACCTCCTGATCGGGAGAGGTGGGGAATGGGGGGGGGGGTCATGTGGTAAGAGTTTCAATGAGTTCTGGATATTGTTGGTGATTAGTGTGGTTTTCTCAGCGAAAAGAGGCAAAGGTTTCACAGTTGGTGGTGTTATGTTGGTTGAGGAAATGGGCTTGCTTTTTCGGATCGACTGTTTTTTGATGATTTTGAACAGTTTATTTGGTCGATTTATTGCCGTCTCTAGTTGATTTTGGAAGAAAGTTGCTTTGGAGATCCTAATGTGCCTATTGTAAGCACTGCATCTTTGTCATAGAAGTTTGAGGTTGGTCAGAGAGGGTGCGAGTCTCCATTCTCTTACTGCAAGTCTGAGGTGTTGATGTCGTCATTAAGGTTACCGTTGAACCAGAGGTTGGAACTTTTTGACAGTATTCTCTTAAGTTGTTTGGGGGCAAGGTTGTTCATGATATTTGACATGGAGTTGATGTAGTGTTCAGTGAGGTCCTGAACTTCTTCCATGGAGGGGGGACGGGAGCAGGGTGTTGTTACTAAGCCGACAAAGTGAATGAGTTGATGTTACAGGTGTCTTAGGCCCAGTGTTTGGCTTTCACAAGGTTGGCCCTTAGATATAGTTGTTTTTTCTGAGAGAAGGAAGGTGATGAAGTGATGGTCAGTCCAGGCGCAAGGTATGATAGATTTGATTTGTACTTTATTCTCTTTGGCAATGAGTAAGTCTAGAGTGGCCCTTTTGTTGTGGGTCGGTGTTAAAAATGGGGGTCTCTAGTTGGCAGTGGCTAACACTCTGTCCAAGTATGGGCACTTATTCTAGTCAGGGTAAGGGAGTTAAACACACAAGATAACCCCTGCTCACCCCTTTGGTAGCTTGGCACGATCAGTTAAGCTTATCTCAGAGGCAATGTGTAAAGCATTTGTATAATCACGCAGTGAAAACACTACAAAAGGTCACCACACCAATTTAGAAAAATAACCAATCTTTATTTAAGTAAAACAAGATCAAAATGACAGAAATCCAACATACATAAGCAAAGATATCAATTTTAAAAGGTTAAGCATGTTCAGTCCATAGAAATCTATGGATGTGTTGGTTTTAGCATAAAGTACCTTTGATGCGTCAAAATGAGAGACCAAAATCAGCCGCAGAGGAGGGGAGGCACCTGAAACCAAAAGCGATGCGTCAGTTCCTGAGTCCCAGAGGAATGGAGGCATCCGTTCTTTCTGCACGTCAGGAGAAGTGATGAGAGGCAAAGCGTCGATTTCCAGACACACAGCCTTGGGTACTTACTGTGGGGTTGCGTTGATGAAGCGACAGCATCGAAGTACGATGCGTAGAAAATCCAGACTCGCTAGGTCGATGCGGCGGCGGAGCAGGTGCTATGTCGAATTCCCAGCTGCGAAGCAGGTGATGAGTCTATTCTTAAGCCTCTCAGCAGGGTCTGTGTCAAGGTCGGAGCGGGTGCCACGGACGTTGGTGAGACGGTGCTCGGAGCTTAGGCTGGGGTGATCTTTCAGCCACACGGCAGGCACTGTGTTGATTTTTCTGCCACACAGCGGCGATGCATTGGAGTCTTCAACCGCAGGGCGGTGCTGTGTCCGAAGAATGGGGGATGTAAGTTGGTGCGTGGATTTTATCCTCTATTTGCACCAAAGCTTCCTCCAAGGGTCCAGAATTGGAACTGGCACCACTTGGTAGGTCAGAACTCCCAGCAGAGGAGTTATGGGGCTGCAGGTGAAGTATTTGATGGCCCTGAGACTCCTTAATAGGAGGCAAGCACACACAAGCCCTTGTAGAACAGTGGCAAGCAGGATACAGGAAAGCAAAGTACAGTCCTTTCACTGCCCTAGTCGGAAGCAGCAAGCAGTAGGCCAGCACAACATAGCAGCAAGTAGAGTGGCAATTCCCCTCCTACAGCTTCTCCATCTCTTCTTCTTGGCAGAATCTCCTCTTAGCCCAGAAGTGTTCTGAGGTTATGGTGTCACAGCTCCAGTACATATACCAATTTCTGCCTTTGAAGTAGGTAAACTTCAAAGGAAAGTCTCTGTAGTGCACAAGTCCCTGCCTTTCCCGGCTCCATACACACTACAGGGGGTGGAGACAGCTTTGTGTGAGGACAGGCACAGCCCTATTCAGGTGTCGGTGACAACTCCTCCCACCACTCTAGCTCAGGAAGACCCATCAGCCTGGTGATGGGCCATCAGGATAAACAGGGCACACCTCAGCTCCCTTTGTGCTACTGTCTAGAGGGAAAACATAAACAGCCCAACTGTCACCCTCCTTCAGACGTGGATACCACAGGCAGGCAGATACACAGACAGGTAAAGCAAGAAAATGCCCACTTTCTAAAAGTGGAATTTTCAAACATACAATTTAAAAACCAACTTCACTAAAATTTGTATTTTTAAATTGTGATTTCAGGGACCCCAAACTTCAAATCTCTCTCTCTTCCCAATTGGAAGTTACACTAGTAGTAGGTTACAAGGCAGCTCCATTGATAACCTATGGGAGATATAGTCCTTGCAATAGTGAAAGATGAAATTAGCAGTATTTCACTATCGGGACATGCAAAACAACACCAGTACATGTCCTACCTATCTGAAAGAGACTATTAGTTATAGATTCCTTACCTTAGAATTACCCCCAGGTGTCAGACTGGATCAGAGAATTTTACTTCAGCAATACCCCTGCGCGTCGGTAGGTGACGTAGGTCGACTCCGCGTCCGTCGTCTGTGTCGTGGTCGGCGGGATGACGTTGCTGTGCCTACTTAGGCGCCGCCCCTGCGTGCTGACGTCAGTTCTTTCTTTTTCTGCGCCAGCCTAGCGCAGATCCGGAGAGAGCTTGCCCCTTAGTCATTTTTTGACTAAACCATTTTCGACTTTTGTCACCGTCTTTTTTCGAGTCTCCGACTCCTGGTGCACAAGGGATGTCCCATTGTCGTCCCGGATTCAAGCCTTGTGACTCCCTTCACAAACTGATGTCCGTGACGGATCCACACTTCGTGTGCCTTTGGTGACTGGAGCACAACCACGACCCGAAGTCGTTCTCCGACTGTCGGGCCATGAATCCGAAGTGTTTGCGGGAGTGGTCCCGAAAGCTTTTGGAGGCCCGGCAGTCGGCTCCGCGCCGATCCCAGTCTCGCTCGAGGAGAAGGTCTCGAGACCGGTCGCGGACCCACCACACCTCCTCCGAGTCTTCACACTCCTCGGGTAGGTTGAAGCACAAGAAGAAGGCAAAGAAGCAACGTCTATCTTCGCCTTCTCCCCGTAGGTCGGCTGACGCGACATGGTACCCCGAGCGTCGTCTCTCTAAGGCTCTGTCTCTGCTGCCTGACTCAGATACGACTCCGCGCCTCCCTAGTTTCCGGGAGCCGGGGTGTCCCCTGCCCAGCTTTGTATGTTCTACGAAGCCTTCCACTGCATCTTTGGGCAGCCCAACTCCGCTGGGGCGCCTTCAGACCCAGCGGAGCCGGTTGGTGGCCCTGGGCCTTCGATGCCAGTGGCTCCAGCCCCGGAGGGTCCCCATGGATCCAGGCCTGGATCCGGATCGATGCTGGTCGACCTTACTCCCATAACTCTGGCCGACGCGGACCCGGATCGATGCCGGAGGGTACTTTTGTTCCCTTGTTCATCCCAGGTGTTCCCTATTTCCCTAGGGGTGGTGATGAGGACTGGGAGGGGTCGCTGGACCCTTTAACAGACCAGCTGGACGAACTGGCCTGGAGAGAGGAATTGGGTGACGCCAGTGGTCTGGATACCTCCCCAGACCTTGGCATGCTTTCTCCCCCTACCGTGGCTACGGAGGAGCGAGCGTCCTATGCAGTGGTGGTGCGTAGGGCAGCCGAGGCTTTGGGCCTGGAGCTCCCTACAGTAGCAGTCAGGAATAACCTCCTGACAAAGGTGCTTCAACCGGCGGCAACTTCCTCTGAACCCCTCTTGCCCTTCAATGAAGCCCTCACGGACGTCCTTCTGGGCACTTGGTCCAAGCCCAGCACCGGGGCTGCTGTGGAACAGACGATTGACCGCCACCACCGCCCGGCTCCGGGGGATCCCATTTTCCTCTCCCAACACCCTTCCCCCCCGAGAGCTTGGTGGTCCAAGCCTCTTCTTCCAAGGGCGCATTCCCTTCCGCACCCCCGAATAGGGAATCCAAGAAGCTGGATCATCTTGGGAAGCGTATGTTCTCTTCCTCCAGCTTGGCGCTGTGGTCCGTGAATACCACATGCCTCTTGGGCTGCTATACCCATACAGTCTGGGATACCGTTGGTCAAGTGCTCCCTAAGGAGGAGGCCCGGGCCATTCTCTCCCAGGCAGTGGCGGATGAGAGAAACGCAGCAAAATACACAATTCGCTGTGGCCTGGATACCTCAGAATCTCTGGGCAGAATGATTGCCACGTCGGTAGCACTTCGGCGCTACGCCTGGTTGAGGCCGACTGGTTTTTCAGGGGATGTTCAAGCAACCTTGCTGGACATGCCCTTCGATGGCCATCGCCTTTTTGGTGACAAGGCGAACTTGGCGCTCAAACGTTTTAAGGATTCTTGGGCTACGGCCAGATCCTTAGGCCTTGCTGTGTTCGGTCGTCACCCACAGTCCGCCTTTGGTCACTTTCGTGGCTACGGAAGGGGCACTCCACCACATCCAACCCATTCCAGCCACCGGCCCACGCAAGCTGCCAAGCCTCTGCGTGGCCGTGGGACCCGGCGACGCAGGACTGGGAACCAGCAGGCGGGCCAGTCCACCCTTTCCCCCCCTGCAGCAGCCTCCAAACCCTCCTAGTCTGACCTTCCAGGGCCATCAGCGGCCAGTGGGTGGCAGGATTCGCCATCACCTCTCCCACTGGCAGTCCATCACGTCAGACAGGGGGGTTTTGCAGATAGCCCTAAGGGGCTACTCCCTCCCCTTCAAACCTACCCCTCCCTCCATGCCACCGTCTTTCGATCACATGTCGGAGGATCATTTGGCGCCTCTCCGCCAGGAAGTCGCCGCTCTCTTGGCCAAGAGAGCTATCAAGAGGGTCCCTGCGGCAGAAGTCGGTTGTGGTTGCTATTCCCGCTACTTTCTGGTGCCCAAGAAGGACAAAGGCCTGCGTCCTATCCTAGACCTCAGGGCCCTAAACCGCTTCCTCCGGAAGGAGACGTTCAAAATCCTAACCTTGGCTTAGATCCTGTCTGCCCTCGACCCCGGAGTCTGGATGGTGCCGTTGGACTTGCAGGGCATCTAATTTCACATTCCCATCCTGCCAGCCCACAGGCATTACCTACGGTTGACGGTAGGCCATGAGCATTTTCAGTTCACTTTGCTCCCCTTCGGCCTTACCAGTGCCCCTCGGGTGTTCACGAAAGTGATGGAGGTGGTCGCACCTCATCTGGCAGATCAGGGGTTCCAGTCTATCCCTATCTCGACGACTGGCTGTTGAAGGCGGGCTCACCCCAGGCAGTCGTCTCTCATCCCCAGACTACGGCGGACCTCCTGCATTCGCTGGGGTTCACTATCAACGTGCCGAAGCCACATCTGATTTCCTCTCAGCCGCTCCCTTTCATCGGAGCTGTTTTGGACACAGTGCAGTTTCGTGCCTATCCTCCCGAACAGAGAGTCTGGGATATTCGGGCTATGATACCGATGTTTCAGCCTCTATCCCAGATTTCGGTGAGAATGACCCTGAGGCTGCATGGCCTCCTGCATCCTGCTGGTGGATCATGCCAGATGGCATATGCAGGCTCTGCAGTGGGACCTGAAGTTCCGGTGGGCACAGCATCAGGGGAATCTTTCCAACTATGTCCAGATCTCGGAGGGGACTGCGCAACAACTGCAGTGGTGGTTAACGAACCAGGATTGGGTTGGAGGCAGATCCCTCTCCCTTCCCCAACCAGACCTCACGGTGGTGACCGATGCATCACTTCTGAGATGGGGTGGCCACCTGGGAGAGGCGGAGATCAGAGGAGTCTGGTCTCCAGCGGAGTCCAGTCTCCACATCAACCTGTTGGAGCTCCGGGCGATTCGCTTGGCACTGAAGGCATTCCGTCCCTCCCTCAAGGGGAAGGCAGTGCAGCTGTCCACGGACAACACCACCGCCATGTGGTACTGCAACAAACAAGGCAGGGTGGGGTTATGGACCCTTTGTCAACAGGCTCTCCACCTTTGGACATGGCTGGAACATCAGGGCAATACCCTGGTGGTTCTCTGAACGCCAGGGTGGACGAACTCAGCCGCTGGTGCCTGGTGGATCACAAATGGCATCTTCACTCAGAGGTGGTGCAAGGTCTCTTTCAGCAGTAGGGAGAGCCTTGGTTAGATCTGTTCGCCACCGAAGAGAACGTGCAATGTCAGCAGTTCTGCGCGTTCGAGTTTCCAAGGCGGCACTCGCTCAGCGACGCTTTTCATCACGAGTGGAGCTGCGCCCTCCTGTACGCTTTTCCGCCACTTCTGCCCTGAGTGCTGAAGAAGATCAAACACGACTGGGCGCAAGTCATTCTTGTGGCTCCGGACTGGGCACGAAGAGTTTGGTACCCGAGCTCCTGAGCATGGCCATCGATCCTCCGATCAGACTGCCCCTTCGGGAGGATCTTCTGTCGCAGCAGCATGGGACAGTCCTCCACCCGAACCTGTCCAGCCTCCACCTCCTTGCGTGGAGATTGAGCGGTGACAGTTGACAGCTTTTGACCTTCCTACCGAAGTCTGTAATGTCATCTTGGCAGCCAGGCGTCCCTCCACTAAGATGGTATACGCCTGACGATGGAACAAGTTTGTGGCATGGTGCACAGCAAAGGCTGTGGATCCCCTTTCTGCCCCTCTTTCTGAGGTTCTTTTGTTCCTTTTTTCTTTGGCCCAGCAGGGCTCTGCTCTGGGCACTCCTAAAGGCTACCTAGCAGCCATTTCTGCTTTTCTTCAGCTACCAGATCAGCCCTCTTTGTTCAATTCCCTTATTGTAAGTCGGTTCTTTAAAGGCATTATTCATCTCTTTTCTCCATCTCCTTTCATAATGCCTCAGTGGGACTTGAACCGTGTCTTGACTTACCTTATGTGCGCTCACTTCGAGCCTCTTCACAACTGTCCTCTCAGGCTCCTCACTTTGAAGACTGCTTTTCTTGTTGCCATCACCTCTGCTCGCAGAGTGAGTGAGCTTCAGGCTCTTTCTTCTAAGTCCCCTTTCTTCTCAGTCTATCCGGACAAAGTGGTGCTTCAAACAAGACCCTCGTTCCGGCCTAAAGTTGTCACTCCCTTTTACATTGGGCAGAATATTACTCTACCCACCCTTTTCCCACCTCCGCACCCTTCCAAGGAGGAGGAGAGACTCCACCGTCTGGACCCAAAACGTGCGCTGTCGTTCTACCTTGACCGCACAAAGGATTTCCGGGTGGACGATCAACTCTTTGTTGGCTATGTGGGTGTCAAAAAAGGTCGGGCTATACAAAAACATACCATCTCTCAATGGGTAGTCCTTTGTATCAAGATTTGTTACACTTTGACTAAAAAGGATCCTCCAGTGGGGCTGCGAGTTCATTCCACTAGAGCTACGGCAGCAACCACTGCTTTGTTGCGTGGAGTTCCACTCATCGATATCTGCCAGGTGGCCACGTGGGCTTCTATGCATGGATAGTCAAGTCCGGAGGGACGGCGACTTTGCATGTTCTGTCCTCCAGGACTTTCTGGTGTGAATTTGGTTCGCAGACCCTTCTCCAGGGATAGTATTGCTGGAGATTCTAAGGTCGGGAATCTAACTAATAATCTCTTTCAGATGAACAAGTTACTTACCTTCCGTAACGATGTATCTGTAAGAGACATATATTAGTTATAGATTCCTTACCGCCCCACTGATCCTCCCCGCTCTGCAAACTGACTTCTAGGGATAGGGACTCCCTTGCAGGGCCCTAGTTGTGGCGCACCAGTGGTCAGTGTCTTTCATGGCTCTGCGCTTCTGGCGTGGAAAGTCGTGTCAGAACTGACGTCAGCACGCAGGGGCGGCGTCTAAGTAGGCACCGCAACGTCATCCCAGCGACCACGATGCCGACGATGGATGTGGAGTCGACCGACGCCACCTACCAACGCGCAGGGGTATTGCTGAAGAAAAATTCTCCGGATCCAGTCTGACGCCTGGGGGTAATTCTAAGTTAGGGAATCTATAACAAATATATGTCTCTTACAGATACATCATTACCAAAGGTAAGTAACTTGTTCTTTAAATATACTGCACCCTGCCCATGGGGCTACCTTGGGCCTACCTTAGGGGTGCCTTACATGTAGTAAAACGGAAGGTTGGGGAATGGCAAGTGGGTGCACTTGCCAGGTCGACATGGCAGTTTAAAACTGTGTTCACAGACACTGCAGTAGCAGGCCTGAGACATGGTTGCAGGGCTACTCATGTGGGTGGCACAATCAGTGCTGCAGGCTCACTAGTTAGGGCTGGGCTGTTCCCATTGGGTGCAGGGTCAAGGCTGATTTGTATATGGCTGGGTTCAAACTGGAATGGCATGGGGAGCAAAAAACGATGGATTTAGGCCCAGATCTCTGTACTGGGGTGAATGTATGACATTGTTCTGCATTCTGTCCATCAATTGTATTTTTTACAGAGTTTTATATAGCGCGAACTTGACCCGAATCGGGAATCAAAGCGCTTTACATAGCACCAGTTGCATTACATGAGGACACATTCATTTTTGTTAGGCACGGGGAGATTAAGTGATTTGCCCAGAATCACAGGATGTTCAGCATCATTGCCGAGACTCGAACCCAGTTCCCCAGATTCGAGGTCGACCGCCCTAGCCGTTAGGCCAACTCCTCTCCCCAGTTGTTCTTTTTGCGCAGGCACACTAGAAGCATTTGATTTACAGGCCCTAGGTACACACAGTGCACGTTACTAGGGACTTACCAGTAAATCAAATATGCCAATCATGGATAACCAATCACAATTTATACAGAGAGCATATGCACTTTAGCACTGGTTAGCAGTGGTAAAGTGCCCAGAGTCCTAAAGCCAACAAAGACAGGTCAGAAAAAATAGGAGGAAGAAGGCAAAATTTTTGGGTTAACCCTGTAAGAAGGGCCAGGTCCAACAGTCGAGCTGTTGCAGGCTTGGATAATGTGGAGGTCCTGGAGGAAGGATTTAAAACTGTTTATGAGAGGGGCATTACAATTGTTCCAGTGAATGTTAAAGTCACCAAGAAAATTCTAGTTATTAAGACCTTCATTGTTGAAGGAGATAATCTCCTTAATTTGTTCAATGAACATGTGGTTATCTCGGGGCGGGTGGTAGAACATGTGGAGGGAGCAACTTGAGTTGTCATTGGTGGTAATGTTTACCCTGAGGTATTCGCAGGAGGGGCGTGGCGGAGTGTGTGATTGTTTTATTGAAAGTGTGGACACGTGTATATACAGGCTAGGCCACCCCTGAATGACCTGAGCGGTCAGGTCTGATGATGCCATGACTCGGAGGGGGTAACTAATAAGTCAAGGGTGGGGGCTGAAGATTTGTTCATCCAAGTTTCCGTGAGAATGGATGTCCAGGTCGTAGTTAAGTATAAGTGCGGAAATGTCGGGCGCAAGTTTAACAGCTGAATAGCAGTTAAGAAGTACGCATTTCAGGGATGTTTCAGAGGAGGTCATACTTCCGGAATGCCATGACAAACGTCGCAGACTGGATGAGGGCCAACTGCCTAAAGTTGAACTCTAGCAAGACGGAGGTACTCAACTTCGGGAGGAACACCCCACAGTGGGACATATGTGAGATGGGAACTTGTTTGAGGTTCGTTTTATTAATATGACTAGTTCTAGGGTGTGATGTCCTGACAGGGTGAGTAATGATAGTCTTGTTTTTTTGTAGCCAGAGTGGTTTGATCGGCTGGAGCATGAGTATAGGTGTCTGGGAGAGAAAGTATATCATTGTTTGATAGTTATTTGGCTAGCCTGTTGAGTCTGGAGGAGTGGTTATGGTTAGGTGTGGATCTCCAGCAGGGATATGCAGCCCATGTGTGTAGGGAGCGATAGAGGCAGAGGGAGATAAGGAAGTTGGAGTGTTGTGAATCTGGAGTCGAATCCTATGTAAGGACCACTTGTGTTCAAGGTCGGAGGAGACATGAACTGGTTTGAGGATGTCAGCCCTAATCCATTGCAATTCAGATTTTATACTGTCTAGTGTTGAATCATTAAAGGGACTCCTAAGAGGATCCAGGTTGGGGGCAGCACTGAGGTGTAGGGCACTGGCTGAGAGAGGGCAAATGGGGGAGCCAGTGTTGGTAGGGTTCATAGTTGGAGTCTTAGTCATGGTTGGTTGAGAGGAGGCAGTGGATGGATTAGTCCTGTAGATGGGAGTGTGGGTATAATGGGCTATAGAAGAATGGAAAGAAGCGATGTTGGAGTGGTGTTGACATGAGGGAGTGCTAATATAGTGACTGGTGGGGGGTGATGGCCTTCAGTAGTGCATGTGGATGAGCGGGTGACCGCCATGGTAGAGAGGTGGGGATTGGATATTATTTCATTGTATAACTTAAAATAAAATGATAGAGCATCCAATCATGACCTAATACTATAAATATGGAATGGGGGAAGTAGCCAGCATTTGTGTGCTGCAGCCAATTTTGTGCAAAATAACAAAAAGTGCATACTGATATCTTTGCCTCTGAATGAGCAATTACAAAATTCTCCCACTTGTTCGAGACCACCACACCTCACAAGGTCAACTTAGTGGGGAATGTCCCCAACCTAAACTTAAGATGTAAAGTGTATTTAAATTCTGAATCGGCCATCATCCCCAACACATGGAAACACGCAGAGGTAAAACCCTTCCTGAAGAAGTCCTCTGCTGACCCCCATCTCGCTGCTATCCTTTCCCGCCAAGGTCCTTGAGAAAGCCTTCAACCACCAGCTCACTGAATACCTTGAAGTAAACAACCTACTCGACGCCTCCCAATCGGGCTTCCGCTCCAACAACAGCACTGAGACCACCCTCAGTGCCACAACTGACGACATCAGAACCCTTCTCAACTGAGGAGAAACAGCAGCCCTGATCCTCCTCGACCTATCAGCAGTTTTGACACAGTCTCCCACCACACCCTCATCAGAAGACTCCACCACATAGGTGTCCAGAGAGATGCCCTCGAATGGATCGCCTCCTTCCTCACTGGACACACTCAAAGAATCTGCCTACCACCCTAAACCTCTGAGCCCAAGAGAATTATCTGTGGTGGCCCTTAAGGCTCCTCCCTCAGCCCCACTTTGTTCAACACCTACATGACCCGCTGGCTGACGTCATACGCACCTACGGATTCAACATCATCTCCTAAGAGGACGACACCCAGCTCTTCCTCTCGCTCATGGAAGACATAGCCACTACCAGATTCAACTTCTGGAACGCCATGACAAACGTTGCAGACTGGATGAGGGCCAACTGGCTAAAGTTGAAATCCCGCAAGACAGAGATACTCAACTCGGGAGGAGCACCCCACCATGGGACGAGACCTAGAGGCCCACCAAACTCAGCCCTACATCCACCCCAACTGACCACACCTGCAACCTCAGAATCATCCTAGACAGCAAACTCTAAATACAGCGCCAGGTCAACTCAGCATCCTCCTCCTGCTTCCAAACACTCTGTATGCTCTGTAAGATCTTCAGATGGATCCCCATCAACACCAGGAAAACAGTCACGCAAACCCTTGTCACCAGCCGACTGGACTATGGAGAAACATTCTACGCCGGAACCTCCACCCAACTCTTCAAACGACTCCAAACCATACAGAACACCGCAGCTAGACTCATCCTCAACCTTCCCAAATGGACCAGCATCACCCCCCGCCCCCACCTCATAAGCCTCCACTGGCTCCCCATCCTTAAGAGATGCCAGTTCAGGGTGCTATCCCCCGTCTTCAAAGCCCTCCACAACCAAAGACCTGCATTCCTCAACAAACGCTTGGCCTTCAACCAACCCACCAGACAACTGCGCCCTGCTTCCCATTCCCACGCCCCCCACATCCGCAGAAACTGCAGAGGTGGTGGTTCCTTCTCCTACCTCGTTGCCAAGTCCTCGAATGACCCCCCCACCCCCCACCTCCGAACCTCACCTTCACTTTCAGACTTCAGAAAGGGACTCAAGACGTGGCTCTTCGACTAAGACCCTCAAGACCTCAGCGCCTGGATACCCCCTGGGGTGATTAGCCACTCTTTATAAATACTGTTTGATTTGATTTGAATAAATACAATTCAAATGATTTTCAAACCCTCCTTCATGTTTGAGGGCAAGATAACTATCTAAGAGGCTTCCTGAACAAGCTTTTAAAATATTTTCCTCTAAACTATGAGAGTAATAACAATCTTTTATTTATATTTCCGCACTGATTGGACATACTGAATTCTGATTTTCCCAGAGATGCCCTTTAGTGCAGTGATATTAAAGTTTTCTTGATATATACCAACCAGCTAGCTCTGCCCTGTCAACTACAAATTCTCAACTCTAGCACAGATTTGATATAGACTACTCTGTTTCAATCTCTATGTAATTTTATCCATTACAGCACTGCTCCTAAAGCTGCAAAATCTGTGACCAGGGTAATGCCTAGCTTCAAATAGAGTGGCGCTAGTGGTGTTCCTGGGCCAAGCCTCAACAAAGACCGTAGGAAGTTATTTTAAAAACACTGCATCTCACTAAGGTTGCTATAACCCCAGAGTTCACTTCTAGAGAGGGCGGCAGCCACCACTTTTTGTGTGTAAATTCATAGTATTATACTTATCTTCTGATAGAGACTTCTAACTTCATATTCCTCACCTTAGAATATTTCCCAAGCATCAGACAGGATCCAGAAAATCTTGAGCTGTACCACTGCGCAGCAGTAGGTGTCATGGGACAACTCCACTTTGATGTAGTCTGCGCTAGAATTGACATGTGCAGTGCCTATATAGGCAGCACCCATGTGTGTTGACAGGTCCTTTCATTCTGCTCCAACAGCACGATTCCGGAAACCTACCTCGGTCATTTTACCACTTTTTAAAACTTTTTTGTCAAGTTATTTTTTAAACTTTTGCTCATAGTGTACTAGGGACAGGTCTTCTAACAAACCCATTGGATTTAAACTGTGTGAGGTATGTCACAGACAGATGTTTCTGTCTCTGACCCACACTTGGTTTGCCTGTGGTCGGGCCACGACCCCAAGGACTGTGCCAACTGCAAGTATATGAGTCCAAAGGCGATTCGGTGAGCGGGCGTTGAAGCTCCTGGCTCTGCGACAGAAGACGACTCAGCGCCAATCCCAGCCTCAATGGAAATTGCAAGGCCGTTCTCGGAGCCGTTCCTGTGGATGATTGTCTTCCCATTCAAGTCATCCTCATTCAAGTCCGGTAAGTCAAAGGAGCACAATAAGAAGTCAAACCACTGTTCGATTTCCCCTAGCAACTGCCATGCTTCTAGGCCCAGCTGTTGCATTCCACCCTCGGAGCCAGTGGCCTGTTCTACTCCACGCTTCCCTGAGTTTGCCGGAGAAACTCCTGCCCAACTCGAAGAGTTCTACGATGCCATGCACTCCATCTTTGGGCCTTCAATCTCATCTGACATGCCTTCGGGCCCCAGGGGGCTGAGAGATGCACCTGCTGATCTGGACCTGGATCCAGCCAGATGTTGACGCAGGTGCCTCCACCCTTTCTGGTCCCAGTTCTTCCAATGCCGCTACTAGTGCCGATTAAGAATTGATCTCCAACTCCAAGTCGGGGCTGCCCCAGTGCTGCTCGACACAGGCGCAGTCCAGGCCATGTCCACCCCTGACTTGCTACCTCTGCACAGACTATTTTTAGCTGAAGGGGGATGAGGAAGAGGGGTATGGCTACTTTGAGGACAATCCCTATCAGGGGAGAAACTGGTATGAGAAGCTGGGTGATGCCAGTGGCCTGGACACCCCTCCAGAATCTGACTTGATTTCTCCTTGAGGTCCTGCCACAGAGGAGGGTTCATCCTTTGCAGAAGTGATGTGCAAGGTGGCTGAGGTCCTTGACCTGCAGCTGCCATCTGTCGAAGTCAAGACCAGTGTCTTCACTGAGGTGCTTCACCCAGGGGCAATCTCTGCAGAGCTCTTGCTCCTCTTTAATGAGGCTCTCACTGATGGTCTCCAGGGTGCCTGGGCCAAACCCTGCACGTGACTCCTGTGCACAGAATGATTTCCCACCAACATTGTCCTGCCACCAGAGACCCAGCCTGCTTCTCCCAGCATCCCTCCCTTGAGAGGCTGGTGGAGCGGGCCCCAACTGCCAAGATCAACCCAAGCGTGTTCCCTACCACCCCACTGGATAGGGAATCCAAGAGGGTGTACACCTTTGGGAAGCAGATCTTCTCTTTCACCAGCTTAGCATTGCGGTAGGTTAACACTGCGGGCCTCTTTGTTTTAGGGATTACATTTAATCTCCATTTTAGTTTTCTTTTTTTGTTTGTTTGTTTGAATCTCTTTTATTGAATTTATACACAACAAAAAAATTCAACACAGCAGACGGCAAGTATTAGGCATTGTAAGGTATCACAGAGTGAACAAAGCATGGTATATATGTCGACAGACCGTAGAAGACATGCTTCCAATGGCATCTTACAAGGCCAAGTGACATGGTGTAAAGCTTGGGAGCAATCGCAGCTATCACAACAGAGCAGTAGTGGCAACAGCAGGCATCCAATGTTACAATAGCAATAAGGATCAGACAGTTTACATCACATATTTGTCTGTAATTAGAGTCCGTAGGCGTGCTTCATGCTATGACTAAGAGAGTCCTGTATCACCAGTTATACCGGATGGGTATTGATGTGTAGCGCTTAGAGGTTCCCAATAAGGCAAGCGCGATGTGGGTAACAAGGTGTCTTTCAGGGCGCCCCAATGACACTGGCTGTCTCTTATGCTGGTCCTCTCTAAACCCATCGACATGTGGCGAGAACTACGGCATCTGTGACCAATAGCCAGGAAAAGCCATAGGGCTGTAGAAGCAAGGAGAAGTACAGAAAAGAATAGGACAACTGTATAAAGAATATAAAGGAGGAAGAAGAGGAAAGAGAAGGAGGGGAGAGAGCATGGTGTGTCAGCCCGTCGGAACAGGGGGAACCCAGGCATCAGGGATCCACAGTGGCGTAGCAGCGAGCAGTCTGAGGGGTACAGATCCTTTCCCTCCTTATCATCCTTCTTCTTCGTATGTTTCCCCCCTTGGGACTATAGGATCCGCAAAGAGTTGGAGGGCTCTCAAACGAGGGGGTACAGATCGTGCATGTTCCAGCCGAGAGAGATGCGAGACCAGTGGCTGCCAGATGCGTTCGAATTTAGCATCAGTACATGCCAGTCTATGGGAGATGAGTTCCATCGCCATAACATGCCAAAGACGCGTAAGCCAGATCAAGGACGAGGGGGAGCATGCTTTCTTCCAATGTAATGCAATGACTTGTTTAGCAGCAGTAAGCATATGAAAAATCAGTCGCCAGTCCGTATGTGTCATTGCTTTAAGAGAGGTTGGACGGAGCCCTAGTATGACCACCCCTGGATCACTTGGTAGAGGGAAGCCCACCACCTCCCTGATGTAGCCCAGCACCTCCTTCCAATAAGTAAGGATGGGTGGGCATGTCCACCATATGTGTAGGAAGGAGCCCTGGGCCGCCTGACAGCGCCAGCAAAGGGGGGCGAATCCAGGGAACATCTTCTGAAGTCGGAGGGGAGTATAATACCAGCGTGTCATGATTTTGTGGGCCGATTCCTGTTGGGTCATACTTTTAAAAATGCGTGGGCTATCTCGCCATAGCTGCTCCCATTGGTCTGGGAGGATATCGCCCTCAATGTCTAGCTGCCACTGGCGTTGGTAGGTGTGTGGGGGTACTGTGTGTGAGTGTTGGAGTACTTTGTACATCCGGGAAATCAGCCCCCGGGATCCATCAAAGGCACGAACCAGAGATACGAAGGGTGTGAGCCGCCTCGTGGCTCCTTCTATATGTGAGGGGGCGCGGAGCCAATGCCGAATCTGAAAGTATTCCAGACGTGTGGTTTTAGGAAGGTTGAAGTCCCGCCTGCATTGGTCGAATGATTTAAAAAGACCTTTTTCAAAAAGCTGTTTTATAACACGGCACTCACCAGCCGACCATGCCGGAAAGGATGTCGGGGGCAAAGCCGGTGGGAAGTCCGGGTTGAGCGCTAATGATGTGTTGGGAGAGGGGAATGTAGTGAGACCACGGGGGACTGCAATCCTATCCCAGATCTCCAAAACAGTCTTCGTTGGGGTAGCAATGTAAGCACTGCGATGCCTGGCGCCACTCCGTATCCAGGCCAGATCCCACAGTGGACGGCACGCCACCGCCCTATCCATGTGAAACCAGTGCTTTTCGCTTTCACGAACCGTCCACTCCGATATATAGCGCAAATGCGATGCCCAATAATATACTAGCAGGTCGGGACAGGCCAGACCCCCCCGGTCACGGGGCAGTAACAGGACCCTTGTGGAGAAGCACGGCCTTTCCCCTCCCCAGATAAATGTGGTGAGGTCCCGCTGGAGATTCAGGATGTCTCTCTGGGGTATCGGCGTCGGAAGAGCCTGAAAAAGGTACAGAACTTTTGGCAAGATTGCCATTTTAACTGCATTTAGGCGGCCCAGCCACGAAATGGGGAGCGACTTCCAGCAGGTGAGTTCAGCCCGGATAGCCGTCCTGCAGGCCGGCCAATTCGCCCCTGTCCATGTGTCGAGAGAAGCCGTGACATTTATCCCGAGATAACGAATGGAATGTGGGGCCCATTGAAAAGGGTTCACGTTTCCCAGGTCGTCCAATTGCTGACGGGGGAGGTTAAGGTTAAGTGCCTGCGATTTGGGGAGATTAATCTTAAGGCCCGACACCAATTCAAATTGGGAGAGGATGTCCAATAGTGCGGGTAGGGAACTCGCCGGATCCGTAAGTGTCAGGAGGAGATCATCGGCAAAAAGAGCTATCTTGTGTTCCACCCCTCCTATGCGCAGGCCCCGGATATTTGCCGACTGCCGGATGGCAATTGCCAGGGGTTCTACCGCAGGAGCAAAAAGCAAGGGTGAGAGCGGGCACCCCTGGCGCGTGCCCCTGCAGATGGAGAAAGAGGGGGTGAGAAGACCATTAACCCGGATTCGCGCCGAGGGTGCCGCGTATGGAGCCATAATTCGCGCCATCATGGTCGGGCCGAGTCCCGCTCGATGAAGGACCGCCCAAAGAAAGGACCAGTCAACCCGGTCAAATGCCTTCTCGGCGTCTAGGGAGAGAAGGAAGGCTGGTATATTTTGGTGTTGGGCCTTTTGCACTAGGTGGGCTACGCAGCGAATATTATCCGCTCCCTGACGTTCCCGTATGAAGCCTACCTCATCCGGCTCGATCAGGCCCGGGAGATGAGGGGCTAGTCGTTGGGCGAGTATTTTGGTATAGAGTTTGGCATCTACGTTCAATAACGAGATAGGCCGAAATGAGGCGCATACAGTGGGATCCTTCCCTGGTTTGGGGATAAGGACGATCTCTGCCTCTGCCATCGACGGGGTTACAGATCCAGTCTCCGCAAAAGAGTTAAAAAGGCGCAACAAATAGGCCTGAAGTTTGGGGAGGAAGAGGCGGTAGAAGGCCAGCGTTAGGCCATCAGGCCCTGGAGATTTTCCCACAGGCATACTTTTTAACGGTTTTTGAAGTTCTGTCGCCGTGATAGGGTCTTCCAACTGTTTCATAAAGAAGGGGGTTAGTGGCGTCCAGGAACATGTTGTCAAAAAGGGGGTTATCTGGTCCACACATGTTTCTCCCTGGCCATAGAGATTGGAAAAGAACGCGCTAAACTCCCGTTGCTTAGCTTGTTCGGAGGTAGCCCATCGCCCCCCACCCCCGTCAGGGCAATTTTAGCAACATGTCCCCGGGAGATCTGGAGGCGGAGGCGACGCGCCAACATGGAGCCCACCCTGTTGCCCCCCCCCCCCATAGAATTTTTGTTTTAGAGTCAGGAGGGAGTGCTCCGCTTTATTCACTCTGAGAGCTTTGAGCTGGCCCCGAAGAGAGGCGAGTCTCTTACGTGTTGTGAGAGATGGCACGCTACGACTTTGTTGTTCCAAGGCTTTAATATCACGGGTGAGGTTATCTTCCACTAAGCGGGATTCCCGCCTAAGGGCTATAGAAATAGAGGTGATAGCGCCTCGGATCGTGGCCTTAAAAGCATCCCACAGTGTGTGTACGGGAGTCTCCGGGAGGTCGTTGGCTGTGAAATATGATTGTATGGCCTGTCGGAGTTCGGCCACGTCCACCTGGTCACGGAGGACATGCAGAGGCAGGCGCCACCGTGGGGCGGTGTTCGGGTGTCGGCCCAAAGCGGACAAGGTTATTTCCAAGTGTGCATGATCTGAGATGGATATGTCCGAGATCCCACCTGTTTCCAGGGAGCGAATGAGCGCGTGGGATAAAAAGAAATAATTGATACGGGAGTGTGAGCGATGGACATGGGAATAGAAGGTGTAGTCCCGTGTTTCTGGTTCCCGGTAGCGCCAGGCATCTACGAGGCACAAGGCGTCCAGGTCCCGCTTGAGAGCAGCAGACATAGCCTCTGTTCCCTGAAAAGAGGAGGTGGTGCGATCCATGTCGGGGTCCCACACTAGATTGAAATCGCCCCCAAGGATGATAGGGTTAGCTTCCCGGGAGAGAGAAGTCCAGAGGAGGTCGGGAAGAAAAGCATCCTGTGCTTGATTGGGCGCATATACATATAGTAAGGTAAGTGGTTTACCCTGCAACAACAGCAGGAGCTTAAGGGACCTACCCTCCGTGTCCCGAGTGGTGCGTGTAATTTGCACAGAGAGGCCTGCTTTAAAAAGGATACCCACCCCTGCTGTCTAGGTTTGTGTGGAGGCCCAGAATTGTAAGGGATATTTAGGGTGAGACATGCGGGAGGTGTCAGCGCGTAGGAGATGGGTTTCTTGGAGAAAGATAATGTCTGGATCTTGAAGTTGAAGATGGCGCCAGATCTGTCTTCTCGTATTTGGGGCATTCAGTCCTAAGGGAGAGACATTTAAGCTGCGTCATTGGTCTGTACTGTTAATGGCATGCAATGGCTGGGATGTAAAGTGGCACATCTCTCTCTGGCCGGGTTGCGAATCCAAGACAGAAGCGTTAGCTGCAGTAGGGCGTGAGGGAGATGGGAAACCCCACCCAAGCGGGGAATACGAAAGGCGCTGCCAGTGACCACCCCTGAACTGCCGGGCGAGAAGCTGGATCGTATTGTTGTGGGCAGGGACTCTCCCCCCCGAGACCAGATAGATAGAGAAAAAGAAGGAGGAAGTAGAGCAGAGATATAGTCAGGGAATAAAGAAAGTACCAAATAGTAAAAGGGCCAACTGGGCCAAGAAGGACCTTTCCAGCCCAGGAGCGGCCCGATGGTGGGAACCAGAGCGGCTCTGAGGAAGTCACTCCTCTTGGGGACTAAGGAAATGGTGGGGTGGGCCATGGAAATCCCAGGGAATAAGTGTTGTCCGCCCTCCAGTGGTCGACCTGTCGCACCTATAACAGGGAGGAACATCAGGGGGCCCGCTCTTGAGTGGTCCCAAAGACCCGTGACGTATCCGGGGATCGGTCCCCCGGGGCGGCCGGGAGCAACAGGCCATGTAAGAGAGGCAGGGGAAGGGGAGAGGGAGGCAGCGGAGTATAGGTCGCACATGAAATGTATCAAACGTGGGGTGTATACGTTAACAGGTAACTATATGGATAGGCATCCCCTAAAGCCCATACATGATTAACACCAATGTCTCACAAGGAATACATCGCTATGGAGGCAGGTCCCGCAACTAAACAACGTTGCCTCCTAGAGCCCCCATCTAAGTCAGGTATGGAGTCCTGTAAGAACACATGGCTATGCAAACGTGACTTATAAACAGTCAAGGTGATCTGGCTCCGCCTCCTAATTCGATCATCTGTAGAAAAATCAGGGTTAGTTCTGCAGAGCAAAGGGGGAGCCCCCCCCTGCGTCGGTGGATTCTTCCTGGCAGCGTATCAGTCCCCACCGCCTGAGCCAGAGGGGGAGGGGGGTTCGACCGCAGGCCCCTTCCCATCGAGGACTGCGAGGCCTCCATCTTTTTTTAATGGTGAATGATGTCTTGCTTGGCTTGGAGAGCAGTCGCACTGGATCCCGGGGGTCCAGTGCGGGAGTGTCGCACCCTCGACCATTCAGGGCGGAGAGAAATCTAGGAGGCTGAATCAGCAGGCGTGGGGGAAGAAGGTCGTGATCCGGGCGAGATATTGAGTAGCTGGAGGGCCTCTCGAAGGGATCTCAAAGATCTGCGTCTCCCCTCCCATTGGAAGTCCAGACCAAAAGGGTGGCCCCATTGATATTTGATGTTGGACTCCTTCAGCTTCGCAGTCACTGGTTGAAAGTCCCTATGGCAGCGCAGGGTGAGGGGGGATAGGTCTTGAAAGATTTGGATGGTATGACCCTCGTACTCCAACTTCTCAGCTGCCATAGAGGCCCGGAGGATCGCCTCTTTCTCTGTAAAGAAGTGGACCCTGGTCAAGATGTCGGGGACCAGGTTGGTGTTTCCACGTGGGGGGGCAACCCGATGCGCCCGGTCCAGAGCGGGAGGGGAGGCGTCGTCATCTCCCCTGACTGCATGGAGAAGATCCGCAACATATGCCATTATGTCCTGCCCTTCTGCACCCCGTGGTATTCCTCGGATGCGGAGGTTGTTTCGGCGGCTCCTATTTTCTAAATCTTCCTGCTTTAATTGGAGTTCCACATGTTGCTCTTCAAGTGCTAGGACACGGCGCCTGAGATCTTCCTGTTCTTCTGTGCGCGAGTCGAGGGTGCGCTCCAGGTCATCCACTCTGGAGCCTATCTCGGTAACATCCCGCCGAATGTCAGTGAGATAGGATTTAACTTCCAACTTGAGGGAGGAGAGTTGATTTTATTTCATGGAGGAAGTTAGACATGAATGTCTGCGTGATGGCGCCAGTTTCGGGTTCATTCAGTTTGGCGGCCATCACGGCGTCCTCCTGCGAGGGCACCGGGGTGTGTTTACTCCACAGGTCAGTGACCGATGCGTCTTTGGGCGCCGATTGTGCTGCGGGCTTTCCCGTTCTGGGTTTGGTCATAGTTCCAGCGAGGAGGGAGCTGCCCCTATGAGCTCCCACCCGTGTCTAGTCCGAGGCCTCTCCGCCGCTAGCTGGCCGATCCGCTGTAGTCGGCCCACTCAAGAGGGAAGCAGGAGGGAGCAGGCCCGGGCGCGAAATCCGGCTGTCAGTCGTACACGGGTTCCCCCTTACCAGCTCTAGGCTAGAGTCACGGACTCAGGGGGCCGGGCCCTCACGCCCCGGCCGCAGCCGATGTGGTTCGCAGGCGTGTCCGCCCTCCTCTGTCCCTAGGGAGAATCGCAGGCAGCGTTGGTGTTGCCTAGGGCAGCTCCATGCCCGGGCAGCCGGCGCAAGGGACGGAGCTCGACCCGGTCACTGGAACATCCCAGTCACAGTGGGGCCGGCGTGAAACACAAGGGTCACCAATTCAACGCCAGGAGCCAGGCTCGGCAGCCGGGGTCCCCTCTATCCTCACCCGCCTCAGTCCAGGCCTCTCACCCCTCGCATAGAGCGCACTCCGGGATCCCTGTCTCGCAGGGATGGTCTCAAGGGCGCAGGGGTACAGGCGGGGGAGCAGGAATCTCCGGCCAAGAGCTCGGCCCAGCCGCAAGAGCAGTCCAGTCGCAGGGGAGCCGGCGCGGAGCACCAGGGCCACCGATTCTATGCCATGAACCAGGCGCGGCTGCAGGGATCTCCTCCACTCTCACCTGCCTCAGCCCAGGCCCCTCTCCACTTGCTCAAGTCTCTCTCCGGGACCCCGGTCCCGCAGGGAACGTCTCACGGGCTCAGGGGCAGAGGCGAAGGACCAGGGACCCCCGACCCCACCACTGACCCCGGGCTCCGTCAGGGACCACAGGAGCAGCCAGCCACGCTGAGAGGTGAGTTGATGGGCGTAGTATTGCAAAGGGAGTAGGCCCGTCTAGGCTTCCAGGCCAGCAGGCTCCGAGAGTCAGGTGCCCAGCCCCCTCTTCCACAGTGACTCAACTGCTCGGGGGAGGGGTGTACTAGTACAGGATCACCAGGCACGGCCGGGGATGGGGCCCAGGGGGGAGTCTACTGTCCCTCGCAGGACCACAATAATGTCTCTAGCCCCCTTAGGGCCACCTCTCCACCCCCGGGGCCAGCTCCGATTTTCCTCCTCACCTCTGGCCTCTCCACTCGGTCTAGTGGACGATCCGGGGCCTCTGCAAGGGTGGGGCCGGCTTCGATCCTCCAGGAGAGTGCAGCGCACTCCGCGCCGCACACCAGCCAGGACAAGAGCGGCGGAGCCGAGCAATGCGCCCCAAGGCCCCCAGGTCCCCGCCGCCCGAGGAGAGACAGGTCCCGGCCCGCCAGCAGTCAAATGCCGCCACGCGGCTGCGAGGGAAATGGCGGACGGGACTGCCGCAGCCGACCACCCCTGGCTCTCCGGTATGATTGCGCAGCTTCAGGGTCCCCTCGACTCGTCCGGAGCATGCAGCAGGCTATGGGCTATCGACGGGGGAGCACAGACTGCGCCCCCCGTGCCGTGAAACGCTCCAAGTAAGCCCCGGGCCGACCCTGGAGGACGGAGCTCAAGTCGCGTGCGTCCTACTCCATTAGAGTCCAGGCCACGCCCCTAGTTTTATTTTTTAACTTAGCATCTTTTTAAGATGGTGGTATGAGCATGTTTTTCACAAACCCGAGAAAATGTTACGCACACGTTTATTTTTGGTGGACATTGTTGTTTTGTGGCCTGCACTGTTAGGTCCAGGGAGATGCATACTAGAACTCGATGCCCTTGCTTTATTTTATGCTCGTATGAGACTTCTCTTTTTGCCTTGACTAAGTAAAAGATGTTTTTGTGTGCCTCTATCAGAAAGAGATAAGGCCAGTATTTTATTATTTAAACAGCGTCCGTTTTGGATTCGATGAGCGGCACTGCACACCAGAGTTATCATGGAAGGTACTGAGAGTTGTGACTGAGATTCTGCCCCCACGGGCCCTGACATTCATCATAGGAAGGAAGATAGCTGCGCAGGCAAATATCTACATGCTTGCATACTGAGATGGAGTGCATTTGGTAATGCACTGATTCTGGCCTCCATTACACCACGGTATGGAGTTGGATCATTTCAAAAAGGTCTGACAGAAGGGTACTCCAACCATGCTTTATGCTCGCTACTGTAGGGGTATTAGTGATAGATAGGAGTAACATTAGGAACAATTAACATGTTTGCTTTTTACCATTCTAATAATGCTTATAATAATGATGTTTACTCTGTCTAATAATCACAGTTCATGTTTTGTTTACAAGGATTAGATCTTTTCACTAACCATTTGAAAATGTATTATTGTCTCTTCTCTTTGTGAAACCTTGGGCATGCAAAAGTGACAAACAAAGGATTAGATCTGTTTCCACAATTTATTTGGGAATAAGAGTGGTCATGTTCAAGGTTACCAACAGCATCTGCAACTCTGGAGGTTTAGGAGTATAGATGCGGTACGGTGAGCTAACCGAACCAACATTTACTGATGATATAAGTCCCTATAGTATGAAGTTTTTTTGATCTAATACACTGTCCTACTAAATTTGTAGGAACTGTATAACATGACCCAACTAGCGTTCTAGGTTTGGTACCTATGTAACGGGTCTCCTCGGTAGTTTCTTGAGTGTGTTTAAGAGCATTTTATTACCTTTATATGGAGATGTCTGTAGTGATAAGGGTTTATCCTCCTCAGGTTTAATATGAAGCACTTCTCTATTTCTGAAGGTTGATCAAGCTTGGTCTTTTGACGGGATAGTCCCCTATAGTGTTTCCTTTCTTTGTATTCCATTCATTAGTATGGCAGCGCAACAAATGATTATTGCTATTAATTGCAAACAAGCAGTAACAAATTCTTTAAATAGATATGAGCTCGCCAATGGCAGTGGAGATGTTGCTTTAGTGACTGAGGCTCATGAAGCATATAAATGTGAAATTAATTATTCCTGGGTTAATTTTCCTGCGGTCGATGAAAACTACAGACATTTCACACATATACCGAGGATACAGATCCAGCAGCATTTATTTAGAAATCCCATCAACTTACCAGGAACATCACAATTGGTTTCAAGGTGGCCTCCCACACACCCATCAGAATGCACGACTGGGACCACTCTGTAACAGGGGGCAACCTGGCCAGTATTAGCAGGCTATACTCCCTTTCCCGATGCAAATCGTTTAACACAGCAAGAGATGCTTGCTCTCTTGAACAATTTAGTTGGACTATATCGAATCTGATGCAGTTCACAATGTGTACCTTACATACTGCCCCAGCAAGGGTTTCTCAAGCTGGACAGGTGCAGTTAGCTATGCCCACAGTTACTCAAGTTACAATTAATGCCATCACGGGTAGGATCCCAGCCAAATGTAATGAGATTGCGTTTTGGATAGTGCAAAAAACAAATCAGCTTGGGGAAGTTTTTCCCTAGGATAAGTTTAGGATTCTCACTATGTGTCTTCCACTTGGTGTGGTTCCTCCCAGTTGAGTAGTGTAATACATGGGCTGTTGTATTTGCTTGCCTCTACACAATTACTCATGGCACTCCTTCAATTGCTGGTTTGCCTGAGGTACTTAAACAAATTCAAACTGAATATGGAGCAGCCCTCACTGGATTTGGGGGATGAAACTCATTGGCAACTTTGTCACAGTGTCCTCAATTATTTTAAGTAATATGAGGGGGGAGGCAGCTTCTTTGGCGATACGTCAACGGCTCGTTTAGTTCCCGCTGTGGATCAGGAACGCAATCTGCCTCCAATAATTTCTGAAACCTATATATCTTTAGGTCTAGATGGGGATTTGGGAACCAGGGCTAATAAGCCACAACTTAAGGGCAGGCACCTGAGCCTTCTAAAAAAAAAAAACAAAAAAAAAAACGCTGGGATAAAAATAGAAAAGACTAGAACTAAAGCACCAACTGGATTTCCGCAACCGGAGTCTACCGAAAGATGTTATAGTTTTGTGACCATGATAAAATTAAACAGCTTGATAGGTATCAGTATTCTGATACACTTCTTTCTCGTGCCTTGCAGGACTCTTAAGACAAGTGGTCCGAGAGAGGGGGTCGAGGCAATTGCGGACAGGAGTATGTGAAACCAAGGACAGACTCACAGCGCACCTCCTACTTCAGTATAAAAAAGATAAACTTCCACAGCAAGAAGCGCAATTTAAAAAGAAGAAAGTGGCAGGAATTTCCACCAAAAATGACACAAATACTCAGAACAGGACGTGGGTGAGAACTCTTCTTGAAAGCGCAGCAAAGGTCACAATAGTTTACCAGACTCTTCGAGAGTTTCTGTTGGTGAGATCAACTGATAACTATGTGCATGTTGAAACTCCATATCCGTAGCTTAGCACTCCAGATAGAATTTATGATTTGGACACTCAAATTGAGGGCCATATACCGCGTACTATTAAAGTAATATTCTGGCAGAATTAGACTACTGTATACCACATTCTTTTGGATGAGCTTGATTGGCTGCTGGAGTTTGTTAGAAATGTTTCAAAAGGGGAGGATGTAATCATACCTTCCTTTTCTGTTGTTGTTCCGGAGGAGATGAAAGCAGCATATGCTACAGAATGGGCTCTTGCCCAGGCCCCAGCAGGCGGGCTGGGATAAAGACTCACCTTATCATGTTATACGTATATGGTACAGCCCATAGGTGCAAGCACAATATCCTTTTAAACATGAAGATAAACACCCAGTTAGTGAGATTCTATCACAATTAGAATATCAAGGAGTGATTGAGCCTTGGGTCTCCCCTATGAATAATCCATTATTTCCAGTGCTTAAACCTGATCATTCTTTTCACATAGTCTCAGACTATTGACATTTAAACAGTCACACACAGACTTTTCCTGTACAGAATTCCCACAGTACGGGTTCAATAAATAACATAGTTTATAAACAAAACAAAACTATGCTAGACACATTCAATGTTTTTTTCTGTCAAAATATAGCACCTGAAAGAATTGGGAGCACAACTACTGTTCTGTCGACGCCTACAGGGCTATAAGAACACTCCAGGTCTGTCTGTTGCCCAAAAATATCAATTCTACAAGAAAATTACTCAAAAGCATTGTCTTGCGTTGATGACATTTACATCACAGATGAGGATTTAAACACACATTTAGCTAGGGTGGATCGTGTTATTCTGGGATTCGCTAAAAATGGCTATAAATGTAATTTTCAAAAATCTAATATTGTCTTTTGCTGCGTCCTCTTTTTAGGATATGAGTTATCAAATTGTTATACGGTTCCTACGATTTTAGCAGGACTGTGTATAAGGTCAACAAAACTTCACAATATAGATAATTTCATATAACATATAATAATATCATCAATAAATATTGGTTCAACTTGCTTGCAGTACCACATCTAATATCTTAAAAACTTCCAGATTTACAGATGCTCTTGGTAACCTCGAACATGACTACTCTGATTCCCAAGGAAATTGTCGAAAAAGAACTAACCCTTTTGTTTGTCACTTTTGCTTGCCAAAGTCTTACAAAGAACAGAAACCATAATACATTTTCAAATGTTTATTGAAAAGATCTAATCCTTGTAAATAAAGCGTGGGCTGCGATTATTAGACCGATGAAACACATGATTGTTATAAGCATTATTAGAATGGTGAAAACCACAAACAATTTACTGATGTTAATTGTTCTTAATGTTACGCCCACCTATCAACAATACTTCAACTCTAACGGAAGCATAATGGAAGTATCCTTCTGATAGACCCAGTAGGAATGATTTAACCCCGTACCTTGGCATAATGTCTCAGGAAGCTGGCCTCAGTGCACTAACAAATGCACGTCTGAGTGTGTGAGCCTGAACACATCTCTGTATGTGCAGCTATCTTCCTTCCTAGGATGAATGTTGAGGCCTGCAGGGCTGAATCATCCGCTATTTGCAGCATTCATGATAACTCTGGTGTGAAGTGGCTCTCACCGATTTCAACAAGGGCACGGTTTAAATAACCAAAGACATGCCTTATCGCATTCTGCTAGAGTCCCAGAATAACTATTTTAATTAGTCTGGAACAGAGAATCATCTCCTAAAAGTACATAATAAGAAAGAACATCGTGTTCTAATGTGTGTGTTAATGGAACTAACAGTGCAGACTATAGAACAACGTCTATGAAAAATAAATGCGTGCATGACATTGTTTCGTGTTAATGAAAAACATATTCAAACCACCATCTGAAAAAGATGTTAAGTTAGAAGGGAAAACTAAAATGGAGACTAAATGTAATCGCTACAACACCCTCCCTTTGGCCAGAAGCTCCAACTATATAAAAGCATACTAACAGCATTAAGTGTGTATTAAGACCTTAGATTTCATATGAACACTTTAATAATATAAGCAGACTCAAAGCAAAATAAAAATTTGCAAATAAAAATCCTGTATACAACAGAAAATGTTTTTTTTTTAAACGCCAATTAATGAAACTAAGAGGCATCTGAATGGAAGGATAGCATCTCAGATGGTTCCACAACACTCATGTCTGGATTATCAGCAGGGCCCAGAAGGGAGCACGCATCCGCAGACATCATGTCAAAAGAGGCCTGAAGAGCAAGATCAAAATAACGAAGATAGTCATCACCAGCCCATTCAGTAGAGGCCGAAGGCAACAGTGCTAGGAGTGCAGCTTCAGAAGAGGGCTCAGATGCTAGGAAACCTGAAGTCGAAGGAGCATCTGGCATTGGCGAAGAGGGCGCATCATAGGCATCTTGCAGCAAAGGAAGCAGCATTATTTGACAACACAGCTGATGCGACCGCAAAGGATGCACAAGCAGATTTATATCCAGAGACTGCAGCAATTGTGTAGCAAGGCTTAAGTTGAGTGCACACTTGAATGAGCACCATAGACAATGAAACACAGGCTGCACTCTCTGAAACCATATGGGCCAGAAGGGCAGAGACCAGGGTCCATTAAGTTCTAGCAATATCGACTCTTCAAAATACTGTATCATGTGTTCATGACAAAGAAGTAGGTGTGGTAGTTACATTTCCATTTGGCCTCTTTGTTGGACATCCATTTTGGAGCAACAAGAATAGAACCCAATACAGCAACGAGGAGCAATAAAACTATCTGAATGCCTCCAAAAACACTTGAAAATAAGAAATGCAAAAACAAGGGAATAACTCCAAGTACAGTCTGGAGTGTAGAGACCAGTCCAGACCCAATTACTTTAAAAAAGTGTGCCACTCCAGCCGTTTTAGAAGCATTATAAGTACGGTGCCCTAGCTCACCAAAATGCTGTGGCAATTGAGTGCGTAAAAGTGATTGCACCTCCAACGAGGAGCATGCAACTTGGAGATCAAAGATTTCTCGGGCCGATGTAAGAGCCACATCTCTTTGAAACAATAAGGCTTTCAGTCTGCTCAACTTATCAAAGCTTATTTTATCCACTGGGACCTTGGGGCACATAGTTACTTCACTAGTAGTATGTGTGGGAGGATATAAACTATGCATACAGCAAGTTACAATCTTGAAACGGGGACAACAAAAGGGTTACCTGGCTTCATCCCGCAATAACCTTAATCATTTAAAATTAAATAGCTTCCATTAGAAAGCACCAAAAGTTCAGTTTTGATCAATTGTACGGGAATTTCTTTCAAATGAGATGCTAAATTGGCCATTGATTCCAAACTTCATTACAACCCAAGGAGTTTCCCAAACTAGTTCCACATTCAGCAACGTACAAAGGCCTCTTTGCTTTCGTGTATGCATCTGTACTGAAAAAGGAGAAACCAATCTTCGTGTAAAACATTTACCCTCATATCTGCCTACTTGAAAATGCCGGAGACAAGATGTGAAATAAAATGTGGAAATTGGAAGAGAAATAAAACCATGAATAAGCCAAACAGCAGATGGTGTTTCAACAAGTGAAAAAGGCACTTTTTCTAAATGTTTGATATTAAGTATGGTATAGGTGGCTTCCTTTTTAGCCATTAGTTTTTGCATGCATGTCAAATTATAACAATTCAGTTGCATTCAAATAATTCTGTGGCACTCGATTCTATTTTATTAACTTGCAAAGTCCAACTCAATTCCAGAATCGATCTGAACTGATTCTGGCCATGTTGAAGCATAGACAAGTCAGTTGACAATGTGTTCTTCCCATTATCAACAACAGCCAAAGCTTTTTCACAATTTTCTCTCTATCAATTTGTCTCAAATGTTCAGCAGCTTTTTGTTGGGAAATTTTCCAACTTTCATTGTAACTGACGTATATAAAACATTTAGAACAAGGAGATCTGGAGCCCGACAGGAAATCCTGCAAATCCATATTGTCAGAAAGCAGTGATAAGTGGTGTTTTCTGCTGACAATGTTAAGTGCTCTAACTATTGCTAGCATAGTTTTCCCACACTATATGTAATAACTACCCCTACCCAAGTGTTGTGAATGAATATGCTTGGGGTCTAGCCCGTTTGCTTTAAACGCCTGCGAAGAGTTAAAAAAATGAGCATTACAACCATTGGTATCAGTTGGCCATATTAACTACTCCTCAGAACCAGAAAGTGAAGAATTGTATGTCCCATTCAGCACCATGCCATTGAGCTATTTTTCTGTGAAATTCACAAACTGTTGCCTGTTCTCAATCCTTGCAATAGAAGGAATGTTTGATGTATTTAAATTATTAGCATTGCCAAACCCAAGACATGTAGTCTGTTGTATTGTTTTGTTTCAAAAGATAATTTGCTGGGGAATCATACATTCCCTAAATAAAGCATCAGTGCCATGGACATGCCAGCCACATGTTCCCCAAACAGACTTAAGCTCAATATTATTTTTCCAATACTCATAACCCTACAGGGAAAGCTGTGCAATAAACGAATCAGAATAAAACCAATTTGTTTTGCGTCAGCATATTTTTCTTCGGTGGAGAAGATGTAAGTTCATAAAAATATCGAACCAGGCCTGTAGGAACATGACAAGAAAAGTAAAGGAACTTTTAAAAATATGTATTGGAACTACCCAGAGGTAGTGTCAAACAGCGTTCCCACTGTGAATAATTAAAAACAGCATGTGACGTACTATCTCTGTGTAGAAAGTGATGGGCATAATGATGGTAACAAAACATAGCACTGTAATTTGCAGAATTTATATACAAATCTTCATTTTCAAATACTGTGTATGATTCAAGTTCAGATAGCATTTTTTTGTAACAGTCATAACATCCCATTCATCAGAAATGGAACCTGGAGTAATGATGTCATCAATAGCAACTTTAAATGCATAAGGAATTTGAAATGTTTCTGTAGGACCAAAAATGTCATAGGGAACTTTATCCCAGACAATACCATCATGAATGCAGTAATGTTCACAAGTGACAAATCTCTTCGGACCTTATGTGAAGAAGAATGGAGAGTAAGCCCTTTGAAAGGTAAGTGTTTCAACCTTCAGGAGAATTCCAGATATTACAGAGTCCTGAGACTTAACTCATGGCTCTGTGAGGCCCGGTCACGTGCTGTATGCTCTGAACAGATACAGTGCGCGTGCATCTGCGCCTCGTGTATCTGTTTAGATAATTTCAGCAGCTGCCACTGGTAGACCTGATACAGAGATTAAAAAAACCAAAAAAGAAAGCAAAGCGTCAAACTGGTCTACGCAGTCTGGTGCCAGATTACAACGCAGACTGGTGCCAGTTTACAACAGGCAGCAGATTTTCCAGTCATCGGGAACCGTGAGAGAAGGTGAGAGGTACTCAGCTGTTCCAGGGCAATCCAGATTGACAGCTGGAGAGTAAATACAGTTCACCAGCAAGCCGGCCTGGCCTTGGGCTTTTTTCACCAGCAAAGACTGTAAGCTCTGTGCGATTATTTCCTCTTTGAATGCCAGTCTCTCAGTTTCTGACCCCAGTACAAACCATTCATATCACCACACCGTATGTGTAGCTCTGGCTGTGATGTCAATTAATTGAGTCTGCGTCACTCTCATAGTATCGGCACTGACTTCCACAAACCATTCTCATGTGCACTACTTTCTTTCTACAAAAGTACAAGGAAGAACAAAATAGTGAGTAGCTGCTGTTTCTTTGAGACTCGGGCCGGTGTAGTGTAGTGTAATATCTGGTGTCCTGGCCAATTTATGTATCCTCTGCCCTTAGGTTGTCTTTGGGCCTCCTCCATCATGATAGTCTTTGCAAACTCAGCATCCCTCCTCGCCACTGACAGCTCTTTCCTAGCCCCTGCCTCTCGCTGACCAGGGTGTCTTAACCTGCACTCTTCGGAATAAACCCGAGCCAAGTTGCTTTTAGTGTGCACTAATTTTAAATTAACTTTGAATAAATGTTTACTTAAGGATCGGTAGTGGGAAAGCACCAAGGTACAACATCCGTAAAAAAAAGGTGTTATTTCTGTGCTCTACAGCCTCTGAAAGGCTATTTCTATCGCCTTAGTACGAATAATCAACAGTTCTGAAGGCTGCTTGAGAGTCAGTATATGGTGTACCATGATGGAGTCATTTTAGGCTTCATAATTTTTCAGATGTACTGTAAGAGTTTTACCAGCAGAGTTATGGTATTCGCCTTTCTAATAGATACTTATAAAACAGTTTTACACTAGGTTAGGTACTGTCTGATTGCAATATACAGTTTGAAAACATTTGTTTAATTTTATACTGTGTGTGATGTATTATTAAAATAATGACTTGCATATTTATAGTACTTATGTTCGGAGGCTGGGACTTAGTGCCAATATAAGTACACATTTCGCTATTTCCCACTGCACCAACAGGTTCAATTTTGTGACTAATTACATGTAGATATCTGCAGTGATTGCATTAACAAACTTACTTTTCATAACGTAACAGTACATTTTCCACCAGTTTCTTTAATTTACATTTACTTTTCATTCAAGCAAGTGTGTGTGCCTCTGTCTGTCTGTATCTGGAGCTGGTGCTTTCCTCCCATCTTTTTGGCCCCACTGCAGAGCGCATAGAGCAACTGTCACACATTCCAGTTGTGTTTCTGTGCAAATATGTTTGAAGGAGATATACAGTTATCAAAGTTTTGACAAGGGAAAAGTCAAAGAAAATGCAGTGCTTACAGGTGAATTGGTGCATATTGTGTTTGGTCAGGGTGAAGTGAAGGAGATACGAGGAAGTGCTTTTACAAGATGTGGAGCGAAAAAGGGCACCAAAATTGCTCCAAAATACACCCATTTTAAAAAACTTCCTTGGGGTTACCTCCCCCTGATAAACATTGGGTGTGCTCGCTCACACGAAAAAATGAATTCATTGCTCTTACGCCCCATCACTTTAAAATTCCCCCATCCGCCACTAACAGTAGGCTGGGCCAAACTCTTTTTATCTGCAATCGTCTCTCCGATTAGATCCCCAAATTTAGTAATTCAGCCAAAAGCCGCTAGTTGCATCCTCACTTCTTTAGTGGCAGACTGTTTAAAACTTAAATTTGAGTGTTCAAATCGAAAGTCCTGTTTTTTCTGTAAGACAGTGAAACGTTCATTGATGTCAAAGGGCGCATCTGCCACCACTGCGCCAGAGTTATGACAATCTGGAACAAACATTGAAACCCCAAAGAGGATTTCATATGGAGTCTGACCCCCCAACAATCATCTAGGCAGATTATATAACACTCTCTGGACACCATACATGTGATGGATCCAACTATGACCTGAATCTAATACTCCAGCTGTTAAGGACTGCTTTAAGTTATGGTTCTTCCGTTCCACTATCAAATTTCCCTCAGGATGATAGGGGCGGAATAACATACTGCAACACCCAGGGTGCCCATAATATCCCAGTATGTCTTGGAGGCAAATGCCGAACTCTGGTCCAAGATGAATGCTGCCACTGTATCTGTGCCAATAAAGATTGCAAATCTTTAATAGTTCGAGCGTCAGCCATTCCCTGTGGCCAAACCCATAGAAATCGAGAACATGAATCAACAGCTATTAAGATATATTTAAGGCAACATGCGGAGGGTCTAGTCTGCAGTGATCTAAATAGACACACTGTAATGGCTTATTTGAAGTCTTGGTCTGCTGCCACCAGTATTGTTTCTGTAATAAAGAAACTGTTGCCACCACACCAGCATAGGCAGACGCCAATCCATCATGAGCAGTTATTAATAACTGTAACCTGCGCTCCCGGTTGGGTATCACTTTATCACACACCCAAGCAATGTGGGCAAAGGAGAGTTCTTAGCTGAAATGTCTTTAGATTAGGGCTCGCCACTAGCTGAGGCAGTGACCTCAGCCATAATGTCATCATCTACCTTGTATGTGAATGAGTAATCACAGCAACATAAACAATCTGACCAGCTGCCTTAGCAGCTTCATCAGCCAATGAACTCCCTGTAAGTGTACACCAACACGCTGATGACTCAATATGTGTATCACATGAGTCCGTGGCAAAGCATCTTTTAGAGCTGCCACTGTCCCCTAAAGAAGTCTATGCTTAATAGAATTTCCTTTAGAACCTTTGAAGCCATTCAAGCACTAATAAGGTAAATCATCATTAAAGGCCTGGACGCACTAATAGGAATCACATACTATAAGTGTGAGGAATTCTGAATGTGAATTCTGCAAAGCCAGAACCAAAGCTTTCAGTTCAACCAGCGGAGAAGTACAGTCACCTAAAGTTTCTGTATCTGTTTTCTATGTCTGAAATACACCATCTTTCATGACACCTTTACATGCAGCAGAGTACTTGTGCTTTGTACCACCGCCGGCTGGGCTGGGCCGGGCCATCGGTGTAAATAATAAAAGCATATTCATATAGAGGCAACATTTCAGTAGAAATGGGGTATTTATGTCCATACTAGAGATATTCCTGTGTTCGCAAATTGGGGTCAAAAATATAATCTACATCAGAAGCTGTTAAGGAAGTGGCACACTAGATTCATCTAGGATGTAAGGCTTTTGCGTTAGGGACACTGGCCTTAGTAACGGTCTCTAAGGCTGCAACAGGAGACACAACAATTATACATTTGCCCTGTGCCAATGGACTTTCTTTCAATACAGCCATTTGAACTGCAGTCAGAAACTTTTCTGTAGATGCAAAGCGCATTTCCGCATTGGAATATATATGCGATTTAGATGCAATTGGTACTGTTTCTCCTTCATTAAATAAAACATGTGTAACCACTGTAACTTGCAGTTATGTGGATCACTAAATTAGTAGAGTTAACATGAGTATGTAAGTGTTTAGATTCAAGCATGTCTGCATGTAAAGTCAGAAGAATAATAGTATGTTCAGTAGTCCAATCTTTAGCAGAAAATGTAGGACTTATAAAATTTTACAGTGGTCTAACCCGTTTTGCATAATCTGTTATGTACATTCTACTAAATTTTAGAAATCCTAAAAGTGAATGAAGCTTTTTAAGGTATTTGGTGGTTGTAATAGAGCACATTTCTCTACGAAATGTGGTGCCAGACTCCTGCCTTCATTGGATAATTCATATCTCAAAAATAAGGCAGAAAGATTTTTGAAAAATTAATTTATGACCATTTTCAGTGAATCGCAAAATAACACGATCCACCCTGGCTAAATGTGCGTTTAAATCGTCTGTGATGTAAATGTCATCAATGTAAGACAATGCTTCTGAGTCAATTTCTTGTAAAATTGACATCTCTCAGGCAGCAAACAGACCTGGACTGTTCTTATAGCCCTGATGGAGTCAACAAACCCTTAATTGTACTCCCATTGTTGATAAAGCAGTCACATTTAAGCTTTCAAGTGCAATATTTTGACAGAAAAAAACCATTGGAAATGTCCAATGTGGTTTTGTATTTTTAATAACTATGTTATTTATCAAGCCCGTGCTGTGGGAATTCTGTACAGCAAAAGTCCATGTGTGACTGTTCAAATGTCGATAGTCTAACACTATACTGTCACGTGGTCAGGATAGGCCTGGTTAGAAATGCTTCCATTTTACATGATCACGTTTCTTAAGTTGCCTTCTCTTTTACACACAGTGACTTTTGACATACATTTGCGTGCGTGACAATGCAGGATAACATTATCTGAATCTGCATTGCTTGCATTTCCACTTCGTAGGCACACTATCATGATACCTTGAAAATTCATTGACGAGGGATAAACAGATACCCATTTAGTGTCTGCAATGCACAATATGAAACCAGAGAGCCTGGTATTAGTCCTGACATACCTCTTCAACAAACTGCGTACTTCTGACCTCTGCCATAACCAGCTAAGAAGACTACAATCATAAGAAATCATATGGACATTGTTAGAAATGGGAGCTCTGGTTGGCTAAGGCTTGCGCCAAAGCCAGGCAGAGACCCCATTTCTAACATTGGTTGTCAGCGGTGGGAATAGGACTTGCGTTTGCGCAGTACCACAGCGACAACTGGTTACACTACAAGCTCTGCATTTTAGATAGTCACATGGATGGGGATTATTGTGTCTGAGTTTGTTTAAAGTATCCTTTCTTTTGAAATGTGTTTCTTGTTGCACTATGAGTTGGGGGTCCTGCCAAGGACAGAAACCAGAGAATCTGGAGGAGTGACTGCCCTTGTGCAGACTGCTATTTCTTGGGTTGGCCTGAAGCTGAAGGAGGGACTGCCCTTGTGCTATCGTGCTATTTCTTGGGTTGGCCTGACGCTGAAGGAGTGACTGCCCCTGTGCTGTCTGCTGGTTCTAGGGTTGGCCTACAGTGGTAACTTAATTGGCATGGAGTAACTGGCTCGGGAGGGTAGATTATCCCCTAAGTGCAGTGTGAGTTTTCTGGAATCCCTAGTAAGGGTGGGATCCAGTGGTGGCAGCGAGAAGAAGTCCAGTGCACGAAGTCCCAGTCCCCAGAGTATGGTACCTGGTTCCCGGTTAAGAGGGGGTCAGGTTGAGATTCAGGGGCAGTGAGGAGCTGTCTCACCAGTCTGGGGGGGCGTATGCGGATGAGTGGTGTGTTGCACTGGACGATTGGGTGTGAGTTCTCTGAATAAGGAGCTTGCATTGGGGAGTGACCCTAGAGGAATGGTGCAGATGTTTCCCAACCCACGTGGCGGAGATGGTGCAGAGGAACCCAACTAGGTACCCTTATAGTGAGGAGGTTGCAAGACCTCACATCCTGTCCAGCAGGGGAAGGTGTGAGACTGGGCCGTGATCCGTGCCTCAGCCTCAGTCTCCAGTACTGAATGGTTCTTAGAGGGAACACCAGGTAGGGAGCCTAGTCTGTCCTGTTGGACTGTTCTTTGTGGGGGATCTCCCCGTGTTAGGTGAGCTGGGAGTGTCTGTAATCAGGCCTCCATAAGTTCTAGTGTCTGGCAGTGCCACTCCTAGGTGGAGGGTGCAGAAGTCCAGATTGAGGGGTGAGAGGGGGAAAGAGTCCCCAGGGGAAGAACCATTGGGTCAGGGGCCAGCCAGAAGGGCTGAGTCACCAATGAGTGACCATGGTGACGCCACCTCTGTCCTGGGGCATTTTCACGCACTGTCAAAGGGACAGGAGGTCGTGAGCTCTGCGCCAGGCAGACTGTCACACGACACATTGGTTATGTGTCACCCTCGTGGGGGGACTGCGTGTTCCCCCGGGAAGTCCTGGTTCGCCGGGCAATTGTCCAACCAAAGGGTTCCGTCCCTGGGTTGGGAGACCAGGTTCAGGGCATGCCTGACCTGGAGGGGAGGGCAACTGTAATCAGTGTCCTGACCAATGTAGCTTCTAGGGGTACCACTCCGGTGGGAGGGTACAGTGCTCTGGAAGGGGGTGCAGTGGGAGGGCGTCCTCACCTCTGACCCCGGTGCGCATCACATCAATTTTGTCGCAGTAAGAAACCGGTGCGTCACCTCCCCACGTGGGTAAGAACTTGACGCATCACCTCCTCTCCGGTAAGGAACCGGTGCAACACCGTCCCCTACGCAGCAGTAGGGAACAGACGCATCACCTCCCCCGAAGCAAGGAACCGACGCATCACCGTTCTTGCATGTAAGGAACCGACGCAGCACCTTCCCTGCGACCATTTTGTTTGTTTTGCGTTACAGATCCCAGGTGGTAGACCAGTTGATGGAGAGTGGTGTTCTGGGGGTGCTTCTCCTGGGAGAGTGCGGAACGCCAGAAGAGAGGTAGGGTGAGGAGACGCTTCGCCCGTGACCTCTGGTCAACCTGAGGGTGCGGACTCTAGGTTGGAGGATCAGTGGCAGTTTGGAACTACACTGAGAGGAAGAGTGGAGAATGGCTATTATGTGCCAGGGGTTACTGCCCCCCACTCTGTGAATTGGCAAGGACCGGAGGTCTCTGGATGGCCTAGGGCTTGGTCGTGGCCGTGGACAACTAGGGAGTACCAGTGGGGTAGCCTAGTTGGGCCTGAGAGTTTTTTTTACAGAGGGAACCACATGGGTTCAGAGTGGCGTAGAACAGGAGGGTGTCCCTGCTGTTGCGGGCCCGCGTCCGTGTTCTATCGCCCAAAGCAGGGAAGCCCATCAAGTGAGTGATTGGTCTACCCTGCGTTTTGGCTGGAAGGGGGTTGCGTTGGACTTGGCCCTTTTTGGCAGGTTCACCCCTAAACTTTTTGCCTTAAGTTCTGACATAGTGTTGGTGGTTTTAGGCCTCTGGGCACTTTAGCACTGTGGTCCAGTGTAAAGTGCATGCGCTCTGTGAGTTACAGTGGTAAGATTGGCCCGCCCTCCCATAGGAATGCATTGGGGATTCCCTGATCAGTGTGTGTCAGTGGTAATTCCTGGTATGAGAGGAGCAGCCGGGTCAAGTCTGGTATGTATGAAATCGTGAGAATAAATGCTGCGCAATGGTGTGCACAGATTTATGATGACTGGTGGAGAAATGCCACTTTTAGAAGTTGGCATTTCTGTGTGCTGCGTGTATGCCTGCCTGATGTGAATTGCATGTCTGGCTTGTGAGTGACAGGGGCTGGGAGGTGTGTGTGGCTCCAGGAGGGGCAGGGTGAGTCAGCGCTGGGCTGAATAGGACACCTGGGCTGGGAGTAGTGGGAGGAGTAATCCCCTGACTCTGAATAGGAGTGTGCCTGCCCTGTACAATGCTGGCTCCGCCCCCTGTGGTGTGTCTGATCACCTAGCCCCCACCTGACAAAGGGGAAGAGGAGCTTGCAAAACAAAGTGCTCCAAATCCCCCCTGAACCAGTTGCATGTGGTTCCCCCATGCCCTGCACTAAAGACAAAGGAAATGTTGATATAAATATAGGGGCTGTGACCCCATGAGGTTGTTCAGTTCAGTTCTTGTTCCTGAATCCTGCCGGGGAGTGCTGCTGCCGGGGCCCAGGGGGGGCTGCCATGAGGGCTTGCCTCCCTGGGCCCTGCATTGCCCCATCATCTCCAAGGACTTTGGGGACCCTTCTGCTTCTCCTGCTAGAGTCCAGGACTTACTCTAGGATCTTTGCTGCCTCTAGCGCCTCGTGAGCGCTATGCTTTATTTCCCCCAGAGAAGGAGCACGAGGGCTCTGCAGCGCTGAGCTGCTCGTCTTCATGGGGGGAATCCTGGCGTGAGGGATTCCCCCGTGGTGCCTAGAGCGGCGGGTGCCCACCCCGCTTATTTTTATATTCAAATGGTGGGTGCCTACCCCACATGGCCGCTTCAGGTTGGTTTTAATGCGGGTGCCCACCCCGCACTTTTGCCAAAAGAAATCACCGCCGCAGCCTTGCCTGGTTGTGGGCGGGGCCTTGCGGACAGAAGCGGAAGAGCAGTGAGGCCAGAAGAGAAAGCGCCGCATTCCAAGACCCAGGCAGGAGCCCACCCCGCGCTGGGACGTTCACAGGAGGGGACCCAGGTGAAGAGGAGAGGCGGCCGAGGCCGCCGATGGCAGCGCGGGGCTCCCGTGAGTAAAGGGAAGCCCCACGTGCAGGAGAAGCTGCTCCAGCACGAAGAAATGCTGAGGCCGGCCAGCGGGGCTCCCATGACGAAGGGAGAGCCCCGCGTGTAACAGAAGCCAGGCGGGAGCCCACCCCGCACTGGCGAACCGGAAAGAAGGAGAGAGAGTCCCGAGGAGTGGGGGCTCTCCCAAGCATGCCGCCCAGGACCGGAGGAGTCTCCGATGGAACTCCGGTGAGTGGGGACTGCAGAGGGCACACGAGGGGGATCGAGTGTTTTATCCCAAGAGGAGCCCGGTGAACAGGGCTCCTCAGGCACACTTGGTGCCCGTGCCTATTTCTTGAGCGGCCCGCTTGCTAGAGGGCCGCTCCAACGTTGGGGCACATTTGTTTGAAGCGCACCAGTGGGGCCCCGAGGGCGCAGATGTGCCAGGGCCCCTTCACTGTTTATCTCAGCTGCCCCGCTTGCATAGGGCAGCTGCACCGATGGGCGATATTCCTTCTAGAAGCCCCAGTGGGGGTCCAGAGGCACAGTGGTGCCCGTGTTTTTATTGCTGATCCCAGCTGCCCTGCGAGAGCGCAGGCAGCTGCAACGTTTTTCGCAGATTTGTCTGAGAGAGTCCCAGTGGGGACCCACCCAGAGGGCACGGTCAGTGCAAGGGCCCACATTTGATGTTCACAGCTGCACGGCAATTAGCGTCAGCTGCTACGTTTAGGCCACAGGTCTTTGGGGGCATTGTGAATGAGAGAGGAGTGAGATACACTCCTTTGCCCCAGCGCAATTGCGCACATGGATTCTGCTGCATTGGCAGCCGCCCTGACATTTTGGACATAGGGCATTTGAGCCCTTTGAGAAGGCCAGTTGGCCAGGGGGACTGTTAGGTTTATAGGGCGCCAGGCCCTATTGTGATTTATGTGGTGTTAGGAAATGTGATTCATGTACTATGATTTACGCACCCTGTTTTATGCCTCTAACTGTGGTTTATGTATGAGGTTATTTGCATACTGTGGTTTATGCTAGTGAGATTATTCTCAACTGTGAGTTATGCCCCTAATGTGAGTTATGCTTAGGAGGTTAGGGTCTAATGCGTTTAGACTTATTAGATGATTGCATAATGTGTTTAGGCTGGTGAGGTTGGCACAGAATGTATTTCACGCCTAAATGTGATACTGTGCATAATAGGGTTTATGTTACAGGATGATGCTGAGGTTGCCAGTGTTTACTGGCTGTGTTCTACGTTTATGATATGTCCTACATTTACTAAGTTCACTTTGTGATGATTCTGACAGTGGTCCAGTTGGCCCTGTCAGGTGTACATAATCCCTTGTAGATATTACCTAGTGCCAGGTGGCACAATGTATATTATGTGATTACTATTCTAATGTGTTATGAGAATACAAAGGCTATTTTTGATATAACCTTGTGTGGAGTTCCTTTTGTGGTGTGCCTGGTATGTTGTTGCTGTGTGCGTGCGCAAACGCTTTACACATTGCCTCCGGGATAGGCCTGACTGCTCGTGCCAAGCTACCAAGGGGGTGAGCAGGGGTTATCTTCGGCGTGTAACTCCCTTGCCCTGACTAGAGTGGTGATCTCTGCCTGGCTTTGGCGTAAGCCTTAGCCAACCAGAGATCCCATTTCTAACAGACATGCAATGCTGTTCAAAGCTGCAAGCATACTAAAAACCATAAACTGCACATCTCTCACACCTTTTCATCCACCACACTACTACATTCCATAACTCAGTAATCGAACCTCAGTGGTCATCACGCACAACATGGAACACTTCCCAAATAGGCTCACAAAATAAAGACAACACCTTTCCCACCACAAACCCTACATGGATTGGTTTGCAGGGTAGTAAGCACTATATACAATTGCTGCAATACAATTATTTTATTACATCATACCTCCTTTTCCTACATTATCACATGACTGGACCTTGAAATGCCTGAGTTCAGAGTGTGCACTGAACACATTCTCTCCTAACAGACTATAAATGTGTTCCATGTAATAATAACCTATTCCACATGTATGGTGCACATGACTTGCCACTTAGTTCATCATTATAGAATTGTCATCAGGGATGGTGGGAGTCCATGAGTGTTTAATGTTCAAAAGCTAATACTTCTAACAGGCATTGGCATAGCCAATAGGTCTCGCCTTTGGGACCTTATAAGTGGTTAGCCATGCAACACTTGATGTTGTTGCACCAAGGATATTGTGCTGGATAACTAAACACTTATAAGGTCCCAAAGGCGAGACCTATTGGCTATGCCAATGCTTGTTCTTTCTTATGATCGTCTATATAGGTTTCAATTTAAAATATGTCTTGCATACCTCCAATGTACATTATCTGTCCTCACTGTACCATCATCTCTGAGAAGCAAACTCCAGAGAAAGATATGAGGAAATTATTGACCGGCTTAAAGATCTAGAACGTTGCGTCTGAATTACAGTGTACAATCTATCCTTGACTGCTGTATGTGGCTCCTCTTACAGTGCAACTAAAACAATGGCAAGCATGCAGTGTCTTACCCTGTAGTGTGCGTCCTGTGAAATGTCCTATTCAGAAGAGTATGACACAAGCTCTCTATCTGTTGGGCATTCCGAGTTCAAGCCCACCTACGTAGCGACCTAATTCCTGAGTTGCGACATGTTAGTATAGTGCTGCGCTTGCACGTTGCACGCATCAGATACCACAAGCCTTTAGTTATCCAGGTCCCAGTCTTATGGGGTTAGTAATCGTTGTGACTTATTGCGGTGTCTGCTGCGAGGGAGATGTTCCAGGATTCACAACACACAGATGCACGACTACACAGTCCACAATGTACTCTGTAGACGAGGAAGGCAGGAGGGTAGAAAGGGAAGGAGGGAGTGATGAGAGAGAGGCGAGGGAAAGGGAGGGAGGGAGGGAGGGAGGAACAATAGAAGAAAGGAATGAAGGAAGGAGGGAAGAAGGGAAGGAAGGAAGAAAGGAAGGAGGGTAGGAAAAGAGGAGGGAACAGAGGGAAGAGAGGAGAACAGGGAAAGATGGAAAGAGAGCAAAAAAAGGATGGAATGAAGCAGGAGGGAGGGAGGAACGATAGAAGGAAGGAAGGAATGAAGGAAGGAGGGAAGAAAGGAAGGAGGGTATAAGTAAAGAGGGAAGAGAGGAGGACATGGAAAGATGGAAAGAAAGAGCAAAAAAAGGATGGAATGAAGCAGGAGGGAGGGAGGAACGAATGAAGGTAGGAAGGCAGAAAGGAAGGAAGAGAGCAGTGGATAGAGAGAAGTGAACAGAGGGAATAGAGGAGGGAAGAAAGGAGGAAGGAGGGGAGAAGGGAAGAAGAAAAAAGGAAGGAAGGAAGGAGTTAGGAAGGTGCTTATATGAGGACTCAGGGGGAGGGAGCGAGAAAAAAGGGATAATGAGACAGAGAAAGACAGAGGACAGGATCGGGACAGTAGGAGCAAGGCCATAAATTCCCTTCTAATTCCAAATAATTCCGATTACACGCATGAGTAGTTTTCAATCAGGAAGATAATCTCAGAAATAGATGGCAGGATAATTGTTCGTCAGCACCGCGTAAATATTGTGTCGTTTCTATTAATCTCAGCGAATCGGGTGTCAGGCTTGTCAGTCATTCCTTAAAGCAAATTAAAAGCAAGCAAATTAAAAAAAAGCATATTAAAAAAGGAGATGTGGGTGGGGATGTTTGTATCCGATGCACTGTTCACCCCCCCCACCCGGGGTAATGAAAGCCGCCAACGCTAAATCTGTGTTTATTTATTCGGAAGTATTGGCGAGTCCTGCGGGCCTGAAGACTTCATCAGTGCCCGTGGGGAGCTGGCGAAGCCGGGCGGGAAGAGACGGGCACAGAGGAATGGGAGGCACACATGGGGAGCACAGGGAGAGGGGCAGAAAGAGAGGGAAAGGGGCAGAGAGAGGGAGGGAGCCGGGGAGAAACAGAGGAAAGAGGTACACAGGGAGCAAAGGGGCCGACAAAGAGATGTAAGCAGGGACAAAAATAACAAGCATTGGCCGCGCGGCCGTGAAAGTGACGCGCGCTGTTGCCGTCCCTTATAGCGCGCGAAAGTGAAAGCAGCTGCAGCGTCACGTCTGGCGAGTGGTGTGCGATGTGCGCGCACCATGACGAGAGAGGAAAGCCAGATGACGCCTCTGCTCGTTACTGTGCGCGTAACCGCACGCTCTATGCCACCCAAAAAGCTGTGGTCGGCTTTTTAAAGCCCACTCACTAAATGTCTCGCCAGAGCAACGCATGCGCTGGCTCAGGCGAGACCTAAAAATGCCTCTCAATCTAGTACTATAATATTCTTTTCATACGAAATGCTTATGCATGCAGGAGAAATAAACATTGTGATTTTTTAAAACAGTCCATCATATTTTTGTATGACTTTTGTGCCACTATTTGCATTTTTTCCAAGTCTTTGCTCACACAAGGAAGGGGCCACAGACCTTAGCTTGGCCCATGCTCAGCTCGTTAATTTATTGGCCTCGTTTACATTAGAAACATATGGCCACTGCAAGGGTGAGGTACTTTTTTAAATGGGATGCATTTAAAGTGAATTGTGAAGTCTAGTATTCATTGTGCTTAAAATCAACACTTCATTTTAAATTTCTCACATATCATGAAATTTAAAGCATCGTTTTACACGTATTTTGTTTTAAAAAAATAAAAGCACCTCTTGGAAGTTCTCCCTGGGCACAAACCAGAGCCAGGAACTTAATTTTACATTACATTTCTCCCATTATTTCATTAAAATGTAATGAAAAGACATGTAAAGTTATGTTCTTGGTTCCTTTTTGTGGCCAGGAACAACGTGCAAGGTACACTATTTATTTCAAAATAAAAGATGCCTGTGAAACGCTGCTTTAATGTAATGATTAAATTAAAGCAGTGTTTCAGATTGATGTATTACTTATTTGAAGTACTGCTCATGTTTTAGATGCCTCGAATAACGCCATGCACCTTTTTTTAAAAAATAGCGTTCCTCTTCGCCACTAACCTGATGCCTGTCTGGTTGTGCTTAAGGTGGCTGGCACTGCATCTCCTGCGCTGCGGCATGGACACCCAATTATGCCTTCGAGACTGCCGCTCTGGCCACAAAAATGCGCAGGATCATAGCACGAAGGCACACAGCAAAAGGCGGGCATAGTGGTTCTCTGTGGGCAGCCAACACTGCCCATGCTGGCCGACGTCAACCACTTTGCCCTGCCCCAGATAGGCTCAAATAGCAGCTGGTTCCTACGGCAGCAAACAAGCACCAGCAAAAGGCCCAAAAAATAAACAAAATGACGACCATAGGGTCCTAGAGTGGAAGTCAGGCCGCGAGCTACTGACAGGGCATCTGCGAGCTACCGGTAGCTCACGATCGACCGGTTGGAGACCCCTAATCTACACTATTGGAGCCAGAATGGATTCAGAGATTTCAAAGGATACATCGTACAGCATAAAATGCTTTAGGGGCAAGTGGCTAAGTTGAAAGAATGCTTGCCACTGACTCATGTGATTCAGGCTTTGAGCCATCAGCGTGTAGGGATACATGTTGTAGGGAATTCCATGGTTGATGAGGCTGCAAAAGCAACAGTGCAAATTGCTGCTGTCGCTGCGATTACTCGTTCCAGTACGAAAGTAGATAGACACATCATGATGGCTCGCAACACTGCACATGAAGACACCCATTTGCCGAAAGGCTTTCCAACAAAGTACTCATTTCAGTTAAGTGCGCAAAACATACCATATTCTCGTATAACCAGAGTGGGGGATAGAGTAATACCGAATTCAGATTGCAGGTTAAGTTTAATCCTAGCAGCATATGAGAGCTTAGCATCCGCACACTGGGGTGGCAGCTACAATTTCACTATTGCAGCCAGGTGTTTACAAACAGGGTAGGGACTTTCTCCATAAATGTGACATCTGCCAGCAGTTGAAGGGTTCTACCATGGAGCGGCCACCGCAGACCACTCTTTTGATCTCAGACCTCTTGCTTGTATTTATCTGGACCACTGTGGCCCCTTACAATTGGATGAGGCTTACAAATTAATCTGGGCTGCAGTGGATTCCTGCTCTGATTCCTACGGGTTTAGTCACAGCGGTCGGCTGACGGCTGAACTGTTATCAGAGACTTGCAAGGTTTCATTGGGACATACGCAGTTGCCACATTCCATTTGGACCAGGGGCTGGTGTTTGCCTCTAAGGCTTACAAAGATACCATGGGAAAATTGGGTGGGACCTTGCAGTACTTCTCTCCCATCATCCAGAGGGAAATTTGGTAGTGGAGAGGAAGAACTGGGGCTTAAAGCAGTCTTTAACAGAGAAGGTACTAGGCTCAGGTCACAGTTGGGGCCATCACCTATATGGGGTCAAAAGAGCACTAAACAATCAGCCTACAAAATCCTTGGGTGGACGAACTCCCTATGAGATTATGTTTGGGGTTAAGCAGCTATCTTAGAATGGGTGCTAGGGCATTGTAGAGGCAATCGTGAGAAGTAGCCGGCAGGGTTCTGATCTTTCTCTGGATGATGCTCGGTGGTGTAGTTGTACTCTTGCAATTGTAGACCACAACATTCAATGCAAGGAGGCATTTTTGCTTTTGAATTTCCAAAAATAGTCAATAATGCTTGATGATCGGTCACGGGCGTGAAAGGCTTCCCATAGAACAATATGTGGAAATGTTCACAGGCCCACACTACTGTCTAGCTTTCTTTCTCAGGTTGTAAGTACCCTCAAGTTGGGACAAACTTTGGATGGCGTATGCCACAATACAACTTTGAGCATTTAGGTGTCCACTCCGCTGTGTAAGGATGGCACCCAACCTGACTGGGCTAGCTTCAACAACAATCTCAGTAAGCAGCTTTGGATCAAAATATGCCATTTCAGTAATGTTCTAATTGGCTTGCTTGATTTTCCAGAAACTTTGCTCGCATTCATGTGACCAAAGAAAAGAAACATTCTTTTTCATCAAGTTTCTTAATGGGGCACTGGCCGTGTCAAAGCATCATATGTGTCTAGAGCACTAGCTGGCCCTGCCAAGGAATGAACGTAACATGGGAACATCTTGTGGGGGACTGGCAGTTGACAGCGCTTTCACTTTAGCAGGACTGGGTGTCATGGCCCCATCAGAAAATATATGGTCAAACAATTTTAACTTTGTCTAATGGAACTCACATTTCTTGGCATTCAAAGGTAAACCGGCTTCAGTCAGCAACTGACACACTTACATAAGAGCTTTGTTATGCTTTTTCTGTGTAGCTCCAAAAAACATTATGTCATCACTATAATTGAAACATTCATGACAGGCTGTATGATACGTCGAATGACATCTTGGAATAGTTCTGCTGCTAATGACACACAAAAACGTTTTCTTTTGGAACGGAACAGACCAACATGTGTAGAAAAGGTTGTAATGTACCTGCAATTCTCCTTGAGTTCCAACTGATGATATCCTTTATTCAGATCCAGGCGTGAAAATACCTTTGCATGATTCAATTGTGTTATGTTGGCAATGTGCGGACTTGGATGCTGTTCTTGTTCAATTGCCTTATTCGCTTGATGCATATCTGTTAGAAATGGGGGTCTCTAATTGTCAGAGGTAGGCACCTTTGTCCAAGTAGGGACCCTTCCTTCTAGTCAGGGTAAGGGAGTTATACACTTTAGATAACTTCTGCTCCCCCTTGGTAGCTTGGAACGAGCAGACAGGTTTATCCCAAAGGCAATGTGTAAAGTATTTGTACTCCAAACACACAATAACACAGTGAAAACACCACTAACGGACACCACACCAGTTTAGAAAAATAAAGTACCTTTATCTAAACTAAACAAGACCAAAATCACAAAAATCCAACAAACCGGTATCAATAATATGACATTTAGAACAGTTACTTCAAAAATAGCACTTGTAGAAAAAAATAGCTACACCTGGGGTTATTACAACATTGTGACGGGCATAAATCCAAAGTATGGCGCCAACCGCGAGATGCGCGTCGTCGGGCACGGAGTCACAGGGACCCCCAATCAACAGTACATTGGAAACAAAGTCTATGGAAGATGCATAGCATTGTGGAAGTGAGGCGTCGGTGCTGAGGCAAAGCCCCTTCCCTGGTTGCCACAGGGGCGATGAGGCATCAAGCCTGTGAGGAGGCAAGGCGTCGAATCCAGGACAGGGGAAGTTAGGTGGCGTCGGCGGTGAGGTGTCGGTTCCAGTGAGGCAATGCAAAGTCTGAGAGTTCATGAAATCACCCTCGTCGGTTATCGGCTCCACAATAACGTGATCCTGGCACTAGCGGTGACAGCGTTGGTGCGAGTGCTGGCATCGGGAAGGCCTATAACTGCAGGTGTTGAAGGGCGTAGGAGCTGCAGTGCAAGCAGAGCGGTGCGTTGTGTGCTTCACAAACGGTGCTCCTGGCCTAGGTGCATGTCGCGGCATCGCTGACGGCGTCGCTGTTGTTTTTCTTGCTTTGCAGCACCAACCACACAATTCTCAGTACCCAGGAACTGGAATTGGTGCCCTTTCAAATGCAGGAGTCCAGGTGCTGGTCAGTGGGTTGCAGGGGAAGTCTTTGTGGCCCTGAGACTTTAGAACAGGAGGCAAGCACACACAAGTCCTAGGAGATTCTTCTTCAGGCAGGTTCACAACTAAGTTCCAGTCTTTGTCCTCTCCTTGGCAGAAGCAGCAACTGCAGGCCAACCCAGCAAAGCACACACAGCAAAGGGGCAGTACTTCTCCTTCGAGCTCTCCAGCTCTTCTTGGAAGAGGTTCCTCTTGAGTCCAGAAGTGATCTAATTCTCTGGGGTTTAAGGTCCAACACTTATACCCCATTTTTTCTTTGTTATATTTGTGGCGGGGTCTCTGAACTTAGTCCAAACCAGTTATGTGAAACTCCTCCCACCTCTCTAAATGCAGCCAAGGTCTATTCAGCACGACTATGAGTCACCCAGGAAAGGCAGGACACACCTCAACCCCCGTTGTGGCTGACTACGGTGAATGCACATTCCCAGCTCCTGTCATTCCAAAACCATACTGTCAATACACAAACAGCAGAGGCACATAGAATGGTTAAACACACCAGCTCATGTCCTACCCTTTAGATACACTGCGCCCTGGCCATAGGGTACCTTGGGCCTACCTGAGGGGTGCCTTATATGTAAGAAAAGGGAAGGTTGGGGCCTGGCAAGTGGGTGCACTTGCCAGGTCGACATGGCAGTTTACAACTGTGCGTGCAGACACTACAGTGGTAGGTCTGAGACAGGGCTAGTCATGGTGGTAGCACAATCAGTGCTGCAGACCCACTAGTAGCATTTGATTTACAGACCCTGGCACGCTTAGTGCACGTTATTAGGTACTTACCAGTAAATGAAATATGCCAATCATGGATAATCAATCATAATTACAATTTATACAGAGAGCATTTGCACTTTAGCACTGATTAGCAGTGGTATAGTGCCAAAAGTCCTTAAGTCAACAAAAACAGGCCAGGAAACATAGGAGGAAAAAGCAAAAAAAAAACTTGGGAATAACCCTGCAAAAAGGCAGTTTCCAACAATATCAATGCAGATGTGTACAGCTCCTTCACTGTTCTTTTTGGGTACTACCACTATGGGAGAAACCCATGGAGTTGGACCAGTAGAGTGGTCAATGATACCATGCTTGAGTGAAGATTTAAGTTCCTTTTCAACAGCTTCCTGCAAGTGAAAGGGAATCGGTCTGTGTCTTTGAGCAATAGGGCAGACGTCCTCATTAACATGTAATTGGATTTTCATAGTCTTGAGTTTTCTCAACCCATAAAAACAACAAATGGAATTGACTTACTAATTTGTGAAGAGAATTCATGTTATAGTTCACGGATATCAGTCCCATATCAGCGGCTGTGCTGAAACCGAGTAAACAGGCGCTTGATGCTGTACCTTGAAGTACATGAATGGATGCCTGTACTTTTGTTTTCTTATGCTTCATTGTTGTTACAAATTAACCTTGACATTTTAGTGGTGTCGATGCAGCCCACGTATACACATTAGGTTTCGATGGCGTAAGCTGGGGCACTGGAGACATTTCATAATGTTTCTCCACAGGCATAATATTTATTGAAGCACCACTATTGATAATAAAAGGTATTGAAAAACCATTGACTTTTACTGTGATCTTCGGGCAATGTTTGAACAACTTTGGTGCTTTGTCATGTCGGTTTCTCTTGAACCAGTGTTTTTCCTCACAGGCGACCAGTCTAACATGTGCATGCTTCTCCTAAGTAAACATCGAGATGGCACACTCATCTACTTCACTTGATATTGATATGGAAGAACTGTTTGACGAAGATTTAGATGTCAAATTAGTTCGTTTAATGTTGATTTGCCTCAACTGATGTGGTAGCTTGGCCTTATGGGCGTGCGTTGAACGTCGCTTCTGGAACGTTCTGGCGGCCATTTTGTCTTCACGCCGTGACGCACTTTTTCCTTTGCTTTGCACACCATCTCAAAATGGTTCTCCGTTCCACAGCCTTTGCAGATCTGACCAAAGGCGGGACATTTACATTTGTGTGGAAATGAAAATCCACATCTGAGAATTCACACTGTGTTCCTCAGCCTTGAGCTTGGGCTTATTAATCACATTCATGATTGACTCTCTCTGGGCACCTATGGCTTCCATATCAGAAGCTTGACAATCAGCCCGCTATTCAGCTCTGGCAGCCGTGAGAATTCGCTGCAGACTAAGAGTTTTTCTCAGCATTTGTTGTCTGAACAAATCCGACAAGCATCTGTCAGTCACTCTAAGGCGTATAGTTTGCTCATCATTAAATTCATTGAACTTGCAGTGTTTGAGCGTATCCAGTCTCTCAAGAAATTTGTGAATGGTCTCACTGCTTTCTGTCTTTCTTGACTGAAGATGTACCTTTGGTAATCCACATTTGGCATTGGATTGAACTTGAGATTCAAGGCTGCTTTGATTTGACTGTATGCAAATTCATCAGCTCCCAGCATTTATTTATGACTTCTTTTACACCGTGAATAGAACACCGTCACCAGCAAGATTCTTAAAGTATTTCATAATCTTCCTGTTATCTGCTTCTTCAGTCGCATCAATAAAATCATCAAATGTCTCTATCCAGGCTGTCCATCTGTCACCAATATTCAACTTTCTGGTGGTATCAAATGGCGGTGGTGGTTTCAAGAAGGTGGCAGCATTGTAACCATTTACGAGATTGGCTGACACTGAGGTTGGAGTTACTTCTGACACTGTCTGCTTCATCCATACCATCTCTAAGGCTCTGTGCTGTGCTGGCCTCTTGGTCAATTTGGACAGCCCTTGGAGCCTTGACCTTCCTCTGGGACTCCATGGGAGCCCTTTGCTTTTAGGAGACCATGGGAGTTGTTCAGAGCCACCACCCAGCAGCTTTGGTGGTGGACCGCTTTGGGTATGGACAGCCTGGCAAGCACAACCTGGGTGCTTTCTCTGGGGTTACTTCCCCCAGCGCAGTGGTACAATGGCTTTCTTCATTCAGTACTGCTACGAAAATGACTGTTTATTGAATCACTTTATCTTTAGGAGTCTCTTTGTGCTGTCTGACACCTGGTTAATCTCTGACTCGCATAGCTTCTGTCCGCAGTGTTCTCTTGCACTTTGCTGCACTTTCAAAACCTGGTTCCATCTGCCTATAGCATTGTCACTTCATATGAATGTATGACTTTGAATTGCATAGTGGTGCAGCACCTCTTTGTGTGGCCTTCCCAGCAGGTTCTCGTCCACCGATGTGTAGACTTCTCAGTGAAGCTTTAATCAACTTCAAATGCTTTATAAGGAACTGGGGCTGCACTTTAACTCCACGTACGACAAACGTTGATTCTGCACTTCGACTAAGGCACACGTGATACGCACAAGCATTTTGCTGGACCACGGCAAACTCTCTGGGAGAGCACTGTCGATCTTTGGATTACTTATCCTCTATCTTGTCACCAGTTGTAGAATCCTCCCCAACCTGGGTACTCGCCAATGACAACGCCACACGCAGAGCTTAGTATAACACGCCTTTATTCTTCTGCGTGTAACCCTGAACTCAACATTCTAAACCTGCATTCAATTCACTATGCTTTAATGCTTCCACATCACAGTTCTAAGGAGTCCATCAGGTGCCACAAAGGTTCAATCATTACATACTCACATGACACTACAGTCACCTGTCTCTTTTCATGTTCATCACTTCCCCCCCTTTTGCTCTCTGTGCTGCGCTATTCTCACCTCTCTATCTAACCCGTATGTTTGTTTCTCATCCCTTACTTTTGTGAGTATTATGCTCTCTCAGGGCTATCGCTTTCTCAGGTGTCTCTTTATCACCTCTCTCATCTGCTGCCCTTTTTCTCTCGCTAGGTTGTCTTTCGCCACTCTTCATCGCTCTAAAACATCTGTCTTCTCCCTATCTCTCTCTCTTTTGCTGAGCAGTCCTTTTTTCACTTCTCACACGTCATCACCCATTCTATCTCGCACGCCTCTCTTACCTTCCCAGCCCTTCTCCCTCTCTCTGGCCCCCTCTTTGTGTCCTTCTTTTAGCTGTCTCTTTCCCACCAGCCTCTGTCTTTATCACGTCTCTCTCATGAGTCTCTCCTTCTATATCTCTCAGCTGTGTTTAATTTATCTCCCTCCCACACAACTGCCTCTCTTTCTCATCTGCCTCTTTCTTACTGTTCTAGCTCTTCTCTCCCCTTCTATCTCTATCAGCTGTCTCTCACCTGTCTGCCTATCTCTCTCTCACACCTGTCTCCTCTACACTATCACCCTCAGTTATTCATTATGGCATGGCTGTCTCTTTGCAAAACACACAAGATGATGGACGGAATGTTGCACATTGGCAAACATTCACCCCCCAGTCACAGATCTGGGTTTAATCCATCGTTATTTTGCTTCACCACGCCACCCCAGTTCAGACATAGCCATATGCAAATCAGTCTTGATCCTGTGCCTCATGGGAACAGTCCAGACCGAACTGCCAAGCCATGTCTTCCCTGGAACGGAATCAAGCATCCTAGGACCGGTTTCGGGCATTCAGCCCTCATCAGCCAGGATAGCTTGACTCCAGTGGCGTAGTGAGCAACGGGACCCACGTCTGGGCATACCCTTCCCACTTAGGGCGAAATGCAAAACACACAAGATGATGGACAGAATGTTGCACATTGGCAAACATTCACCCCCAGTCACAGATCTGGGTTTAATCCATCGTTATTTTGCTTCACCACGCCACCCCAGTTCAGACATAGCCATATGCAAATCAGTCTTGACCCTGTGCCTCATGGGAACAGTCCAGACCGAACTGCCAAGCCATGTCTTCCCTGGGCCGGAATCAAGCATCCTAGGACCGGTTTCGGGCTTTCAGCCCTCATCAGCCAGGATAGCTTGACTCCAGTGGTGTAGTGAGCACGGGACCCACGTCTGGGCATACCCTTCCCACTTAGGGCGAAATGCAAAACACACAAGATGATGGACGGAATGTTGCACATTGGCAAACATTCACCCCCAGTCACAGATCTGGGTTTAATCCATCGTTATTTTGCTTCACCACACCACCCCAGTTCAGACATAGCCATATGCAAATCAGTCTTGACCCTGTGCCTCATGGGAACAGTCCAGACCGAACTGCCAAGCCATGTCTTCCCTGGACCGGAATCAAGCATCCTAGGACCGGTTTCGGGCTTTCAGCCCTCATCAGCCAGGATAGCTTGACTCCAGTGGCGTAGTGAGCACGGGACCCACGTCTGGGCATACCCTTCCCACTTAGGGCGAAATGCAAAACACACAAGATGATGGACGGAATGTTGCACATTGGCAAACATTCACCCCCAGTCACAGATCTGGGTTTAATCCATCGTTATTTTGCTTCACCACGCCACCCCAGTTCAGACATAGCCATATGCAAATCAGTCTTGACCCTGTGCCTCATGGGAACAGTCCAGACCGAACTGCCAAGCCATGTCTTCCTGGACCGGAATCAAGCATCCTAGGACCGGTTTCGGGCTTTCAGCCCTCATCAGCCAGGATAGCTTGACTCCAGTGGCGTAGTGAGCACGGGACCCACGTCTGGGCATACCCTTCCCACTTAGGGCGAAATGCAAAACACACAAGATGATGGACGGAATGTTGCACATTGGCAAACATTCACCCCCAGTCACAGATCTGGGTTTAATCCATCGTTATTTTGCTTCACCACGCCACCCCAGTTCAGACATAGCCATATGCAAATCAGTCTTGACCCTGTGCCTCATGGGAACAGTCCAGACCGAACTGCCAAGCCATGTCTTCCCTGGACCGGAATCAAGCATCCTAGGACCGGTTTCGGGCTTTCAGCCCTCATCAGCCAGGATAGCTTGACTCCAGTGGCGTAGTGAGCACGGGACCCACGTCTGGGCATACCCTTCGCACTCAGGGCGAAATGCAAAACACACAAGATGATGGACGGAATGTTGCACATTGGCAAACATTCACCCCCAGTCACAGATCTGGGTTTAATCCATCGTTATTTTGCTTCACCACGCCACCCCAGTTCAGACATAGCCATATGCAAATCAGTCTTGACCCTGTGCCTCATGGGAACAGTCCAGACCAAACTGCCAAGCTATGTCTTCCCTGGGCCGGAATCAAGCATCCTAGGACCGGTTTCGGGCTTTCAGCCCTCATCAGCCAGGATAGCTTGACTCCAGTGGCGTAGTGAGCACGGGACCCACGTCTGGGCATACCCTTCCCACTTAGGGCGAAATGCAAAACACACAAGATGATGGACGGAATGTTGCACATTGGCAAACATTCACCCCCAGTCACAGATCTGGGTTTAATCCATCGTTATTTTGCTTCACCACGCCACCCCAGTTCAGACATAGCCATATGCAAATCAGTCTTGACCCTGTGCCTCATGGGAACAGTCCAGACCGAACTGCCAAGCCATGTCTTCCCTGGACCGGAATCAAGCATCCTAGGACCGGCTTCGGGCTTTCAGCCCTCATCAGCCAGGATAGCTTGACTCCAGTGGCGTAGTGAGCACGGGACCCACATCTGGGCATACCCTTCCCACTTAGGGCGAAATGCAAAACACACAAGATGATGGACGGAATGTTGCACATTGGCAAACATTCACCCCCAGTCACAGATCTGGGTTTAATCCATCGTTATTTTGCTTCACCACGCCACCCCAGTTCAGACATAGCCATATGCAAATCAGTCTTGACCCTGTGCCTCATGGGAACAGTCCAGACCGAACTGCCAAGCCATGTCTTCCCTGGACCGGAATCAAGCATCCTAGGACCGGTTTCGGGCTTTCAGCCCTCATCAGCCAGGATAGCTTGACTCCAGTGGCGTAGTGAGCACGGGACCCACGTCTGGGCATACCCTTCCCACTTAGGGCGAAATGCAAAACACACAAGATGATGGACGGAATGTTGCACATTGGCAAACATTCACCCCCAGTCACAGATCTGGGTTTAATCCATCGTTATTTTGCTTCACCACGCCACCCCAGTTCAGACATAGCCATTTGCAAATCAGTCTTGACCCTGTGCCTCATGGGAACAGTCCAGACCGAACTGCCAAGCCATGTCTTCCCTGGACCGGAATCAAGCATCCTAGGACCGGTTTCGGGCTTTCAGCCCTCATCAGCCAGGATAGCTTGACTCCAGTGGCGTAGTGAGCATGGGACCCACGTCTGGGCATACCCTTCCCACTTAGGGCGAAATGCAAAACACACAAGATGATGGACGGAATGTTGCACATTGGCAAACATTCACCCCCAGTCACAGATCTGGGTTTAATCCATCGTTATTTTGCTTCACCACGCCACCCCAGTTCAGACATAGCCATATGCAAATCAGTCTTGACCCTGTGCCTCATGGGAACAGTCCAGACCGAACTGCCAAGCCATGTCTTCCCTGGACCGGAATCAAGCATCCTAGGACCGGTTTCGGGCTTTCAGCCCTCATCAGCCAGGATAGCTTGACTCTTTACCAACCCCATCACACTCACTTTATCTCTCTCTCTCGCATTATCCCACCTCTCCGTCTCTCTCAGCTATTTCTTCTCTCAGTCTCTTTTGTACCTCTTTTGCTGGCTTCCCCTTCTCTCTCAATGGTCTTTTGCCTGTCTATCGCTCACATACACCTGTCCCTCTACACTGTTCTTTTCTCACCTGCCTGCTTTTTTTATCACCTTTCTCACCTGCCTGCTTTTTTATCACCTTTCTCACCTGCCTGCTTCTTTAACACCTCTCTACTCTGTCTCTGACAGCTAACTCTCCCCTATTTCTGTCTCACAACTGTCTCCTTTGTGTCATCTGCCTTTTTCTCACCTCTCCCACACGTATCTCCCTCTCTCTGTAACCTGTTTCTTTAGCACTTCACACTTAGTCTCACACCATTTTCTCTCCCTCTCCCCTGTGCCTCTTAAGTTTGACCACTTTCTGTCGTCTGCCTTTTTCCTTCCCTGTGTTATCTTTCCCCTCTTCCACCCTGGGCTTTGCTGTATTTTTCTTTCTCACTGACATCAAGAGACTTTGAGGCGCTTTCCCTCGGGGGGGTGGGGGGGTCCTCTGCCATCATCAATGATGCATTTTGCAAGTTTATAAGTGTTTCACTGTTGTTGGGATATACCACCAAGTCAGGCAGCAGCTGCTGTGTTGTGTTCCGTAGCCTTTTTGAGTAGGCTTCAGAAGGGGATTGGGGTCCCCTCCAGGGGTGCAACTAGACACAAATTTCGGGGTGAGCTAACACTTCAAATCCTGGAGGCCGAGCCAAATTCAGTGTCAGAAAAAACATTTCTTGTGGGTCATCCTGTCATTGTAGTAGTATAATGCATGGGGGTAATTTTTTTGCCGATATCGGACAGCTCAATTTTAAAGCACGCTGGGCCTCTAACATTAATTTAATCAGGATAGTATTTAACAACTTTTACAGGAAGTTTAGAACTCTCCTTCAAGGAATTCTAGCAGAACAAATGGTAAATGTTTTATTTAGTTGTACTTGTAAATAGAGTGCAACATGTTTACCTACTCTCACATGACATTTATCATTATAATTCTAGTTTTGCCTAATTTCAGGAAGATTCTGGCATTTGGCTACTGCAAAGCATTGGATTCTGGATAAGAATATAAAGAGTGATACAATGGAAAAGAAGCAGAGGACCTATTTTATGAAGAGCACTAAGATCTAGGCACTACACTTTGAACTTACATCGTTTCACATTCAAAAGCCAATAGACAGTAGAACAGTGAGAAGAGATGGTGAGAGGTTTCGAATATAACTACAATTGGGGGAAGGGGACTGTTCATGACTTCTCAGATAGAAAAAAGGTAAGCCACACCAGAGCAGTACTTTCAGTGCTACACTGTTCCAAATGATTGATATTTTAATAAACATGTTTATAAAGTTTCAAAACATTCACGTTATTACAGTGCATATGAATATCACCCTAAACCACATACATTGTTATTTTAAAATGTACTCCTCATGTGACACAGTCTATCCTTTCATAAGTGCAGACAATAGATGTATACCTCAATAAACAATACAAAGAAACTGTGTTGGGGATAGCTTTAAATTGTTTTTAGTGGGTGATCACAACTACGCAATACCATAGGATACTGATTTGGACTCTGAGTAAACTGGGGCTCTCACTGGTGGTAAGTCTACTAAACTAAACGTTGTTTCTGCTCTTCTGGCGAGAGGTGGGTGTCCATCCCTTGATTCTCTTCTGCCTCTTATACAGTCTATATTTAATTGTCAACCACACACCAGTACAGTGAGATATGCAGTTAGGAGGACCTGTCATTCAGGGTGGCCTAAATCAGAAAGCCATTCGATTTCCAATATTATTGGTTCCTTTATGTGGTCCATGTATGTGTATAAATGAGTTTCTCACTGTTGCACATTCTGCCTCCACCCATTTCTTTGTCTCTCTTAAACATTTATTTGTCAAGTGCTATTGTTGATCTTCATGATATGGCTCGGCAACATTTTGCTACAACTATGATCAAATCTGCACACCTGCTCATTCTTCCCTCATTTGGCTCTGGACATCCAGCCCATTCTGCTCATCCTCAGCGTACAGTCTATTCTTTCACCTACTACTTTTGCTATTGTTTTAGTCATATGTTTCCAGTAGTCTATTACATTTGAGTACTCCTACACAGTATGAACAAATCTGTCTTTAGACCCTCATGTCTGGGAGATTAATCATTAGTCTCCATATTGTACCGAGCTTCCTTGGGGTGAGACAATTTTGATGAAGAAGGTGAAATTGTATTAATTTGAACAGGACAATGATGCCACTGCTGGTAAGTGTTCAGCATGTAGGAGGGAGGTCATCGAGTAGACCAATCTCTTCAAGTTCAAGGAAGTTTCCCTTCCCAAAATGAAGCCATTTTGATCATGAGCAAATACAGAGAGCAGGGGCAGTATCTATTTGTTAGCACCTTCCCCAGGTTTTTTTTTACTGTAGAGTGGTCGATTCAAAGTCCTATCAAAACTATCACGGGCAGATTTCACAATCACTACTAGAGTCTCTGTCATTTGTGGAAGCATGATTAAGGTTTGTCCCGGTAATAGATCTCCAAGAGCTGAGAAGTCATCAGTCTTTTGTACGTTGAGTAAAATTTGTTTGGCAGGCCATTTGACCCTGGGTTCTGGCCCCTAGTTATCACTTCTATAGCTTGCCTAGTTTCAGCCTGGGCCAGTGGTGCCTCCAGAGCAGGTCTTTGATCTTCTGATGAAATGGGGAGAACCTGATGTCCTTAGAACTTCAGTAAATGTGCCTTATATCTCACATAGTAGTGCATCCAAGGAGGTGTGTAATTAACAACGTCATTGATGTTGGTCTGTGCATAGTGCACACTCCGGGTTATTTCCTCACAGCATAGCCACTGGAATTTGGGGCACCTCTGAGGTCAGGCAGCGTCTTAATAACCTGCCTGATTTATCACCCTCTCAAAGTTGCTTGGCTCTGAGTTCCTTATAAGCAAATCAGTTCAATCTATGTTTGATCATCTTGTACCTTTCCCTACATGCTAGTAATCTATTGTTGCTCTTATTGTCAACCCCAGAATCCCTCAGAGAAGTACGCATGGCAATCTCTGCTTTGCATACTTCCCTCTCTTGCAGCACTGAAGCTCCAATTACTATCCTTATACACACTCCCCAAATCATGAACCTTAACACTTATGATTCAGCCAGCACACTCCCTGATGTACCTCCATTTTCCCTACAATAGTCCACATTGGCATCCCTTCACAGCCCCCCAAAAAGCTGTATCTCACAGCACTGCCACCTGAAGTTTTAATAGGGGAATTCTAACAGGCAATATAATCCAGCCCAGGCTAACTAAGAGCAGCCAGTGGGCCTTATTATTTTGCATATGTATTGAGCTTCAGCCACGAGTCCCATAATCAGGGAAGTTTCCAGGTCATCTGTGTTGCCACTGATCACCAATGTGCGGTCTCCTAAGCCACTGGTGACAAAACAAGCCCAACAATGAATGGAGTGCCTCCACTGTTGCAGCAGCCCTCTCAGATTGTGTAGAGTAGCGGATGGTCTGTCATCCTTTTGTGACTAGAACCTGGTCCCCCAGCTCCAAAGGGGCCAGCTCTGCCCGATAGGCCACATACTCTCTACATGGAAACATTTTCAATTAACAATTGTATGTTCATACGAACTTTATTTGGAAACAGTCGTCTGAATACAATTTGAACTACCTGTAGTATTCACTAACCTATGGTACGGAAGGGTGCTACGTGTGCACTCCCGCGTTCCTAGGGTAGTGGTTTGTCCCACACTGAGACGTGAGACCAAGTATAAATAATAAAGACGGGGCCGTGACGATTTACGCACTACCCCGAGTAAACCATACAAGTGTGTTAGTGTGGTGAGTAAACCATACAAGTGTGTTGGTGTGGTTTTTACTAGGCCTCGCCACCAACACTGCACTGACTTACCCCTCTATGGCCGCTCCAGGGCTTGACTGCATTTCCGTGTTTATAGCTGCACACATTCTCTTTTCAGGCTAAGTGACCGGCCCCTTTTTCAGCAACTTCTGTTGGCTATGAAGTTCCCTTGGACTGGACGTGATTGGTGAGTCCCGCGTGAACCCGCCTTCCTTCTAAGAGTATGTGTTGCCCTGGCAACTGGACGCGGTACACTGGTGCAAGCGGTGCTGTCAGGCGTGTGCAAAGAGCGGGTGGCTGTGCTGAGACACGGTAAGTGCACTCTACTGATCGCATCGTTCGGTTTCACCTACGATTTCATCAGGACTAGGAATGACTGTTAATGTGGTTTGCGCCTTGCCTCTGTCCCGAGTAATTACTCCGAAATCTGAATGTCATGCAATACCGCCATACTCCGTATGCGCTCAATTGGGACTTCTGCATGCCTTTGTTATCGGATGTCGGAGGTTTGTCACTTGGCACACATATTAGGCGCACGTTAACGACATTCGATCTCTACCCACTGCAGACATGTCTGTGTGCCTACAGCTATTGAGGTTACTGAAAACGATAACGCTTTCAGGAAACTCAGAAAGACCTGCCTATTTATCCTTTGACCTTTTCTTCCTTGCTAGCGCCAAGATGTCTTCGGGTAGTAGTGCGCTTTTTAAGTTTTTCATTTCATGTAGTGGTTGATTGCCTTGTTTGAAATCTCATTGAGTAACAGTGCAACAAATGCACGAACAACAGGAAATGCAGCAAAATTACCCACTGTTACTAGCCTGTCGAAGCCATTCTTTCCCTTTCAGGACGGTGTAGAGTTACAGTGAATGTGATACTTGTGTTGTGAATTGGTGCTCATTTGGTGGCAATTCCCTCTTAGAAACCGACGTTTCATAAAGGCTTTTGCTTGGATTGACAAGACTGTGTTCACTTTTCCACAGTTACCCCTTGCACCCACTCACTGTCAGGGTACACATCTAGTGTCTCAATCTTCTTCTTTAACTGGTTCTTAAGGGTCCTCTATGGTGTTTCCCAGTTATTGATTAAATTACCGTGTTCTCTCCCACTTCCTCATATGTTTGACAATTTTAGGGGTTGTTCAAAATACACCTTTATTGTGCTTTTTACATTCCGCCAATAACGTGTCCTTTTTACACTGCCATCCCAATGCATTTTGCGCATCTTGTGTGCTTCTTCATGGAAAATATATATCTATTCAGAAAAAAGTGGTATAATGAAACTTAACGCTGATCGCTTTCACTGTAGTGTGTTAGTACATGGTGTACCACACCAGTCTCACCGCCGCTTATCTTTATTTGTGTTGTTAATCTGAGCTCTCTAAGAACCTCTGACTCTAATTTGAGTGAACACTCAGTTGACACCTATCTTTCTCAAAATTCAATCGACCAATCCCCAAATCAGCATGCACCCTGTGATCATCGTTTCCAAGCTCCTCAGTGCCTTTGCATGTTACTCTTGTCCTACCGCTAGCCCTATAACTCATGCGTCCCACCAGGCTCTCCACACAGTGCTTCCCTTCCTTTCCATTGACAGCCAGCGTCTACTCTCGAGTATCTGTTGAAAAGTCATCCTGTGCCCTGGGCACCCCCCAACTTTTTGCTGACTGGTACTGGTGGTAACTGACTCTGACTGACCCTGGGCTTTGCCTAACCAGGCCCAGGGCCACTGCTATGCTGAAACCACTTAGAATACAGTGAAAACACCTACATACATTAGGGTACACTATGGGTTGGGGCACCGCTGTGATTGGCATGACCTACCATATAAGACCCTAGTACATAATAGGGCAGGGGTATTGAAACTACCTATCAGTCCCTAGTGTATAGTAGGGCATGGCAGTTTAGAGGCCAGCAGCCTTTTCTGCACTTGCATGTGTGCACTGCTGAAGCCTGAGGTCAGTTTAAAAGCAGCCCTGGGTTCCATGACTGCTTTTAAAAAGTAAATTGTGCCCAAACTCGACTTTGGTGTTTGGGGCACTTAAAAATGGATAACCTACAATGTTGTGGCATATTAGGAACTCCCAGGGTCTCCCCTAGGTGTCCCAGGGGTGGGGGTCACGTATTTATAAGGTGGACCCTTATAAAATGAGTTTTATATGCCCTGGGTTAAGTGAAATTTCACATTTCACTCCCCACATTGTGATAAAGTGCTGCCCAAATTCGACTTTGATGCTAGGAGTACTGTGGAGGGAGGATCTGCAATATTTATACAAATTCAGAACCCCTAAAATCTCCCCTAGGTGTTCCATGGGGTGGGGGTCCTGCAGATATAGGCGGAGTACTTATAAAATATGTTTTTGTAAGTCCTGGTGCTGGAAAAATGGCCCAAGTCATTTTTCTTATTGCAAATCCCATGCCACATAGGTTAACATGGCAAGAAGTGACTAACTAATAACTCCTGACAGGAGAATGATAGAACTTCCATTCAAAGATTTCCCAGAATGGTAGTGATAAATGCAACACTATGATATTGTTGGATTTCTCCTAAAATGTACAGACAAGAAGTTATAAGACTTTCTTCTTTGTAGGTCCAGATTCAGCCTTCCAGTGGTATGTCCTGATTGGTCAGAGTTAAGTGGATTAGCCAGGCTGCTTTGAAGAGGTGATAAAGAGCCCCTGGGGTTAACCAGCTCTGCTGGGAGGGCAGTGTGCTGCTACACAGGAATGCCAGAGCAGGGGGAGGAGTCGTAAACCATGGTCTTCAAAGGAAAGGGGAAGGCCTCAGTGTCAGTTACCACTCTACTCTTTTGACCCCAAGCCAGAGCTAGGCTTAAGGAAGGAATGAGCAGATGCAAGGGGGGGAGTCTATGGAAATTAGCCATCCTAGGGGTGTGTTTAGCCAGCTCTTAACTCTCTGCTGGAAAATCAGCCATTATGAATTTGGAGGATTTGGTGCACTTTTGGACAAAATAATGCCACACTCTACAGGATGTGGTCATATCTTTGGGGAGTTACCCTGCCCCCATTGGTCAGGAGTGACCTTCTGCTTGACCCAGAGAACTTGGGATAAGTATCTGGGAGGGGCAGAGTCTCTCAGATCTGCTGCTTGAAACTTAAGAAAGCAAGACGTGGTGCCATGCTGAGAAGTTTGATGTGTAATTTCTAAGGCCTGCCCTCTGAAGACTGGAACTACAGCCCTGTGGACTACCTGGCGGTAAAAGAACTAAAGAGTGGACTCCCTGCAAGCTACAGGTTAACAGAGCTCACCTGGAACATCACCACCAAGGATCCTCAACCTGGAGAACTACCAGTGGATTTGTAAGGGTTTTGGTCCAAGTGGATTGTGAGAACTGAAGTCCTCAACTTTCAAGGACCATCTTGGAGCTTCCAGACCCTTGGAGTGAGTTTGAGACACTTTGGGACCCTTTGGGGAACTCCAGGAAGAAGTTCCAGAAGTTTGGAGAACTTTGGAGCAACTTTGGAAAAAAGCTCCATAAGGGGACCGACTCAACCTGGCCAGCCAAGCCGCCTGCCTTCAACTGCGAGCCGGCCTGCCGTCCAGGTTCGTCCCGCTGAAAAGCTCCGTAGGTCCGACTTCCAGAGTTTGACCGGGAATAGAAGAAATCCGAGGCCGGCGAACCCTCACCGAATCCGGCCTGGTGAAGAGCATCGAGGGACCCCACGAGAAAAAACTCCAGAAAAGTTTCGAAGTCCGAAGGTAAAAACTGTGACCGGGACCTACTGCGAGGGGTAGCCGCTCAGGGCTCCATCGCGGTCGGCCTGAAACTTTGACTTTGAGCCAGTCTATCGCGACCAGATATCCCAATATGGTGCTATAGGTTTCTAAGTGCTATAAAGTGATAAATCTTTAGAAATTCATATCTCCGGTTCCCTACATTGCATTTTTGTCGTTTTGGTGTCATTTTAAAGATAAAAATATTTCCTATTTTTATAAATTGGTGTTGGATTTTTATTGTGCATTGTGTCTTAATTATTTACTGAATTGGTGATTTTAAATGCTTTACATACCTGTCTTTGAAGTTAAGCCTGCCTGCTCGCAGCCAAGCTACCAAGGGTTGAGCATGGGAATAGTTTTCTAAGACCTATGCTGAGTCCTATCATGTGTTAGTGGCCTTATTGCCAGTGGCAGACCTACATTTGCCCCTACCAATAACCCACTTTCCAACATTTGGTGCTCAGCGGTGTGGATGAGGACTTGTGTTTAAAAAAGTACACCTTTCAGTAAAGTGAATTAAGATTGTAAAAATCGTCTAAATTGCCTTAGAACAAAAGTTTTGAGTTTGATTTTTGGAATTTGGACTAAACTGTTTTTAATCCATTGTTTTGATTTTTCCAAATTGTTCTAAGTCTGTTGTGCCTAGTTGTTGTGACCCAAAACTAGGGAACCATGGAGCTGGACCTGGCTAAACTGTCCCAGTTCAAGATGGCTGATCTTAGGGTACAGTGTAGGCTTAGGGGGCTGCCTGCTTCCAAGAAGCTTAGGAAGGCAGGGTTGATTGAGTCCCTAAAAGCCTGGGCTGGGGTAGCTGAGGAGAGTCAAGGGGGCTAGAGGGTGTCCCCCCCCCCCCAACCTCATCCAAGATGAGAGTGAGGATGATGCCTCTTCCATTTTCTCTAGTTGTAGCCATATGATTCCAGATGGCGGGAGGGGGGAAGGGTCCCTTACTCAGGAACCACCACCGTCCCTTGCAGAGAGACAGCTTGAGGCTCAATTAGCTTTGATAGCTTTGGAGCAGAGGAAACTGGAATTGGCTGAGAAGAGATGGGAGAGGGAGGAGGCGTCGAAAAGAAATGGTGGCAGTGAAAATGATGAAGATTTTGAAATGTCCAGGGGTGGTGCATTTGATCATAAACTTCCCAAGGGTATAGTGCCCAAGTACACTGCGGGGGATGACATTGATAAATGGCTAGCAGCTTTTGAGAGGGCCCTTAGAATGAGTAGGGTCCACTCCAAGTACTGGGGTGCACTCCTGTGGGAGTTGATTCCAGTAGCTGGGAGGGATAGGCTTCTGACCCTGAAGGGAGAGGATGTAGAATCATACCCCCAGATGAAGGCATGCTTAGTTAAGAGATTTGGTCTGACTCCAGAGCAGTACAGGGTGAAGTTTAGAGGCACCCAGAAATTGAGTTTGAAGTCTTGGGTAGACTTTGTCGACATTTCAGTGAAGGCACTGGAAGGCTGGATTGTTGGTAACAAAGTTGACACATATGAGGGATTGTATAATTTGTTTTTGAAAGAACATATTTTGAATCATTGTGCAGAAGAGAAGTTACACCAGTATCTAGTGGACTCTAAGCTGACAGACCCCAGAGAGTTGGGGGAAGCAGCTGATGAGTGGATGAGAACCCGGGTTTCCATTCAGCACCAGGGGGGTGACCAGAAGAAAGAAGGACAGGTCCCTCCCCAGATGAAAGCCCAAGGGAAAGAAGGTCAAAACCAGAAGGAGTCCTCCAAAGACCCATAAAAACCTGAACAAGAAGGGGGGGCCCGAGCCAACCCAAATTCAAAGCGAGGGGGTATCATTTAAAGAATGGTAGGTTATTTGATCCCTCAAAGGTGGGTAAGTGCTTTGACTGTAACCAGCCAGGGCACAAGCAGGGAGATGCTGTCTGCGCCAAGAAGCTCCCCCCTAAGGGGCCATCCCCTGGGATTGCCAGTGTAACTGTAGGGGTGGAGAGTGGTGCCCCAGAGAAGGGTAGTCAGGTGGTGGAAGCCACCTTAGTGTCCCTGGGTGGGGTGAATATTGCAACCCTTGCTGCCTTACCTCCAAACATGGACAAGTACAGGCAGAGGCCTATAGTGAATGGGACTGAGGTTGAGGCTATCAGAAACACTGGGGCTAGTGTAACTATGGTCCTGGATGAGCTGGTGCCTCCAGGGAGGGTGGTACCTGGTGAGTTTCACCAGGTGACTTATGCAGACAGCACTATCAAACTCAATCCTATTGCTGTGGTGGATTTGGAATGGGGAGGTGTGACAGGCCCTATGAAGGTAGCTGTGTCAAAGGTGCTCCCAGTCCAGTGTTTACTGGGCAATGATCTTGAAGCCTCTGTGTGGTCAGAGGTGGAGAGAGGACTCCATATGAAAATATTGGAGCTCCCTGAGTGGGTATGTGCTGTGACTAGGTCACAGACTAGCCAGAAGGGAAGGGCTGGACACTTGGACTCTGGAACAAAGGGCCAAGCATCCAAGGACAAGGGTACTGGGCCTGGTGAGCCAGCCCAGGGAGCTCCAGAGGTGCAGGAAGAATCTAACCCTGATGGGGAGGATCTAGCCTTTGAGGGAGGGACTCCATCCCTGCCAGAGCTGTTAGATTTGGCAGAACGGACAGGAGCAGGTGGACCCTCCAGAGAGGAGTTCAGTAAGGGACAGAGAGACTGTCCCACCCTTGAGAGCTTGAGGCGGATTGCCTATAAGCAAGAGGAAGGGGATGACAGTGGGTTTCATAGAATCTACTGGGAAGATGGACTGCCTTATACTGAGGCCAGAAACCTCAAGGAGGGGGCCACCAGGAGGTTGGTGGTGCCCCAGAAGTACAGAGAGTTCATCCTGACTTTGGGTCATGATATCCCCTTGGCAGGACATTTGGGACAGACAAAGACATGGAACCGGTTGGTGAACCATTTCTACTGGTCCCATATGTCTGAAAAGGTAAAGGAGTTTTGCAGCTCCTGTTTCACCTGTCAGGCCAGTGGCAAGGCAGGGGGCAAGACAAAGGCTCCCCTAATACCACTGCCAGTGGTTGGGGTTCCTTTTGAAAGGGTGGGGATGGACATTGTTGATCCCCTGGACCCACCTACTGCATCAGGGTATAGGTATATCTTAGTGGTAGTGGACCATGCTACTAGGTACCCTGAAGCAGTCCCTCTTAGAACAATTGATGCTCCTGCAGTGGCTAGAGCACTGCTTGGTGTGTTCACCAGGGTGGGTTTTCCGAAAGAGGTGGTATCAGATAGGGACACGAACTTCCTGTCCAGCTATCTGACTGCTATGTGGGATGAGTGTGGTGTTAACTACAAGTTCACCACCCCCTATCACCCACAAGCAAATGGTCTTGTTGAGAGATTCAACAAAACCCTGAAGGGCATGATAAATGGGTTGTCAGAGAAACTCAGGAGGAGATGGGATGTTCTCCTCCCATGCTTACTGTTTGCCTACAGGGAGGTGCCACAGAAAGGGGTTGGTTTCAGTCCCTTTGAGTTGTTGTTTGGACACCCTGTGAGGGGGCCATTGAGCCTACTGAGAGAGTCTTTAGAGAAGCGTCTTCAAGAAGCAAAGGACAATGTGCTTGACTATGTGCTAGGCCTGAGATCTAGAATGGCAGAGTACATGTACAAGGCAAATAGGAAACCGGAGGCCAGCCAGGAGCTCATGAAGCACTGGTATGATCAGAAGGCTACTATGCCTGAGTATACTCCAGGACAACTGGTGTGGGTGTTGGAGACTGTGGCTCCCAGGGCCCTCCATGACAAGTGGAGTGGGCCCTTTCCAATCTTAGAAAAGAAGGGTGAGGTTACTTATTTGGTTGACCTTGGCACACCCAGGAACCCTTATAGGGTCCTGCATGTGAATAGATTGAAACCCCACCATGGCAGGGCAGACATGGCCATGTTACTGGTCACTGATGAGGGTGTGGAGAAGGAAACTGAGCCTTTGCCCAACCTCCTCTCCACTAAAGTGCAAGATGTGTCAGTGGAGGGGGTTGTACTCTCTCCCAAGTTGACAGACCAGCAGCACAGAGACTGTAAGCAAGTGCTGGAGCAGTTTGCTGGCCTGTTCTCTTTGACCCCAGGCATCACTGAGTGGTGTGTGCACCACATTGACAGGGTCTTGTCTGGGTTGGAACAGTTCAGTGCAGCTTATCTGGATGCTATAGCTGTATACAGTTCTACCTCGGGGGATCACTTAAGCCACCTAAGGGAAGTGCTTCAGGCCATGCAGCAGGCAGGCCTGACTATTAAGGCAAGTAAGTGCCAAATAGGGCAGAGTTCTGTGGTGTACTTGGGCCACCTGGTAGGTGGGGGCCATGTACAGCCTCTCCAAGCTAAAATCCAAACTATTTTGGATTGGACAGCTCCTGTTACCCAGACTCAGGTCAGGGCATTCCTTGGACTGACAGGGTATTATAGAAGGTTTGTTCAAAATTATGGGACCATTGTGGGGCGCCTAACAGAACTCACTTCTAAGAAGAGGCCCAAAATGGTGGATTGGACCCCAGAGTGTCAGAAGGCTTTTGACACTCTGAAAGCTGCTATGTGTTCAGCACCAGTGCTGCTGGCCCCTGATTACACAAAAGAATTTGTGGTTGACAGATGCTTCAGAGCAAGGGATTGGGGCAGTGTTGTCACAGCTAAATGAAGAGGGCCTTGATCAGCCAGTTGCCTTTATTAGCAGGAGACGTCTTCCCAGAGAGCAGAGGTGGAGTGCCATTGAGAGAGAGGCTTTTGCTGTGGTTTGGTCCCTGAAAAAGTTGAGACCATATTTGTTTGGGACTCACTTTCGTGTTCAAACTGACCACAGGCCTCTCAGATGGCTCATGCAGATGAGAGGGGAGAATCCCAAGCTGTTAAGGTGGTCCATTTCCCTACAGGGAATGGACTTTACAGTGGAACACAGACCTGGGGTTGCCCATGCAAATGCAGATGGACTTTCCAGGTTTTTCCACTTAGCTGATGAGGACTACCAGGGTGTAGGTTAGTAACCCATCACCTTTTGTTTGGGGGGGGCTATGTTGCAAAGTCATCCTGTGCCCTGGGCACCCCCCAACGTTTTGCTGACTGGTACTGGTGGTAACTGACTCTGACTGACCCTGGGCTTTGCCTGACCAGGCCCAGGGCTATGCTGAAACCACTTAGAATACAGTGAAAACACCTACATACACTAGGGTACACTATGGGTTGTGGTACCCCTGTGATTGTCATGACCTACCCTTTAAGACCCTAGTACATAATAGGGCAGGGGGATTGAAACTACCTATCAGTCCCTAGTATATAGTAGGGCATGGCAGTTTAGAGGCCAGCAGCCTTTTCTGCACTTGCATGTGTGCACTTTTGAAGCCTGAGGTCAGTTTTAAAGCAGCCCTGAGTTCCATGACTGCTTTTAAAAAGTAAATTGTGCCCAAACTCGACTTTGGTGTTTGGGGCACTTAAAAATGGATAACCTACAATGTTTTGGCATATTAGGAACCCCAAGGGTCTCCCCTAGGTGTTCCAGGGGTGGGGGGTCAGGTATTTATAAGGTGGACCCTTATAAAATGAGTTTTATATGCCCTGGGTTAAGTGAAATTTCACATTTCACTCCCCACATTGTGATAAAGTGCTGCCCAAATTCGACTTTGATGCTAGGAGCACTGTGGAGGGAGGATCTGCAATATTTCTACAAATTCAGAACCCCTAAAATCTCCCCTAGGTGTTCCATGGGGTGGGGGTCCTGCAGATATAGGCGGAGTACTTATAAAATATGTTTTTGTATGTCCCGGTGCTGGAAAAATGGCCCAAGTCATTTTTCCCATTGCAAATCCTATGCCACATAGGTTAACATGGCAAGAAGTGATTAACTAATAACTCCTGACAGGAGAATGATAGAACTTCCATTCAAAGACTTCCCAGAATGGTAGTGATAAATCCAACAATATGATATTGTTGAATTTCTCCTAAAATGTACAGACAAGAAGTTATAAGACTTTCTTGTTTGTAGGTCCAGATTCAGCCTTCCAGTGGTCTGTCCTGATTGGTCAGAGTTAAGTGGATTAGCCAGGCTGCTTTGAAGAGGTGATAAAGAGCCCCTGGGGTTAACCAGCTCTGCTGGGAGGGCAGTGTGCTGCTACACAGGAATGCCAGAGCAGGGGGAGGAGTCGTAAACCATGGTCTTCAAAGGAAAGAGGAAGGCCTCAGTGTCAGTTACCACTCTACTCTTTTGACCCCAAGCCAGAGCTACGCTTAAGGAAGGAATGTGCAGATGCAAGGGGGAGAGTCAATGGAAATTAGCCATCCTAGGGGTGTGTTTAGCCAGCTCTTAACTCTCTCCTGGAAAATCAGCAATTATGAATTTGGAGGATTTGGTGCACTCTGGGACAAAATAATGCCACACTCTACAGGATGTGGTCATATCTTTGGGGAGTTACCCTGCCCCCATTGGTCAGAAGTGACCTCCTGCTTGACCCAGAAAACTTGGAATAAGTATCTGAGAGGGGCAGAGTCTCTCAGATCAGCTGCTTGAAACTTAAGAAAGCAAGACGTGGTGCCATGCTGAGAAGTTTGTTGTGCAATTTCTAAGGCCTGCCCTCTGAAGACTGCACCATCTGGAACTACAGCCCTGTGGACTACCTGGCTGTAAAAGAACTAAAGAGTGGACTCCCTGCAAGCTACAGGTTAACAGAGCTCACCTGGAACATCACCACCAAGGATCCTCAACCTGGAGAACTACCAGTGGATTTGTAAGGGTTTTGGTCCAAGTGGATTGTGGGAACTGAAGTACTCAACTTTCAAGGACCATCTTGGAGCTTCCAGACCCTTGGAGTGAGTTTGAGACACTTTGGGACCCTTTGGGGAACTTCAGGAAAAAGTTCCAGAAGTTTGGAGAACTTTGGAAAAAAGCACCATAAGGGGACCGACTCAACCTGACCAGCCAAGCTGCCTGCCTTCAACCGCGAGCCGGCCTGCCGTCCAGGTTCGTCCCGCTGAAAAGCTCCCTAGGTCCGACTTCCAGAGTTTGACAGGGAATAGAAGAAATCCGAGGCTGGCGAACCCTCACCGAATCCGGCCTGGTGAAGAGCATCAAGGGACCCCACGAGAAAAAGCTCCAGAAATGTTTCTAAGTCCGAATGTAAAAACTGTGACTGGGACCTACCGTGAGGGGTAGCCGCTCAGGGCTCCATCGCGGTCGGCCTGAAACTTTGACTTTGAGCTGGTCTATCGCAACCAGATATCCCAATATGGTGCTATCGGTTTCTAAGTGCTATAAAGTGATAAATCTTTAAAAATTCATATCTCCGGTTCCCTACATTGGATTTTTGTCATTTTGGTGTCATTTTAAAGATAAGAATATTGCCTATATTTATAAATTGGTGTTGGAATTTTATTGTGGATTGTGTCTTAATTATTTACTGAATTGGTGTTTTTAAATGCTTTACATACCTGTCTTTGAAGTTAAGCCTGCCTACTCGCAGCCAAGCTACCAAGGGTTGAGCATGGGAATAATTTTCTAAGACCTATGCTGAGTCCTATCATGTGTTAGTGGCCTTATTGCCAGTGGCAGATATACATTTGCCCCTACTAATAATCCACTTTCCAACAGTATCCCTCCCTGGTAATCGCCCTCTCCACATAAACAACCTTTCCTTACCAACTGACTGTTCCGTATTACTTGATTCCATTTACCTTGCGTGGTAAGACCGTGCCCAATGCCCGGTCCAGCATGTACTCTACTGAAGTCCTGGGTGCATCCGTGTGTCTGAAAAAAACAAAAACAACTTGTTACTTAGGGCCTGATTTAGAAATTGGAGTATGGCATACTCCATCACAAACATGGCAGCTATATACCGTCAACCGTATTACAAGTGCCATAGGGTATAAAGCTCTGCTGATATAGCGTACTGGATATCCTTCACATTTGTGACAGAGTCTACCAAACTCTAAATCAGGCTCTTAGTCTTTCGCTGTGTAACTGTGTATAAATATACCATGTCATCACTAAATCAGACTAGCCTCTTAATGTGCTTCCTTCCTGTTTCTCTCGCTTCCATGCACGATGCCCATGTAACCTGTAGCATCATCTTCAGGCCAACTCACTGTTCATCTTTCAGACATTACTAACCTGTCCTGCATTTGCCCATACGTGCCGACATCCTTCTCAATGTCTTCTCCTCACATTTTTGATCTTGCAAATCAATTGCCTATTTTTCTATAACCACACCATCAAGAAAGACACTGATCTATCATGAGTATATTTGAGCACATTACAATATTTAACGTATGAGATTTTGCATCGGAGTTGCGCCAAAAAAGTGACACATTCGCAACGCAAATTCTGAGCCTCAACTTATACATTTAAAAACATGGCAGTAAATCTGTTCTGCTTATTTGGCTGCAAAGTCTGCATTTTAAAATATCTTATGGGGTTAAGGCACCTGCTGCATATATCTTCGTGTGCCCGGTAATCTCAGAGAATAATAATAATGGTAAAATAATGCTGGAGGTTAATGCACTTGCTGTGTTTTATCTCGTCTCAGTTTTGAATCAAAGTAGAATAGAGGGTTAATATGTCTCCTGCAAAGCACATCATGTGACACACAGATTACATATTTTTATTTTATGTAGATGGGTAAGTGGGTTACTGCTTTTAACACAAAGATCCTTTTGTTACCTCAGGTCATAAATTGTAATGCTTTTAATATAGCACAGTGAGCTATGTAGTACATATGACTCCTACACCTTGTAACCCTCATTGTCTTCGGTAACACATCATGCACATTGGTTTACACACACATGATTAATTGTCAATGTATGATGTGTACGTGTAAAGCTTTCAGACACCCTAGATTGGGATGAGTAGTGCAATAAAAGAAATAAAACAAAATAGTTGTATTTAAATTGTTATTTGTGTGAATACTGTGACAGACCAACACATCTGACATTCTTGCAGTCTTATATACATGAACTGAAAAAAGTCGAAAGCATGCCTCTCAAGTATCTGTGAAGTTATAACAAGCTGTGTGCATTTATTTCCCCTCCATTGTATTTCTATCTAGGTGTGAGGTTCCAGATAGCTACCTGCCAGGATACTCCAACAAAAGGAGGCCTGGTGGCCCCTTAACTTCAGTCTTTGTTTTGGGCTCACCTGGAATTTAAAATAACCAAGCCCCCTTGCCTGCACATTGCTGCTCGGAAGGAAAGTAGATAATGTGCAGGTTCTGATGAATGTATCCCGGTGTCGGAAAATTACACCGGGACGAGTTCAGCATATTTCTATGGGGCCCAACTTCTTGGCAGGAGAGACGGCGTCCACCCTGTGAAAAGAGTGGATAGATGCCATCTACCCTCGTGTACCCTCGACTCTTGCCCTGCTCTTATCCATACCATTCACACCTCCTTGCTCTTTATTTTTAAGGCATTACTTAACTCTCACCTCCTCATCCCTATCTCTAGTTATCTTTCACACCATCTTGCTTTTAGATTACCAAACATTACTCCTCCGATGCAAACTCATTCATTCATGCTTGTAGCCATTACCCATTTGACGCCTACAAGTCCATACTTGCAGTCATACTGCACCTATCTGATCCACCCATCTCACATTCTTAGTTCCTCAACCACTTAACCTTGTACTCTCGCTCTGCCTACAGCTATACGGCTCTAGTGAGCCACACTCCTTCATGTGCACCAGTCAGATCTCATGTTTATGTATCCATAATCTAAATATTCATCTAGTTAGACATTAAGGCACTCAGGTCTCTCCGTTTCTCTCTTACTCTCTCTCACTCCAATATTATTCTCACATTGCTAAAAGCTTTTCCATATCACGTCTCTGCTTGCTGCTGTTACATGTTCCAGAATTTGGAATCTGATTTGGTTAATGTTGTGGCCTTGTTTGGTTCAGTGAAACGCTTGTGGTGACTTGAGGTTATTGTTCCTCATATTGCTTTTGTGTTCCATTCATGTAGCCTTTGCTTTCCGTGATACCTCCCCCACCTATGCTTAGCCGCAGTGGCATTTCATGACATATGCAGTTCATTGTGCACATGTGGTATATTGTTTTAAAGCACTTTCCGACCCGCGACTGGATGAGTCGCAGTTGTTCTTTTTACAGTGTTGTTACAATGAATGCAATTTAGGCAAGAAAACGCGCCAATTTCTCAAGAAGTCAGCTTGGTCTGCGCACTTGCCCTCAGTGGTTTCAATCAGTATGTCTTTAATGTTTTTATTTCTAGAAGGTGCAAATGCAGATTTCTCCTAGAAAAGTTTGTTGAAACACTCGTCATTCTCTGTCAGCTTCAAATTTCTTAAGATAATGCTTTTAATTTTAATACTTTGTTTGAAAAATATGTTTACATATGTTTATTTCCCTTCCTCACTTTTGCTGGGCTGTTTTTGTAACAATGCTTCCTCACTTTTTAGAGTTTATTTTTGTAACAATGTTTTCCTATTGACCTGGTTTCAGTGTAGTTGACTCATTGTTTTCCTTGTGTAATCCCTTCCTTGGAATTTCGTGAGCATTGCTCCTTCCTGCTGCTCATATTCTTGTGGGTCGGAGACAATGGTTTTACTTTCAGCCGCTGGTCATAACGTTTGGCTCTCAATGGAACCTTTTAGGGTAGTGACTGTTCTCATGCAACAGATTGTTTCCCTCTGAATTTTAGGAGAATAAAGATGTTTTACATGGTTTGACCATCTTAGACAGTGCCTATTGCTGCCCCTAATGGGCCCCTTTTGGTTTTGGCCTTCTGGTGCTACCTGCATATTATATCTGTAGGAAATACATTGAATGATAGTGGTGCGAGCGGGCGCTGGTATAATTCACATCATACCGTGTTCTGTGGTCTCTGCTTGTGCCTCCTCAAGGAAGTGTCACTCAAGCTCCCTAAACCCCTTGTGAGTGGGTTGCTAAATTATTATCCTTGTGTGATTCAGTGTTTGTGCAGCAGAGGGATCGTGACTATGAATATTGGGATAATCCCAGCACCATTGCAAATTTCCTCTGCTGAATTTCTGTAAGTCAAACTTGGTAAAATGTACCAGGTGAAAACATTCATTATATTCTGATACATGCAGAATTCGAGGAGGAATTTACCAGAGGTAATTATTTATTTTCCAGAGGAAAACCCTTAAAGAGGGTATTTATGGAAGCTGCTAAATACAGCGCACCTCGCTGTCAGTATTTGCAGGATGTGATAAATGTCCCCAGCTGAATCATAATTCGAGCCATAGGCTGGTGATAAGTAGTCCTGGGCAGTGAACTCCACTCCGTTTGCGGAGTTTTCTGCACTCCGCAGAAAACTACGCTCAGCATAGCGCAGCAGAATTTTTTTCCCCCACTCCTGCTCGCCAACTGTAAGTTGACGAGCACGAGCTGCCACTCGGGTAGAATTTCTATCCGAGCGGCAGGAAGATCAGGATGAACGGAAGTTCGCGCCATGTTCTGCCGCTTGCGGAACTCCACAGAGCTTTTTTGTCACTTGCAAACTACGCCCTGGCTTGGTGATGAGAGGACATGTGTTCTGTATATATGGCCGCACATGCTGAGAGGGCTCTGGTCTCAGTGTGTGGGCAGAATCATTGCAGCCACACCCCATTTACTCCCAGCATGTCTCCTTGCCTGCAAACACCTTCCATTCTACCCGGAGATATCCTCTACTTGATGCAGCTGCATTGGATACCATACCTTGTCCATGGTTAAGTAGCTTATATTCTGCTGGGCAAGGCAAGCAAGTATATTAATGCTGAACTGAGTTTTGGCCCCCATTGGGAGGTGGGGGATCTAAAAGCATTTCTGTGCTTGAAGCACAGTGTGTTCATACCAGCCTATACTGTTGTGCTGAGTGAGTGTAGTGGATCGGACCATCTACAGGAGGGTTTTATAGGGGAAAGTTATATACCTCTCTACCACAAAATTGGGTGGGTCCCTCAGGGTTTTTTGCCAAGCATGATAGATGATGGTCTTTCCATTCCTCGATCCACCCCTAAATGCAACCCCGGTCCTCACTCTACTGGGGGTTTGTCATGTGTACAAATGAAGATTCCAGCCCTGTGGCCCACGTGTCCTGAACATTTGATCAGTTGCCTCTGTCTCCGTATTTATTCGCAATGTGTAAGGTGATCCGGGCCATGTCAGCACGAATGTCCCCATGGGTCCCACGTTTAGAACATTATCATCCATGTCAAAATCAAAATTTAGGAACATGTTAGGGGAAGATTTGGAGAAATCTTTGGGGTAATTTGATTTATCTATTTAGTTTTCTTGTGCTGTAGAAAGTTTTAGGTGGAGCAAAAGTAAAATGACAGAATTTTCTGCTGATAGAATCAAAAGTATCCTGCCTAAATTGCGTGTTAGCATGTATTAATTAGATATGTTTTCTTATGTAGTGAAAACCTAGCTAGAAAGCAGTGACACGGGGGTAGAGTAGATGGGGAGAAGGACACAGGGGACCAATGATTCCAAAAAGGTGGGGCCATGGACTGTAGTGATGCTCTTCTGGAAAGCCATTGAGCCATTATCAAAGAAACCGATAACTCTGCCAAGCAATCATTACTTGTGCACCTCACAAGGGATAATGTTATAAGCTGTTTCTTGCTTTTGCAGTCAGTGGCCAAGTGGACGATTATAATGTGGCACAAGGGGTGCTTAACATTCATTTTGGGCCCCATGTCAATCCTGACTATGAGTAGTGCGGGTCAGTGACAGAATATCGACAACAACAACATCGTGTGGACAGAATATCGTGTCAAAAATATCAAGGACAAGAATATTGATTAGGTAAGTGCAAATAGGTAAGTATAAATTTACTATTCTTAACTCCAAATCTACGTACCTTGATGATATATATATCGTCAAGGTACATATATGTGGAGTTATATATAGTAAAACTTTACTTACCCAGAGAAAATGACCCACACAATATTCTTGTCCTCTATATTTTTGACACGATATTCTGTCCCACGTTATTTGTGTTTCCAATATTTTGTCCAAATACCAGATATGCCCTCCACCAGGGCAAACAAAAGGCCAAAGAAACCATAATTGTGTGTCACTCTTCCTGCACAAAGTTGCCAGCATGTTTGAATTTATTACATCATGGGAAGAAATCCATGCCCAAATAATTCAAGGCTGCTGCTTCACAAACACACCCAACCAATCCTAAGAGGAACGAGAATGTAACTACACAACATGATGACTCTGGGGGCAATCACATAAAATTTCATAAACTTGTGCATCCCATATTGAGACATCTTCTGCTGGAGTATCAGGTAAGACTGGGCCTGTGGAGTAGGTGAATGAATTCTCTATGCACTCAATCCAGAATGTGTGGCCCAGAAAGAAAAGCCCAGGTTGATATTGTAGGGCCATCGTCCCACACCAGTCCAGCATTGCAAGGGAAAAAAAAACTGCTGGATGTGCAGGAAAGTAAAACACTAGCCCAATGTATGTCATTCTGCTACACAATCCCTAAGCTACAAACGTGAACTGCAAAAGTGTGATTACGTATAAGAACACTACTGCCAGACAGTGCAGAAGCACACCTGGAAAAACTAGGCGTTATCGATGATGATAATGTCCACATAATATGAAAGGTGGGTGGCAAAGCTATAAAATGGAAATCACACCCAAAATGTAACATACATATTTAAGATGGTTGTAGCACCAACCTACACAGGTGCTTTCATGTTGAAATGTTTTCCAACAAATTAATTTATTCCCAAGCTGATGAGACAGTGCAATAAGATGCACCACAACACTGCCATACATTTTTCACATGTGTACCTAAGTAGCAAACAAGGCCAACTTACTGGAACAAGTGGTAATTATTGAAAAGTCAAATTTCTCAATACCATCGGTCTCCTCGGTGGTCAACACAAAAAAAACAAAGCTACCCTGCAAAGTTTGGTTTTCTGTACACATGTGCATACCTAACGAGCTCCTCAGAAGACAACGCTAAATCATTCACAGGGTGGATAATTTAGTCTCTGAGGTGAATGGCTGTAAGTGGTTCTCCAACACTAATCTTAATGTGGAGTATCATCACCTCTTTTTGAACAAATCTTCACAGTGTATCACCGCCTTCTCAATCCCTGTGTGATTGAGATTTCTAGAGCTGCATGCAAGAAGTGGAGTCTGTCCTCGTAAGAGTCCTAAATATCATTGATGACATCCTGGTGTGTGCTGCCTCCATAGACTTCGGCAGTACTCAAAAGAATCCGGCATAGCAGTTTGGCACTGTACTGCAATCAACATGAGGTTCTACAATCAAATATTTAGTTCGTCAGATATCAGTTTTCTACAGAGAGTGTGACACTAGACCCAAAAAAGCTAAACAACATCAAAGCTGCCTCAATGAGCGTTGGGAGTCTGCAGTTTTCTGGGTACGCCTACATGCCGGGGGACACTTCATCACTATGTCACAGCACTGACAACGCTTTAAGAGATCTTCTTCTAAAAGGTACTCCTCATTGGAGTGAAATAAACCCCACGAAAGGCATTTCATGGTACCTCCTTGCTGATACAAATATGTAGTGCTAACATCCAAGAAGATTCATAATAGGCAGTAGATGTCAGTGCCACCGGTATAGGATTCCTCCTCCAGCAACAAGTTGTAGGAAAGTGGCTCTAAATATACTGCACCAAAGTAAGGTACAGTGTGTATAGGGCCCACAGTTCCCCAATGGTAAGGCAGAGGCTAAAGTTAGATATAACCTTACTCTCTAAAGTGGTTGCTTTGTCGAGCAGTAAGGCAGTATCAGAGGACAGTGTAAAGCATTTGTTGTACACACTCAGTCAGCAAATGAAGCCACACACTCAAGAACTGAACTCTAGGCCAATGGTTGGTATATAAAAATATATGCTTGTTTTATTTTAGAACCAACAATAGGAATCAAAATATACTTTCTCAGAATGAAATGCTTTGTTTAAATACTTTTCAAGTAGGCAATAGACTTTTGGATGACAGTAGTCCCAGTTGTTGCAAGAGGCAACACAATTTCAAACACAATGCAACATTGAGCTCAATGGAAAGTTTTAGTTAAATGCAATTAATTACTTTGTGGATTACTTTTCTAACCACAGGACTGGATCTTGGATTCAGTCCCGGGACACTTCCTGTAAACAGTTAAGCAAAAGCGTTTTGGTTATAGTAGTGATTTTTGAGGAATATTATTGTATTTCAAAAGTTGACACTTAGAAACTTTTCTGGGTAAAATTACCAATGTTATCCTATGGAAGGAAATGCAGTTTGCAAGCAAAGTAGGTTTACGTTACTTTTGTAATCCAGTGCTGGGTTCTCAGGTTCAGCACTGGGATATCTATCTAAAACAGGCAAGCAATTACGTTTGTATTGTTGGCACAATTTTTAACGAATATTTGTAAGATTCAGAAATCGACACTTAGAAACTTTTTCAACAAAAAGCAGGCAATGATATCCTATGGAAGGAATTTCAAATTACGGGTAAGTACGGTTAAAATTACCTTTCAGGGTCAGTACTGGTCTAAAAGATGCAGTGCTGAGGTCTCTCCTGATAGCAGGTGAGTAAATCGGAATTCGTTACTGTTGTGATTTTTAAGCAATATTTTGGTATTTCAAACGTGGACACTTAGAAGAAATTTCACAGAACACCAGTCAATGGATCCCTATGGAAGAAAATTGAGTTAGCGGTAAGTAACGCTGTGATTACTTTTCAGGGTCAGTGCTGGGCACCAAGATCCAGCACTGGGATCTCTCCTAATAGCAGGTGAGTATTTCCGTTTTCATTACTCGGTTGATTTTAGGTGAATATTTTAAAGTTGGGAAACTCCACACTTAGAAGAATTTCCGAGTGAAACCAGTCAATGTTACCCTGTGGAAGAAAAGTGAGTTATCGGCTTTTGGGTAAGTACTCGACTGGCAGAGTTAAGGTTCTGGGCATAGACTCAGGGGTCCCCCAGGGTCAGGTAAGTACAGTTGTTACACCCTCAGCGGCACAGGGGCGGCCGGGTGCAGAGTGAGTAGGCTCAATGTTATCCTATGGACGGCAGGGGGCCTTTGGTTGGTGGCTGCTGGCTAGCAGGCCACTCGGCTGTGGGAGCAAAGCTCCTGGTCACTTACTCAGGGCAAGTGGGGAAGTCGAACAGGGTAGTTGGTGCACCCTCAGCGGCACTGGGGCAGCCGGGTGCAGTGGGCTTTTGGGCCGTCGGGCGCCCAATGGTTTTCAATGGTAAAGCTGCGTGACGAACAAAGACTGCAAGCTCGGGGACGGTGATTCTTCAGGTGCGACCACCACTTCGAGAGGTAAGTTGGGAAGCTGTGAGAAGGGTAGGCACCCCGGAGTTGGGTACTGGAGGCCGTGGAGCGTCGGGTGCAGGGGTGTATTTAGGCGTCGGAAATCTTACCCTTGGCTGGTCGCGGTTGGAGGGGTCCCTGGTTCTGAGGCTGCAGGCGTCGTCAGGAGCGTCGAGGAGGGCCCTTGGGTCCTGGATTCTGGGTCACAGTCGCCGGGGGGACGTCCTCTTGGTATTTGCCCACTCAGGCACAGGCCGGGCTCGGTGGGTGAAGAGGGTGCAGGATTCGCGGTTCCCGGTTGGCACCAGGGGTTGGTTGCTTGCTTTGAGCAGTACCACTGCTCTTGGGAGTCCCAGGGGGTTGGAGTCACTAGGCGGTCAGGTCCTCCGGGGTTTGTGAGGGTACTGACCACTGGAGACGCCGGGGTTTAGCAGGAGCAGGTTCGAGGGTCGACAGGCCGGTAGGGCTGGGGCCAAATCAGTTGGTGTCTTCCTCTTGTGAGCAGCTGCACAGCAGGTCTTCTTGTTTCTTGTTCTTCTTTCTTGTTTTTGGAATCTGGAACTAAGGAAGGAAGGTTCAGGGAGCCCCTAAATACTAAATTTAGGGGTGGTTACAGGTAGGTAAGGGCAGGGACCAATGGGTCCCTTCCCTGGGGTGGGTACACCCCCTATTCTGCCACTCTCCAGTGGGAGGGGGGCAGGAGCCCGTCCCTGGTTGGCTGGGTCCCCCCATCCTCAAGATGGCGGGGACTCGAGTTTGTGCTTCACCTCGCCTCCCCCACCTTAGGGGTGGAGTTGGCAGAGGTGGGCACAACCCATTTCCTGACTCTGGTTTTCCCGCCGGTTCTCCCGCCAGAAGTGGGGGTGGAACCAGTGGGGACCAGTTTGCTGGGAGCAGCAAATGGTCTGGGGAAGCTCAAAAGGCGGCAGGCCTTTGAAGCTTCCCCTGCCCATCCTGGGGGAAGAGGCTTTGGCACCTCGCCCCAGGATGCGCATTGTTTCAGGCCCCTGAGAGCAGAGGCTCTCGACCCAGGGGTCCAGAAACATATCGGGTGGTGGCAGCCTGGGCAGCCACTCAGTCCGGACACTGGAGGTCGGGTTGGTTTCAGGGGGCATCTCTAAGATGCCTTCTGGGGTGCGTTTTACATTAAATCCCACACTGGCATCAGTGTGGGTTTAATGTGCTGAGAAGTTTGATACCAAACTTCTCAGTTTTCAGTGGGGCCATTATGGTGCTGTGGAGTTCGTAATGACAGACTCCCAGCACCATATACTCTTAATGGCAGCACTGCACTTACAATGCCCAAGAATGGACTTGGGCATTGTAGGGGCACAGGGCTCGTGCCTCTGTGCCCTCACCACTGGCATAGTGCACCCAGCTGGAGGGGTGGCTGACCTAGGCCAGGGCAGTGGCTTGTAGGCATGGCACACAGGAAAGTGTGCCATGTCGACTCTTCACTTTTGTTCTGCACCAAGACACGCAGCCTGCAAAGGCAGTGTGTGTGTGTAAAGGTACAGGGTCCCACAACAAGTGCTGCAGCCCTTAGGGGCCTTCCCTGGTCACAGTGCCCTGGGTACCCATGGTACCAATTTCCAGGGGCTGACCTGTGGCCAGGGATGCCAATTGGGTGTAGGCATCAATGCAGTTTTAGGGAAGGAACACAGGCCCTGGGTACCTGGTTGGCAGGAACCCAGGGCACACTCAGTCAAAGCACATCAGCAATTCAGCAAAAAGTGGGGGCATACCATGCAAGAAAGATGGCACTTTCTCACACAAGTCAACAAAGAATGGCCACCCATTGAACATGCTAGTCTGGCTTTCATGACCACCAAGCAGTGGTACATGCACATAGACAAATAAACAGTAGCATTAATAGGGCAGTGCTGCCATTTTCATATTTACTTATTTTGCAGTGAATTCCAGATTTCCAAAGAAAACAATCTTTTAATAGCTCTGTTTCAAGAATCGTCTCCAAAACCCCTCAAAGGATTAAAAACGGATTAAATACGGATTCTCCAGTTGCAGAAACATTCATTCAACATCACACCTATGCCTCTTAATTGCAAACTAGCAGGCTACCTTCAACAAGATGCTTGGCAAGCAACCACTGATGAGGCTACTCAAGCCACAGAAACAGCATTTGTGTGTGTCTCATAGTAGATGAGTCAAGACCACATCCAATTGTTATAGATGAGCTAATTGCTACCACCATTGTGTACAAGTAAGTAAACATTATCAAGACCCCACACAATGCAAGCAATTAAGGCAAATATTGCAGCGATGGCTTCATCGGATTGAAAGTGCCCAAAAGACAATTCAATCCTTACACAACGTGCCATGGTTTTTCAATCACAGATGAAGGTTTTCTATTGAGAGGTTCTATAGCAGGGGTCTCCAACCTTTTTTGTAATAAGTGGTACTAATGCTCAATGAAAATCATATTGAGCTACTAATAATTTTAGTGTGGTAATAGAGACAATGTCAGATTAGATGACGTTAGTGGCTATACCGTCTAAGATTATCCGCAGTGATTGCCTCAGTGCATCAGGCACAGTTGGCATCAGTGATGTGAAAATGAGTTTATCAATTTGGAAAGCATCAGGATAATTCATGACAACCAAAGCTGCACTACCCCTAGCATCAAGGTAACAATTTAAGTACTGTCTCCCCAATGCCTCATAATTTATTATTCAAATATGAGCTTTAAATATATTTTGGAAATTCAGCTATTTGTCTCCAAGCATCAGCTAAACATATGAGTTTGGCAAATATCTGTCTTAAATATATGTATTTCAATTGTGGGACACATATATTAAGTCAATCAAGCAAAAGCTTCCACTTTAGTAGGCGAGATACTTGCTGGAGAAGCCTGTTCTATTGTGTTATTCCACCAACTTTAGCACCTTGTAATCATAAACTGAATCTCCCCCATGCTACACACCAAGACATAGGAGAGACTAAAGCGAGGATGCAGCAAACACTTTTGTTCTTATGCATTAACAATCAAGTAGAACCAATGGAACTATGACAAAATTACTCCTCACCTTCCAAGCTGCAAGTCAAGAAGAACCTCTGTCACCAAAGCCATCCACAATAGACATTGGGTCTGACGAAGTGCTGACTTTGGCTGTTTTCCAGGGAGAGGACTAGTCCGAGTACAAGCCACTTTGCAGCTACACTGTAGGCAAGACTTCAAAACCCAGATATCGTTCTAAAAGTAACAAGAAAACGTGAATGTAAGGTATTCAGCTTTTAAAAATCCTTCTACTTTGCACTTCTCATAAATCCTAATGCTATGGAGGAAATGAAGGCGTGGCTGCTTAGCGGCTGCTGTAGCGGTTTGTAGAGGAGGCATACATTCTTGGAGATACACTATGGAGAGCCTGGCTGGTTCTCCGTGAGTGATCTCGCATGCACATGTATATATATGAAATATAAGCCTATATTATTTATTTAAAAACAACATATCCTCTCAAGAGGATGAACAATTATTTCCCAGTTTCTTAACTATTTACGCATAATACTCATTCATCTTTCAGTGATAGCTCGCGTTGTGTTGATGGTTTTCGTAAACTGAATTTTGTCTTCCTGGACATTAGATTTTTTTTTTTATAAAAAGAGGAAAGCTGGCAACTGTATTTAAAAAGTATACTCTTCTGAGTTGTCGTATATGTTCATGATGTACTCTTACGTTTGATGTCTCAAGCTGTGCGAAGCCAGTTTTGCCTAAGCATATGTCTTAGCTTCCTTACTCAAACATTTTGATTAATAATAGTGTGTGGGTCTGTCAATACTTGATGCGTTTGTCATCTCCTTTGGAAGGCTTTAACAGTGTAATTGATTTCTAAACAAATGAGTTGAAAATCTATGTTTAGAGAGATTCTAGTACACTACTTGTTTAAGTAATTTGTCAAGTGTTTGTGCTGCTTCAAGGCGTTTATTGTAGTAATATCAATTAATATGACTTTAGCATTGTGGTATGATAGATAATACATTGTGCTCCAATGGCTAAGTTGCTGACTTTAGAACCTTCAGTTCTAGTTTATAATTCTGGCTTCGCGCTATGACCAAATTAAGAATTAAATTGTGCGATTTTGGTCAATTCAGTTTGTCTAGTGCCCTAAATCATACACACAGGCATAATAAGCATATAGTGGGTTGCCTGGTACTAGCCAAATCCCCCACATTACATCCTTGTTAACGCCATTCTGTCACAAATGACTTCACTATACTCTGGATGCAGCTCTCATCTCTTGTTGAGGATGAAGCTGTTAAAATAACAAGCATTGACAAAGCACATAGGTCTCGGCCGGGGCACCGGTGCGCAGACATTAGTTTGCCAATGCTTGTTTTGGTTTTGGCACTGTTTAAGGCAAAAACTGTTGTAAGATGACCAGCAGTGCTTTCACAGAAATGCATAGACTGCAATCTTAGAATGGTCTTCACAATGCTTTATGAAATACCATTTCAAGATGCATTCTTGTATTATGCGCACATAGGTGGCTTCTTGGAATGGTTTTTCATAAAGCACAACATAAACCATTCTAAAATGTCGTCCGCCTTATGCATGCAAATTCTCATGCCTTGGTGGTCATCTTGGAATTGTTTAAAAATCGTTCAAAGATTGCTGCCCAACACTGTATTAGTGATAACCCTGGGCGGTGAACTCCGCTCCACTCGCAGAGTTTGTGGAGTTATCCGCACTCCGCGTTACGCGGAGCTCGCGGAGTTCCGAAAATCTCCGCTTTGCGCAGCGGAGCGGAGTTTTTTTCCTTGCTCACGTTCACCAACGTCAAGTTGGCGAGCGCGAGCGAGGAAAATCCACCTCCCGGCAAGATTCTTCCTCGTTCGCGATCGTCAACATCAAGTTGGCGAGCGCGAGCGTGGAAAATAAACCTCCCGGCGAGATTTCTCAACGCGGGGGGGTCGGGTTTCTCATTGCGAGTGGTCGCGTATGCTCGCGACCGCTCACGTTGAGAAACTGCCCGTTCATGTTGAGAAAGCTGCTGCTCGAGTAAAAATCTACTCGAGCGGCAGAAAGGAAAGCAGCGCTCGCTTGCGCTGTGCATGGTGCCGTTCGCGATGATTGCACAGTGCGGACAAGCATCCGGCACTGAAAATCACAGCGAACAGCATTTTTCGATCGCACTCCGCCGCTTGCGGAGCTCCGCGTAGTGCAACTGAGTTTTTTTTCCACTTCGCAGAGTCTCGCATAGCGCAACTCCGCGAACTCTGCCTAGGGTTAATTAGTGACAGGTTTAGGATTGAGCACTGGCCAGCAAGCAGGTGCTGAGGAAAATAGGATTTTAAATGAGCCGAGCAGGAAAAGGGTGAGAGAAAATAGTCCCTCACGAACTGCAGTGAACTATCCTGATGTCAGCAGCGGAAGGATACAACTTATCCAATCAACAGACAGTGAGATCGAGTCCTCTCTGGTCGAGATAAACATAAGAATAGTGAGGAAAGTGACCATATGAGGAGCAAGGAGCTGCGAAAGACAAGAACGCTATTGACTCATGATTATGGCGTGGATCCATAGCCTAATCTAAATATATTAGCTACAATAAGTCTGTTGCCAACACACAATTTACGCAGCCATTAGGTGAGGGATAATTAAATTGTCTACGCAGCTTTACTCATTGGGGATGGATCTGGCATTTATCAAATGCCAAAACATATAACTGATGTTGCATGATTAATATAAAATACCATGTCTTGTCGATTTGTGTTTTCTTAGACATGTCTGAAATTGCCAAGGATAAGGCTGCTCGTTTTTTAAAGAAAAGAGGTAGTGTGTCATCTTTAAGCAGCCATGAAGTCAAAGCAAAAGAAAGCATTGGGAAGACTAAAGAGTAAGTTACTTTTGTGGTTTATTTGTGTTCGGCTTGCTCTGCCTTATTAGTCACTTACAAAGTCTACACAAGAATGTGCTGAAAATGTTTGTTAGAAAAATGTGCTTATTTTTTTAAAGCGCAATTGTAAATTATTTATTTTATTTGATTACAACGATTGGATCTTCTTACACGCTTAAATTTTGACCCAAAAATGGTAAGCACCCCAACATGTTGCAGAGCATCACCTCTTCTCAACTAACATCAACGTACCTTTACTTAAATTAGGCAATTAGAGTCTGAGAAAAACTCCAGGGAACAAGGGAAACAACGCTGGGCTTGAGTCACCTAGTTTGGTTTTATTCCTAGCTGTGAAAAATTGTGGCCATGTTTGCCAAGCACATAGTGGAAGCATTCCCACCTACCCGTAGCTTTCCTAAATTGACTAGCAATGTCTGACTCACCGTGTTTATAGGGCCTTTTGTGCACAGTTACACACTCAATATACAGAACTTTTCATCATACCACCTTACAGTAAGTGGTATGATAATGAGACCTTTTCTCTCAGTTCAAGCCCCAAATCTTTGGAACTCACTACCAACTAGCATTAGAAGCACCCTGGAGCAAAAACACTTCCGAAAACAGTTGAAAACACAGTCGCACTCTCAAGCACAATCCACAGTTTATAACCCACAGATTGGAAACAACACAAACTGCTTTCGATATGCAGATAAGCTAAGAATGGCAGGCCTATGGTTTGCTGTGGCAATATATAGTTATGTGCTTGCATATATAACAGTCATGTCCCACAATAATACTAAGACCATACTACACAATGGCAAGCAACAAATTGTAAGTTATACCTCTTACATTCACATAAGAAATCTGTTACGAGGGTTGTCCATCACCAGTACTGTACAGCCAAAAACTTGACATCACATAACAAACAGACATGGATTAACTGAAGAGATCTGTCACGCACTACTGGATCATTTGGAGGGCTTTAATATAGTCCACCACTGCAGGTCCCAAATATCTATACATTCCAACCACTTCTTTACATCTCTCAATGACACTTAGATATGGTATGATAATAACAATGCCCATCCCAATAGATCTCTCCTCTTCTCTCTCCCTCCAACCATGCTAGCTCAGAACCACAACTATATACAAAATCTCAGATTAGACAACTCAGTGCAGTAACCAGCTAAGCAGACTACAATCATAAGGAATACCATAAAGGGACCGGAAGTGCTGTTCAAAGCTGCCAACATACTGAAAACTACAAAACTGCGCTTCTGTCTCTTACACTTCATCCACCACACTGCTACACACTGTGTCCCATAACACAATAACTGCACCTCGGTGGTCATCACGCATGACATGGAAACACTTCCTACATTGGAACAAAACAAAAACAACCTCATTCCAACCACAAACCCTACACAGTGTAGCATGCTACCCTTGTAGGCAAGGGTAGTAGCACTATATAAATACTGAAAAACAATACAATACAATTACACTCCCAAAATAAAATATTTACCCACACCTGCTCGATGTGTCTTTCAGAGTGCGGAGTTGTATAAATGCCCTATCAAGTTATACTCCAATATTGATGACAATCAAATATTTATTTTTAATTCTTTTATTGTGCTTTATCACCAAAAACTTGATACAAGGTGCTTGATGTAAACTACAGAAATAAGATGAGCGATTTGTGTGGATGTTGACTCAAAAAGTTCTTTAAAAAAATGTAGTCCTGCTTTTCTGAGCTTCACACATTGCATAACATAATGGTTCACAAAAGTTAAATCCAGAACAATGTTTTTACCCGTAACTAATTTGTGTAGGACTTTCAAATGAGAGGCGTGCACCATTACACATCCTTTGCCCTTTGTGAATCAGTTGTGGGTCAAAAAGTCTACTTCGCGAGTTAATAAAAAACCCTTGCAACACTAATTTGGCTGAAATTTATGTATTTTTGTTCTGTTACATAATTTTCATATAGCACTGTTTGCCAATTCCTTGGTCTTTATGTGTTATTTGGATTTTCAGAATCCTGTGATGTGTGGTTTAATATTTGTAGACATCTCCATAGCGAATTGAGACTTAGACTAAAATATATGGCATTGTGATTTTTTGGGTCTTGTATTTTGGTTACAGTGTCCATGTATTTCTCTCCCAGTTCCAGTCTAAGGGTGTTATGTATTCTCTGTTCCAATGCTAATGTGCTGCCTGCCTTAGTGTGTATGTCTCCTTAAGCCATTGTCAGTCTTCCCATTCTAGTGTTGGTCTCCCTATCACCTGGTACCAGTGTGCTCCCTGTCCTAGAGCTTGTGCCTTCCTTGAAACAGTGTAGGTGTATTTAGTGTCTCTATTCAGGCATATTTCCAGACCCGATATCAGTCTTTTTCTTATCCCAGTGTTGTTGAGTCACCAGGACTCTGCTCAAGAAGGCCAGAGTGACAGGAACTTTCTACACCGTCTTCCTAATTGATACATTTATCTGCCCAGAATTGGAGAGAGAGTTGGTAAGGGAGAGCAAGAGCAATGTAGGTTGCAGGCAACTTCATCTTCCTAAGAGCCCAGAAGATTTGGGAGGCTGTTACACTACGGATCATGGAGAAACAACCCACTGGGTGCTGATGGACAGGTCCTAGCAGTTTCCAATCCTAAGGCGGCCTAGTGCTGGCTGCCAGCACTCAAGATCTGATCATGGATCAATTATACTGTGTGCTTCAGTGTCCCAAGTGTGAGGTCTGGCCATCTTTCTCTCTTTCTCTCTTCCTCGCTTTCTCACTCTTTGCTCTCTATCCCTTTTTCTCTCCCCGCCCCGTACTTTCATTTGTTGTATAAAGGTCTCACAGTATGCCATGTGTTTGTTCATACGTAAAAGAGTAGGTGTGCGTAGAGAGCAAGATTTATTCAGGTATTTGTCCTGCGCAAGCCAACACTCTGAGTACTTCTTTTTCTTTACAAAATATTGAACTTAAGTGTTATTATTTCCCCTACCGCTAATTCTTAAACCCCTTTAGATTCTTCTATCCTCTATCCATTCCGGTGGGCTTCACCTCTGTGTGCAATGTACAGACTTCATTGTAAACATTGCTCAATATCAACATAACAAGTGATTATTTTCCTACAGGGAAATAAAAAGGCAGAGCAGGAGTTGCATTACTTATTTAGGGCTTTTTTGATTTTGTTTTCATCAAAAGGATAGGGCTACCACCTTAGTCCTCATTACTTTACAGTATTTGACCAGTGCTTAGTTTTTGTAGGTGGTTCAAGGTGATGGACACCAGCAGTCATTTATTGGGATCGGGGTTTATTTTTTCATCATTAAAGTTTGACCCATAGCAAGAGAGGGAAAAGGGAGAAAGGAGCAAGAGAAAGACAGGAAAACATTCACTACGGGAGAAAATGGATGAAAAAATACTTTGGTCGTGGGATGAGGAGACAGGAAGTGTGGGGTGGTGGAAGAAAGGGGAATGAGGTGGAATTAAGACAAGGGAACTTTGGCATTTGGCAACCTCTTAAAAAACCTTGGGCTCCTGCACTTATTTTCTTTGAGAATTAAGCACTGCGTGTGCCTTTGGTGATGAAGACCTCAAATCTTCTAGCCTCACGAGAGAGGGAGGGCATGACGCACATTGTAGTTAGCCTGGCTTGCGATGGGCATGGTTACTTACCAAGTGGGATGACTGAGACTTGTTTGCTGGATAGGGCTAGCTCAGCAAACCTTTTCACTAACATAAGGTTGCCTTGTGAATAAGTGTCTATGAATCTAAATGTTAATCAGCATTATTATCCTTGCTTTTCTCACAGTTCCATGAGTACAGTTTCTTATATTGATGAGCCTGGACACCATGAAGATATTCCCCGCCCTGCTGTTCAGTTGGAGAATACTTTTCAGTTGGGTAAGCAACATATATCCCTCTCTTCTTTCGAGACGGCTGCAGTGAATATGTTGGTAACATTCATATTGTGTGGCATAGATATTGCTTCTTGTTTTGGAGTAAGCCATCATGGAGCAATATGTTTTAGTAATACGGGTCGAACATCGACCAATGAGTACCTTCAAATTGTGGGCTACATTTTATTTAGTGTCTTTTTATGTCAGAATAACTTGATTTATGATAACTTTGGCTCTTCAGTAGGCCGTTATAAGATGTGTACATTTGGGAACTACTTTTCAATTTTTAATCAATTTAAACTTTCTGATCCTAAGTCATTATTTATAGATTAGTAGTGAAAAACTACATAACAGAAGAGAACATACTTGGAATAGTTCAAGAAACCTACAGGTTGAGAACAATGTGATTTTTCTACCTTTAATGGGGAACATTCAGATTTTATGAAACACAGAGATGAGATTTTTCTGTCTATATTCTTCCCAGAATGTTTTAGCAGCAATTAAAAATAAGTAGTATGACAGCAAATGCCATGATGTGGACTAAAGGATAAGCCTGGCAACCCAAGCGACTATTGAGCCATTCAGAAGGTATCCCCACCTAATAATGTTCCATATAAGTTTAACTAAACCACCTTTGACTGCTTCTAAACATGAAACAAGATGTGCGCTCTAAATGTACATTCTTCTAAAAACCCAATGGTACCAAACTTGGACCTCTTGCTTTACATCACTTTAATGTGATTTTCTGCCTTGCTTGGTTTGTCACCAGGAGAGCTTCAAGTCCCATGCAATCACTGTGAGCATTGGTGCGCTGGTGCTCTGTCCTGAGAACATTATTGGGGAATGACATAGAATGAAAAGGGACTGTGACAGAGAAGCTTCCAGAGTGACCATCACCATTGTGCTCCATTATCTCTACCGGTAAACATCCCTCGGATCGTAGCTGTGTCAAGAGGCATGTACCCTCTCTCTCTACTTCACCTGCTCTGGGCAGCTCTTTTACTCCACTAGTAGTCTACCAGTGTTTTTGCAAACCTCAGATTGAAGCCATTTTGGCTCCCTAGGGAAGCAACACAGCTACAGATCTCTGGTGCTCTGAATTAAGTACAGGTCTCTGGTGCGCTGAATTAGGTACAACTATTGTAGCTAAAACCCAGTCACCTCATGCAAGAGAAAGAACAGAGCTAAATGAGTGAAGTATGGGATGTATACCAGAAAATGAAAACAAACCAAAAGCACCAGTGAGCTCATTGCGGGTGCAAAGGATCAGAGGGAGAATGACTGTGTCACAAAGGAAGGATAATAAGCACAAGGTTCCACCTGTTGCCATAATTATCTTTGGAAGAAATGTTTATGGTCATCTCCAATTGAAACATTGACTTATGCACATCACTGCACCTTAGAAATTGCGTGATATGGTCCATACCATGTTAGAGCTTGGAGTGTACATTAGTTGAGCAGGTACCCGACATATGTTACAAGGTATTTTTCTTTAACTATAATATCAATCTAATATACAATGACTAGTTTATGACAAACTCTACATAACCTCAAGTATTGAATATTATTAGATCACACTTGAAAAAATCCTTCACCTGCTGTGAGAGCCATCATCTTGCACAAGGCTGCGTCAGTTGAGTAGTCTGAAAACAGCATTTGAAACCATTCCAAACCATTCCTGCAACTTTAGACAGGGGATCCACATCACCTGTCTGAAAATTGTGTATTAAAGTGGGCCCAAACTACCCCTCTTTGTTCCTGTTTCTGTTGAACAAGGAAGTGAGTCATTCGCAAAGTACTCAAAGATATGTTGCGGCTCCTCTTGGGAGCAAAGTCAAAGCTGATCCCTGTTGTGAGGGGTCTCCCTTCACATACTCCACAGTGGATGCTTGTAGAAATCAAACCCGAGTAGTAAGCCCTTGCAACACCCAATGGCCTGGTGCTACGGCTTGCCTGATGTTTGCCTGACTCCAATTGAATCCAGTGAAGAACCTGCTATTCGCACCAGAGCAGAAGCCTCATCCTGGCCCAGAGGCTGCCTCTGCCAGACAATCACCCTGTGTGTTCCTGGCCTGGACGCCGTGAGTGCCCGCAATGCACACTTGTCAGAGCCCAGCCAGAAGCTTCATCTGTCTGGACAGATGCCCACTGAGCAGACATGCTGTGCTGTTCATCTGTTGTGTCCTGAATGAAGGTATGTTATGATTAATTACCATTTGTATAGTGCCAAAATCACCACTGGTCTCCAAGCGCTTGTGAGGAACATAAACCAATACCAGGGCTACCCATCCCGAGGCTCGGTCCAACTAGATGTAACTTATCTGAAAGCCTGAAGTCACCACTCAGGTCCCATATCAGAGGAGCTACTGCGGAAAGTGCTGGTCAGGAGAATGCCTGCCAGCAGACCATGTTCTGCAGTGGAAGCATGAACTGCTATTTCTACAATCCCATTTTGAGTACACTATGTTGAACTGAACTACAAAATACTCTGCATGAGTAAAGACCTATTGAACTGCACTTATGCCTACTCTGTCTATTCCTACGCTTCAGTAGAAGTCCCATAGACACTAGAGAAGCTCCTAGAATGTGGGGAGGATACCATAGATAGTGTAAATGCTTACCTGGGAATCTGAGTTGGAATATCAACCCCATAACTGAGCTCAATTGAAGTGTGTATTGTTATTTTTGCTGTGTTACTAAAGTGCCTTCTTTTTACTAAGAAAAGCACTGAGCTGGATAATGCGTTATTGTGGCTATTGCTTGACTTTTGAGTTGTGAGCACTTGCGCCACACACTACCTCCCCGAGAAGCCATTGACCACTCGCCCTCGCCCTCGTTACCCTGAGATTCGCCCAATTTTGAGAGCCAGAGTAGAACCGACCCTGGATACTAGTGGTAAATGACTTCAACCACCATGGTTGGGACTCAGTAGTCACTGTCTACAATAGACTGTGGCCCACCAAACTGGGTCTGACACATGTGGTGGTGGCGCTTGTTAAAAGTTAGATCGGGAATAAAGAGGACCTTGTAATGAGATCCTAAATACCAGCAGTGAGAGTTCCACTCACTTAGACACGGTGCTGCTAATATTCATAAGTGAATATTCCAAGTTTATTTGATGCAAAAGTTGTGAATGGGATATTGAGTTTCATTTTGAGAGTCTTTTATACAGTGTTTTGTGTGTGTATGTTGATCATTTAGTGAAGAGTTTTAAATAAAATTGTGCACTAAAAACATACTCCGTCTTTAGTATGAAAATGCACTTATCCAAATTGTGAGTTGAAAATTAGAAACCAACTAATTTTCAATGCCTTGCTTGAGTTCCATCCTAATGTTGTTAAATATTGTGCTCCATTGGATGTTTTGTGTTCTCCTTCTTGAAATCCCTCATTCTGCAAATTGTAAGGGCTCTTGCAACATCATATAACATGCAAGTTTTTAATGGGGCTAATGAACCACACTGTGCCTAGTTTACTGGTATTGTTCTAAAGACCATGGAGCATATGAGTTTTGACAGTTTTTTTTACCAGTGAGTAAACTACATCAATTTGCAGCTTCAGATATAGTGCTTTAATTGCATTTTATAATTTTGTCCTGTGTTGGTGAAAGCCTTCTTGACAGCCACTAGGCAGCCATTTCTTGCACCTAGATGGACACCAGTTTTGTACCAGAAGAATCAATTTGCATCAAACCCTAGTAACTCTATAATTATTTGGTCCATCTCATCCGTCACTATCATGGGAGGTTTGAAGGGCTTTCTTTGCACCAAGTGATGTATCCAAGCGTTTTAAACCTTTCTCAACAGTTCTAACTGAAAACCAATTAGTAAGATGATTGATAGATATAATCTTGTGGATACTTGACATACATACCTTTCATCTGACAAGGACTGTCTAGTGAATTTACATGAAAATGAGTCTTACGTGGGGAAAAATAGGCCCTGTGGATAGTGAACAGATGGTTCCTTTTTAACCAGGTCGGTTTTACTACTTCATTTAAGATCTTACAAGAATTCTGCCATAAATGAGCGCAATCGCGAGTAGGTAGGGAGCCACCCCACAGTTCCTCTGCAAGATTAAATTCACCATCCACAACTTCGAGTATGGCCTGATATCAAAAAGAAACTTCCTTCTTCCCAGGGGGCTTAGTCACAAGCTGGCGTTCTAGGAAGCTGCCACAACCAACTGAGTTCTTACGATTTGGTTGTGGGTGTGATTGGGCCCAGCTTTCCAACTGAAGGTATTTAAATCTAGAGAGGCCTGCTCCAACCCTGTCCTCAAGTTGTTCCCATGAAACAAAGGTACCCTCAGGGAGCAGGTCCCCCCAGACCACCAGCCCCGCTTCTCTCAAAGGGATTGCCAGCCTGTCCCTCAAACACTCAGGAGCACCCGGGGAATCCCAGAGGGAAGCCAAGTTGGAAAAATAACCGAGTGCCACTGCACCCCTCAATTTGGTCCAAGTTTTGACTAGGCCCTGAAGAACCTTCAACTTGACCTTTTTAAAAAACTGTCAAAAATCATTAAAGGTCCACCGGTGAGTTGCAAGAAATGTGGGCAGGTTTCTGCCTCGGACATCCACATGTTTAAAGAATGCCCTGCCCTTGCCTCTTTTTGGGATAGCGTCGAAAACTTTTTGACAAGCACCTTGGGATGCCCTATCAATATTGACTTATCTTTAATCATATTTGGCTCTGCAGATAAAGTCACTGGCCCTGCGGGATTATTGCTTTTCTACGCTATCCTTCTAGCCAGGAGGCAAATTTGTATAAGATGAACAGAATCAACTCCCCCTCCTTCCTAGATTGGCAGGCTTCAGTTCTGGCGGTCTCTAAGTTAGATCTTGCTAGAGCAGGCAGCAAGAAGAAGAAAGCATTTTGGAACCTCTTGCAACTCAGATGGGGCTCAGAGTTGATTGATTGAGTTGTTTTTGTTGTTGTTTTTTTTTCTCTCTCTCTCTGAGTCCTATGATTATGCTGCCTTAATACTCTTCGGGCTAAGTCGGCTACTTCCAGTTTCCTCCTGGTAGTTTCACGACGAGTGTCATCTAGCTCTTGGAGCTTGGCGGAAGAGTTATCTCAGTTGGTTCTTCATTGATCCCCAGGAAGGTCTGGCACCTGTAGGCGGGTCTCTACTTCCAATTGCCTACGTTCCTCAGCTAGCTGAGTGTTGGTACAGACATCTTGGGTGTGAATTGAAGTGAGGTTGGTGGCGAATGAGGATAAAAAAAATAATAAAATGAGTCTTACATATTTGTGAGTAAGCTGTAGACAATTTGATTAAGTTGTGAAAATAATCCTGTGGTCTTGTTGAATCAAACTCGTGCTCATATTTGTAGCAAATTAGTTCTTCCCATTTAGTCCACTATGATTTTTCGTTTTTGACGACATGGTTTTTAGACCTTTACTGTGGGTGAGTCTCACTACCTGAGTCTCACTCATGGTAAATTCATGGTAATTGGTGTTAACCACCAGTATCAGTCTTTTAAGATAAGGCCGCCGCTGCGCAGCTAGGGGAAGGGGTGCTGGACTAATTACACATGTATATGTGTGCAAATGTGTGTGTGAGAATATTGTTGTATGCAGCCCAGTAATTGCGCACAGGTAGCCTGTTGCAGAAAGGACTATACAAGGATTGGTGCTGACCTGGGGTAGGCCTTATATTAGTGGGCAATCATAGAGTAGGTCTGCAATGCTTACTGCTAAATCTATGCTGTTTTCATTGTATTATACATGCAGGTGAAATCTGCCCCAAAGTGCATTTTTGCTCCACTTAGGACTACAAGGTCCAGCAAGGTACCAAACTGGAATACAACATGCATGGTGAGTTTGAATTTGCTGTCCCCAACACACCTCATCCACATCTTATTAGAGAACCACCAGGAGCCACGGAAAGGACAAGGCTGGTGTAGAAAGTCAGACAATCCCGCTATCCACAAAATGCACCTACTTAGAAGCAAGGAGGCCTGACAACCATGATCCTGGGGACTAGCCCTGGCCACCAGGAGCAGAAAAAGCAGAAGACGAAGAAAATTGGTCCAACAGGGCCAGAGATATGCCATTTAAGGATTTGCTGTAAACCAAGAAATGTGGAAATAGACTCATAGCACTCTGCGTATTTTCCTTTAATTACCACTAGGGTAGGCCATGGCCCATCTGTCGACAGAACGGTATTTAATCAATTTATGGGGAGAGGGATGTGCATGGTGGCCCCTCCCTGTGCCAATTTTTGGCCCCTGGGAACCCCATCCTCTGGGATGAAGAAACAAAAAGCACTGCTAGGGGCGGCGCAGTATGACTGGGGCCAGGGACCCCTTCCCTGGACTCCGATGTGAGCCAGGGGAGGGGGGAGCACCATCTGGCAGCCCCCCAACTTTGGTGTGGTACCCCAGCTCTCTTGTCCAGGGGGAGCTGGGCGCGCACATTAGCGTCTACGGAGCGGGCAGGGAGAATGAAGATTTCAATTTCCACGCTGGCAACCAGTAGTGCTGACTGAGTGGAAAGGCATCCGGGGCATCCTGAATTGGACTCCTTGTGCTGCCTTCACCGTGGTAAGGCACCATTGTACCCAGTGGGCAACAAGCACCAGGGATATAAAAAAAAAACTAAAAGAAAACTCAAAAGATGTGCAGCACAAGGTCGAATGGGATTACCACTCATAAAATAGTCACTGACTAGGACCAGAACTGCCCTACAATGCCCTGCTGCGGTTTATTGGTATATTATGTCTTACTTGTGGTGCCTTAACGAGGGACAGGGACACCACCAACGGTATGAGTAAATGTTGGGGGCTGCAAACAGTGCAGCAGCTCCCTAAAGTGTTTTTAAAAAACTCCCAACGCGAAGTCTCCCGGGGACGTATGTCCATGCCCCAAGAGTTATTTTCATTATTTTATATTCTGAGCTGGAGCTTTAGGCTCATGAGCTCAAGAGGTCAGGGATCCTTTGTGGTTGGTTTTATGGCTGCAATATGTGGTCTATAGACAATAAAAGAGAGGATCTGACACACATGATTATGGTTGTTTTTTTCTCTCTCAATACATTTTATTAAATTTTGTTTTGACATTACATGACGGCCAACAGGGCCTATCCAAACTTGCCGTGCAATAACAACCCGTCGCCCACCTCCAATGGTATTTGTATATGTTACCGAAATCAATTCTACCATTTCTATCATGAACAATGTTCTTAAAGTGTCTGTATAGGGGTTATTTGGATGTGATAGGGGACCAGGAGCCTCATGGACCGCTGTCAAATTGCTGTATCTCTGTGTCAAGAAGGGAGTCCACCGAAGGGACCCGTGCCAAAACTATGCCTCTGTGGTGTGCCCACCGCTGTCATAACTTTGCGTGTTTCTGCAGGCCATTCCTTGTTTCCATGTACCCACTGTGGGCGGAGACACATCCTTACATAGCCGTACAATGTCACGTTTAGCTAGATTAAGCCCAAGAAGAGTAAATGTCTTTTATATCTATTACCTCCAACTCCTTCTATGCTATGAAGTAATATCATCTTTGGGTGAAAAGGAATCTCCCAGGACAGGACCTTCTCCAGGCATGTAACTACCCCACTCCAGAAACTCCAGAGTGTTGTGCATTCCCATACTGTGTGTAGGAAGGTGCCCTCGGTCATCCCACATCTTCGGCAGACCAGCGAGGCAATGGCGCCCATGCGCCACAGGTGGTATCTAGTGAAGTAAGCTCTATGAAGGAATTTCAATTGGATAAGGCGTAGTCTGGATGTTATCGCCGCTTCATGTGGCGCCAACAGAGCCTCTGTCCAGTCGTCATTGTCGAGTGTGGGTATGTCCTCCTGCCAGGTCTGTCTCAAAGTTGGAAGTATGGATGTACTATGTGTCACTAGTGTCTGGTAAATCTGTCTGATTTTATGGGTACCCAGATCCCCAGTCAGTAGTTTGCCCTCCATTGGGTTGAATTCTTGTAAGTCATGAAGAGCACATAGACAGGGGGTAAGAGCATGTCGTAACTGGAAATATCTATTGCCTGGCCCCCTACAGTCACCCTCCAACTTCTCAATTTGTGTTTCGAGCGCAACCCACTCCTGTGCTCTACGCCTATGGTCTCCTGCACAAAAGCTGATGTCTACCCCTCTAATAGTTGGCTTAAGTGCCTCCCATAAAACTGCCTTCGTGGAGGCCGTGGATGAATTGAATGTAAAATATTCAGTTATTGCTTTTTGTGCAATGGTCCTATAAGTCGGATTCTGGAGGTGCCATGGCGACATCTGCCATCGAAATCTAGGGCGAGTGGCGCCAATATGAAGCTCCAAGGTCACAGAGGAATGATCTGAAAGCCCCCGTGAGTGAATATGGGGCGAGGACACCCTGTGAAGATATGTGGTTTGGATAAACATATAATCTAGCGGGAAAAGGACCCATGGGCCGACGAATAGTATGTATATCCATTCTCGGTAGGGTGATAGGCCCTCCATGTGTCTGCCCAACCAAGGGTGGTCACCAGATCGGACAGCCTAGAGTCATGTTGGGCATCCCTCCCACCCTGTGTTCGCCATCTGTCTGCCCCATGGTGAATGACGTCATTTCAGCCCCCCCCAACCAGACAAAGGCCGCTAGGCATCTTGCCCCACAATCGGAGGAAGCATTCAATGAAGGTGGCCCCCAGCGGAGGAAGGGCATAGACACTCACGAGTGTGAGCTGTTCCCCATGGAGGTTACCCACCACTGCAACATAGCAACCATAGGTATCTACCCACACCTTCCGAGTGGTAAAGGGAACCTTGCGATGGATTAAAAGGGCTGTGCCCCGGGAGCCCCGTGTAAACCCTGAATGGAATACCTGTGTATAGCCAAGGCGGGCTAGGCAGGGGGGTTTTGTCCCCATAAGGCAGGTCTCTTGTAAGGGGGGACCTTGCGATGGATTAAAAGGGCTGTGCCCCGGGAGCCCATGTAAACCCGAATGGAATACCTGTGTATAGCCAAGGCGGGCTAGGCAGGGGTTTTTTGTCCCTATAAGGTGGGTCTTTTGTTAGAGGACAACGTCCGCCCCATGTGTTTGGCCTGCCGGAGGACTACCCCTCATTTAATTTTATCCAGTACCCCTCTCACATTCCATGTTAAGATGTGGAGTTAAACCCCTGTACCTCCTGGTGTGCAGCTAGTCATGTATATCAGTGGTAGAGGATGATCCCCAATACGTGTGTGTCAAGTGTGGTATGAGCAACGGGACTGCAGCTGTTCAAGAACCAACAAACAATAGGTGCAACAAATAACCCCCCCACCCACCTCCGCCATACTACACGAAACTGGAAGCATCTGTTTGGTTTGCACCCCTACTGAACCCCAACCGGGGGAACGGGAAGGGACACCACAAATGGAACCCACTACCCCAACAACCAAGGAACATGGCCTCTAGAAGGGTTTCCAAGGAATGACTCTCTGAGGTGGCAGTTTTATAAAGGGCATCCTGCCCGCCCCAGCCCATCTCTGCTAGGCACACAGTCTCCATCCATGCAACTGGCCCATTTAATGTCCACCTCATGCACAGCCAATATAGATAGAGGAGGAGAGAGCGTGCGATCCCCATAAAGATGGAAATTAGAAACAGTAGAACAGTTGAAGAGAAATATAACAATCAATATATCAGTCTCACATAGGACGACAGCCCCTTAATAACGTCAGTGGTCATCATCTGTATGTGAGCTCCTCCAGGACGATCAAAATCTATTGCGGCGTTTGGAGGTGGCCTTCTTGGAGCGGTTGCGCCGATCGCTTTGTGATGCATCAGAGTCTATTCTAGGTGGGTATGAGGTTTGATCACCACTGATTCATGTATCCACTAGAAGGCAGCCTCCGGAGTATCAAAAAACATTGTCTGGGAATTATAGAATACTCTCAGCCATGCTGGATAAAGCAACATATATTGAATATTGAGGTTTCACAGCTTTTATGTAGCAGTAAGGACGAAGTGTCTCTGTTGCTGGACCATTCTAGTATAATCGGGTAAAATCATAATGTGGGCAGATTCGAACATGATTCTTTCTTGGCACCGGGCATGTCGCAGGATAGCGTCCCGATCTAAGTAGTTCAGGAGTTTCGGAATAATAGGCCGGGGTCGTGCACCGGGTGGGGGCTTCCTCACCAGGGCCTGGTGAGCCTGTTCAACCATGAAGCAAGATGACAGGCTCTCTGGTGGCACCATAGATCTCAGCCACTGTGTCAGGAATTGTTCCCCAGAGGAGCCTTCCCATCCCTCAGGGAAGTCCTTATGGCCAGCTCCTTAGTTGTGGCCATTAATGTTGTGACCTTCTGCTGCAAGGTTGCCACTGAACCTTCAACCTTCAGACACTCTTGTTTCTGCCTCTGTGATGCGATCAGCCGCCTTCCTCAGATCTTGGCACAACAGGTTCATGTCGGAGCCCACCGCCCCAATCTTAGCCTCCAGGGCCTCCTGTGATTGAGTAATGGCCGCAAGTAGCATGGCATTGTCGGGACAGCCTGATGGGTACCTCACCCGGTCCGCACAGCCAGAGTTCGCACTTGTGTACGGGTCCATAGTGCTCTGTTTGGCTGAGGCTGGTGGTGGTTTATCCTTAGACATTGTGAGAGTCTGGGGGCTGCTTCAATCCAACAATGGATGGCTGGCCCCCCTCCACTCCCAGGGCCGTCGGTCCGCAGCGGCAGCAGGTCCTTGATCTAACGTTATACTCGGGCCACCTCAGCCACAAAATGCACCAGAATCTGGCCTGGCTGCTACTGCAGCACTGGGCGGGCCACGGAGCAGTACCCCCTAATGGAGCCCCGCACCGTATCAGTCACATGGATGATTACGCTGCCACCGGTACCCCATGGAGAGTAGAGGCCCATGTAAGGAGGGGGGACTGGAAAATCACGCAGACCCACCACAGCCGCACACCCCCGCTGGGCACTGCCTCCCAGGGACAGAGCCGTCCTTCCACAGTGTTGTTAATATCCTGCTGCTTCGTATATAGGCCTCACCCACTTGCCATTCAAACCTGCAGAGTGGTGAGAACAGGGATTACTGGGCGAGGCCACTGGGACCTGCCCCACTCTCCAAGCTGTCTCCTATGTGTCGGGGGGCCCTCCTCTGGTGCACGCCAAATGCACTGATATACTTTGAGGTGGGGGGGACGCGGCTCCACAGCGTCAACAAGCCCCAGCTAGGTGGGCCTGACACACTGCAGCCACCGTCTGCACCCGCCTGACCCCCTCCACTGTCTCTGGTATATGCGGCGGCCCATCCTCTCCCTTCTATGAGGACCCGGCCGGCACCCCCATTCACATCCGGCGTGGGTCAAAAGATCCCAGGTATTTTGAGGGGCGTCGCGCGTCTCCTCCTTGGTGTGTGGGCCGCTCTACAAGCCCGGAGCCGGGGGGGGAAGCCTCAGGGCCCGACTCAGTCACACGGCCCCCACAGCAACCCCGGTCGTGTCCCCCCGACTGCAGCCCCGGCTTCAGAACTCCACTCACCGTCGCTCCCAAACAGCGGGGCTGGGGAGTCCTCAGGTCGTCACCAGCAGACCTGACTGGGCCACGACCACAGCCACAACGCCGCCTACCGAACAGGCCCAGGGAGCACAACCAGGCCTCACCACACTCCACCGCTCCTCCAGTGATCCATGCACTCAATTTGCAGTTATCTATTGTTTCCACAATCCTGGAGCCACAGGGGGTAGAGCTACCGTCCTGAATGGCCGGACGGGCAGGATTACCATCGGATGCTGAATTAACTGTCGGGAGCTCACTCAAGGCGCGTCCGCCATCTTGCGTACCAGGCCACGTCCCCCGATTATGGTTGTTTTGAATGAAAATGCTTTATTGACAGTGGTATAGATGGGTGGGGAGGTTTGTGATTATGGGGTTCAGGACCCGCTAGGGGTGATATGTGACATGAAGGTGTCACCGAAGTTATTTCCATCTGCCTGATTTATATATTTGTAATTTAATGTGTAGTATTTATTAGTGTGTGGGTAATTAAAGTAGTGTGTGTGTGTAATAAGTACTTTTCCTTTTTGTTTTTTTTTAAGGCAAAACCACTGACTGGACAATAAATTATAGAGTGTTGTTTTCTCACCCACACAACCTCCCCGGAGTCTGAGTAGGCCTTGGACTCGTCTGCTTTGTTAACCTGAGAGAATCAAGTGCTACAGTGGGGTACTTGGTTCACAGTAATAATACAAGTTTGGACCTATTACTTGCGAAGGACTCACATCCTTCACTTCTAATAACCCAATTGGTTACCAATATCGAATTAGACATCCACATAAATGCATCAATATCATGAAGGTAGACGTTTAATGCATTTTGCCATAATTGTCAACATTTTCATGACATGATTGTCCAGTTTACTAGAGCTTTCGGTATTTTGAATAATGTACAAGCCACGTCAGTGGCTAATGTTCTGACGACCATAAGGCTCCCTGAATGACTGTGACTCTGCAATGGCAGTGTGGTCCAGGGGGCTGTTGGAGAGGTACCTTGTTAATGATATTCCTCACCGGGACATGACAAGGTTCAGATAGTCATTCTGTTTGGACCCTTCGTGTACTCCCTTCATGTGATTCCCACTTTGACAGTACTCGCCTCCTAATTGTCACATATGTTACTTGCAATGCTACAAAACCACAACACTGTGGCAATAATTGTGATACAATTAAGTTATTGATATTGGTAATTATCATGATCCTAAAGATATTATAATAATATTCTGAATTTAATTAAGTGAATTCTTGCTCCAGTTACTTACTCTTGTCATTTTTTGTGGGTATTTTTTCTGCATAGGAGAACATTTTCAGAATGCGTAACATATTCACATCAGCCATGTTTTAATAACTCCTTTGTTGTATCCTTTAACTGACTTCAATGTATGCATCTTTAAACTGTACATAAAGCATGCAGTTCGCAATGGCATTCATATAATATCAATATGCTGCTTTTAATAGGTCCTACTAAACGTTTCCCTGTGGCCACAGTAAACAACATTTTAAAGGATGTTCTTACAAGTTATCTCCAAGAAGAAAGATATGAAGCAGAACTATGTAGACAAATGACGAAGACCATTTCCGAGGTAAAATATACAAAAAACATGCATGACATTTACAGTTGTTGCCATCTCGACACTCTCTGCTATGTCTGTTATTTTCACGTTGATACATTTTTGAATTTATGGTGCTTGCATAAACGTATAGAAGTCTCAGTAACATGACAGATTCTTCAGTAATGCACAAAACAGAAGACCAAGGGCCGCATTACCCATTATCATTGTTTGCGCCCAGCGCACCTTTCAAAAGGTGCACCGGGCACAAACAATGATAATGCGCCCTATTATGGTGAATTCGCTGCCACCAGGGCAGCCGCAAACATGCAGCTGCTCTGTGTTTTCACTGTGCAGGCAGCACCCACCTGCACTTTCAAAAGTGATTAGCGATCCCCTTGCAGGCGGGTGCAGTCAGTGACTGCACCCGCCTGCAAGGGGATGTCTGGGGGGCCCATGGGACCCCCTTTACCCCCTGCAGAGGGCTGCTCTCAGGGGCGCACTGACAGTACGCCACCTTTTAAATGGCGCACTGTCAGTGCGCCTCCTGCAGGCTTCTTTGACTCAGCGTTGCTGTCTGTAATATGTCGCGGGCGCAGAGTCAAAGGAATTCCCTCATTTGCATAGGACACACCCCTATGCAAATGAGGGAACACCCTCTGAAGGTATCGCTGGCGCATTAAATGCGCCAGCACTATTGGTATTATAGAAGGGGACGCACAAGCGTCTGCGCCCCCTTCTATAATACCAAAGTGCACCGGGGGCGCACAAAGCGGGTGCAAATGCTTATTGCTCCCCTGGGGCACCTTCTGTAATATGGCCCCAAGTCTGTTAAAATGTCTAAATAGAATGATTGCAATCGCCATCTTCATTACATAGTGTGGCCCCCTCCCTCATGTTACCTAAAAAAGGACCCATGTTGGGACTGACAATCAGGCCTGCAAAGACTCAGTGGGTTAGTAATGGGCTCCCCTCAGCCTACATCCCTGCTCAGCACACACATAAAGACGTATAGATTCAAATACTGAAGGCTTTTATTGTAGACCAGCCAAGAACAGTATCACAATTATTTTGACAAGAGAGAATGTTGCAAAAGTGTGCAGAATGATAAACTTATCATTATAGTGGTGTGTATATTTATTTTTCAACATGCCTTTTCTCTAATTGCTGGTAGCAGGGATATCTGCCATTATAAGGAATGAAATACGGATTCCACACACCTGCAGCCTGAGCTGGCACAGACCACGAATCGTACCAGGCTGTGTCTGGCAAGAGTGCCATATGTCCTTGGAGACCTGCTCCATGGATAGACTGGTCTTCTCTGCTCTTAGCTAGAGCTTGTGCCCTACTTGTATGGTTTCTCACAAGGATGCATAAGAAGGTGTCTCATTTATTTTATTTATTTATAAAGCGCGACATTCATCCCGTTGGGATATCACGGCGCTAATGTAGCGGGAGGGTGGTGAGTTAAGCAGGTCTATTGAGATCGGTGGCAACAGTCCTAGGGGAATAAGTGGGTTTTAAGTTTCTTCCTGAACGCCATGTACTCCTCAGTCAGCCGTAGCTCCAGTGGAAGCTCGTTCCAGTGCAGAGCTGCAAGATATGAAAAGGTGCGTCCGCCTGCCCTACTCTTACTGATCCTTTTAGTCTCAGCTAGCGCTTGAGAGCGTGACCTTAGGCACCTGGACGGGGTATAGAATTTAATTCTATTCTGGAGAATCTTGGGGCCGGTATGATGGAGTGCCCTGTCTGCATGTCCTAAGAGCTTAAATCTTGCTCTTTGACGCATGGGCAGCCAGTGAAGTTGCCTCAGGCAGTCCGTCGCGGAGCTGTATCTGCCCTTGTTGCACACCAGTTTGGCCGCTGCATTTTGTATTACTTGCAGACGTTTGAAAAGGTAGTCTGGCATGCCAACGAAAAGTGCATTTCCATAGTCCAGCCTACTGACAAGCAGGGCCTGTGTGACTGTTCTCCTTCTTTCCAGTGGGATCCAGGGAAAAAGCCTTTTTAAGAGCTTCAATGTGGCGAAGCTTCTGCCACACAGGGTCCGCACGTGGTCCTGCATTGATAGGGTGTTATCAATGATGACGCCCACATTTTTTGCGCACTGCTTGGGTGCTGGGGCCACGCCCAGCGAGTGGGCCCACCATGAAGCATCCCAGATATGGTTGGCTCCGCCGAGAAGCAGGATTTCAGATTTCTCAGCGTTGAGCTTTAAGCAGTGCTCTGACATCCAGGTTGCCATTTCAGTGAGGCAGTTACTAAGTTTGGCCCTGGTGTCCTCATGCCTGTTTCCGATAGCTATTGTCAGTTGTGTGTCATCCGCTTAGGAGCAAATCCCAAAGCCCCATTTCGTGCCAATTTTTGCCAGAGATGATACGTAGGCATTGAATAAGGTGGGGCTCAGGGATGCTCCCTGCGGGACGTCACAGCTGAGATTTTTTGGAGTAGATGAGAGGGCGCCTATTTGCACAGTTTGTGTTCTGTTGCTCAGAAATGAGCTGAGCCATTGAAGGGCTTTTGCATGTATCCCTTTTTCGTGCAAATTTTCCAATAAAAGTTGGTGGGAGACCGTGTCGAAGGCTGCCGACAGGTCTAACAGGATCAAGGCTGCTGCCTTTCCCTGGTCCAACAGTGATCTTACGTTATCTAGGACAGCCAAGAGAGTTGCCTCTGTACTGTTAGTGGCTCTGAAACCTGTTTGAGAGGGGTCCAGCAATTCGTTAGACTCTAGATAGTTAGACAGTTGTCTATTGACTAACTTTTCCAGTACTTTGGAGAGATAGGGGAGTTGGGAAATTGGTCTGTAATTAGCTGGGTTATTTACATCTGAACCTGCTTCTTCAGCAAGGGGGTCACTATGGCCTGTTTCCAAATCTCTGGAAAAACTGTCTCCAGAGATTGGTTAAATAGCTGCGTGATGTAAGAGCCCAATGTAGGTATAATTTGTGAAAAAATAAAATGTGGGCAGGGATCGAGAGGAGATCCCGATTTAAATTCCCTCATTGCCTTGGCAACCTCTTTTTCTGTGAAGGGGGCAAAACTGCCTATACGTGCAGGGGTGTCGGGATGAGGGTCCCTACTTTCCCAGTTGATGGGATCCGCTGGGGTGGTGGTGTTAAATGACGAGTAAATTGTGCCTATTTTGTCTATAAAAAATTCACCGATCTTTTCACAGCATTCTGCTGAAGGATGCAGGGTTTGGGACATACAGGTTGGCTTGCATAGTTCGCGTACTATTTTATATAGCTCTTTTACAGAATTTGCGTTCTCGTTTATTCGTTGTGCAAAGTACGCCCTTTTGGCCTTCTTAATTGCATGGGTGTAGCTCCTAAGTTCTGTTTTATATGCTGACTTATCATGGTCCGATCTGGACAGTCACCAATTGTGTTCCATTATTTTGCACCTTTTTTTCAGTGCCTTAAGTTCTGCTGTGTACCACTTTTCGGATACAGTTTTTCTTGATTTAGATTTGAGTTTCGGTGAGCATTGGTCCAGAGTCTTAGTGATCTCTGTTTCAAGGTTCGTTGCACCCCTGTTTGTGGGTAGGGTCCCCAGAGTCGCTAGATTGTTAGGAGCAAAGTGGTGTTGAAATGAGTCAGGCGTGACTAATTTCCAGGCTCTATAGGTCCCGTGCATAGGTTTGGGAACTTTTGCTGGTATCGCGGGTGGGGAGAATGAAAAGATAATTAGTGAATGATCGGTCCATGTAACGGGTTTGATCTCCTTAACTATGGTGGATTTTATGTTGGAGAACAATAGGTCCAGTGTGTGCCCTGCAATATGTGTGGGTCCCTTAATCCATTGTTTTAGTTGAAGGATATGCATGTTGTTCTCTAGATGGATTGTCACCATATTGGTTTTTTCAAAGTGGACGTTAAAGTCGCCAATGACCATAAAATGTTTGTATTTTAGGCATGCGGGGAATAGCTGCGTAAGCAGTTTGGCACTGAATTCTGCCTGGTATCCAGGGGGATTATAAATCACAGGCCCACCAAGTAAGATATGGTTCCCTTTAGATATTTCAAATGGCAGTAGTTCGTACTCTCCCAGCTGAACTACTGTGATGGGGAGGCAGTTAAGGCATTCTTTAAACAAGATAGCTAGTCCCCCACCCTTCCGTCCTTGCCTGTCTTGCCTTAATATTTTATACTCAGGGGGCATGGTGTTTGCAATGTCCGGGGAGTTGTTATCATCCAGCCAGGTTTCGGTGATAAAAACCAGCTCGGGATCTGTCTCCTTAATGGTGTCCCAGATCTCAAAAGAGTGTTTGGGTACCGACCTAGCATTAAAGTAGATGCAGTTAAGTCTCATTTGATCACTCACTTCTATCTGTGACTAATCGGACTGTGCTAGACTACACCATTTGCACGAAATGCAGGAAAAAGGCCCTTCTGTGTGCCCTGGGGACACTTCCATGCATGATGTTTGTTTGCAAGAAGCATGAGTGGCTAACGCTATAAGTGACTCTTTTGAATAGCGCAGAGGGCTCCTTGGGTCTTGCTTGGGAAGGGCAGGGGTCCTGGCCCCTGGTCCCGGCCGGGCGCAGACGGGCTTGCCTTAGGCGCGCCCGCTGCGCGCGTCCGCTGCTGGAGGGCGAGTGGAAGGACAACTTCGCCCCCTCCTCGACCGGGAGTGCCTTGCAAGGGACCTGGATACTGACAGCCCCGCCCTCCACTCAAACAGCACACTGCTGCGGTGGACCGGGGCGGACTGAGTGTTTGTGCAGGTGAGCAATGTGCAAATTCCACTCACGGGGGTACGTTTAAATGTAGTAAAACGAGCAAATTTAGTTTTTTTAAAAAGCGGGCTGAAACAGATATTAAAGTATTTTCCCCAACGTTTAAAATGTAATAAAAACGAGCAGGTTAAATCTCTAGAATGGAGCTAAAAACAAGTAATAAAAGTATTTTTCCCAACCACAGTCGCCCCAGTAACTGTGCAGCTGATGTTGAGATCAAGCGGCGGCAGCCAACTCACCGAGCTCATGCCAGCCTGAGAAATAGTAGTAGGAATACAATTACGTTACAAACAACAAAGTCCACAACCTCTCTCGGAGCACTGCTTCCCCCCCAATCACTCGGTGACTGTGTCTTTGCCTATGATCCTATACAGAACTCCGCTGCCTTTTCATTGAAATTTATGCTAATAATAAAACTTAAACATAATGTTGTGATAACATGTTTGACATTAGACAGAAGTTGTACATCCGATTTTAGCAACATATGTCATAGTTCATACAGCCCTGACACAATAAGAAATAAACAAGGATATTTTACATATAAGTTTAGTAAAATTGAAAGGTCTTAGCTGATGCCAGACCTAAAAAACACAACAACCAAAGAAAGTGCTGTGTGGATCTTAGTCTCCTCGCCTGCCAATCGAATTAAAAAAACAAGACTTTATTATTTTTTCCCAGGTATTATCAAACACCTGCAGAGAGAAGAAAAGGGTAGATGCCGACCTATGGCACTCCCACAATTATGTCTCAAGGACCCACAATATTTGTTCTCGAAACCACAGTAGTTCGGCACATCTAATTGTGTTTCCTTTCTTTAACTTTTTTAATGACTATGTTGGCTGGGGTCATTGATAATATTTACTCATTGGACCCATTGACACTGATCACTGCCAGGGGCCACTGATATTTATTATTGCCTGGCGCCATTGCGACTCTTTACAGTCTGAGCCATTGAGATTTTCCAGGCAGCAGTGCTCATCAATGGCCCTAAGCAGTATAAAACAGAGTTGTTCTGGAGACTGTATAGTTCTGGTTACGTTTCACTTAACAATGAAAAGGCCTTGATTCCTTTACAAACAACTGTGATGCTGTCTGCCGAATGTGGATGACATTTGGTACATTGTAGGGCCCACAAGAATTTTTAGTCACTTCTACAGCAAAAACAGCCAATTTCAATTCTACCAAACTGGTTATGAAACTTGATTTTCTCTGAAAAATACCCTTCTTCTGGGTTGCTGTAAGTCCATTCAGTTTACTTTGAGATGTTTGCGTTATGATACGGTTGACTTGGAAGGATTAAACATTTTGATGGTTTATCCAGAAATCTTCTGCGAATCAGAAACAGATCTGTGTCAGCAGACCATCATGTCTGGGACTGCTTTTAAATAAAGCAGTTGTTTTTTTTAAAATGCAGCCTGTTTTCCTTAAAGGAAGATGGAATGCATTTAAAAAATAAAAAATAAACTTTTCTGTTTCATTTTTTAAGGGCAGGCAGTGGTCCCTGGGACCACTGCCTGCCCTTCAAAAATATTTTTAGAGCCACTCACAAAGGGGAAGGGGTCCCCTGGGGACCCCTTCCCATTTGCGAGTGGTTTACCACCCTTCTGTAAAGGGTGGTAAACTGCGACTGTTTTGCGACCGCAATTGCGGTTGCAAAACAGTCATGCATAGCTTTTGGGGTCACTATTAGGAAGGGAACGCCCCTTCCTAATAGCGAGTCGCAAAACACTATTTTGCGAGTCGCAAATTTTTGCAACTCACAAAATAGTGTTAGTACATGGCCAACAGGATTTTTGCATGCGCAAACGGGTCTAAAACCCATTTGCGCATGCAAAAATCCGTCGTACATCTGGCCCAGAGTAACTAACGCTAATTTACAAAAAAAACAGGTACCACACCCCTCTTTCAGGAATTATTACACATAATAGTTATCAAAGGAGAGAAAAAAGGGGCTCACTCCTTAAAAATCCTAATAGGACAAGAGTCTAGATATCACCTCCTCCTCTATGATAAGTTTAAAATCTGACCCACAGTTAAAATGGTGAACACCTTGATTCAGTCTGTCGTGTAGTTCCTAGGAATCCCCAGGACCTGCGCATCTTGGATGACCTAAACTGAGGGCTTGGTATCCAAACCGCTTCCGGACACCCCCACAGGATATGTCAGCCATTAGACCAGCTAGCTCTACAGTGCCACTACCACCCCCCTGTATCTCACAGTGATGTAGGTAGTTTCTGGCAACCACTGAACATGACAACCCTGATTTCTCAGGGATCATGGAAAACAGTACAGTACTTTTCGCTCAGTCACTCGTGCTTACTTATTCTCAGAAAATACACAGGATGGCGATTAGGACGTTTCAATAAGCATTTATTGGTCCATCGTCAGTCTTGTGTAAACATATTTGCTGCGACAATCAGGCGACAGAAGCATACAAAAGAAATCGCAAGTACTAATATAGTAAACAATAGATACATTTCTACCATAGTGCTAAGAAGATGAACATATACAGTTCAGATAACACAGTAGCACTTGTATACTCCTATAATGCGCGCCCTACGTAATTTGCATAAATGTACCTAGCCTAAATATGTAGGTGTGACATGTATATGTGTATAGGTATATATGTATAGATAGCCAAGAATCCCCTAGGGAAGAACCCACCCCCTCACCTGATGGTAGAGAATGAAGGACCCCGTCCCTGCTTCGAGGATGACACCCCGCAAGGGATGTCAGACCGCTGCGTGTCGAAGATTCAGCATGCAGGACCCCGTGTCAGTGTGGAAGGAATTCTCCTTTAATTTGCATGGGGGAATACGGGTCTTATATACTAGAGTGGTCACTCCACGGTTTCTTCTAGAATTGATATGTTTTGAAAACAATCATAAATATTTTGGAAACAATCATAAATGTTTTTCTAAACAATGCAAGTGGTGACCCTTATCCAGAAATAATTATGCAGTGTCTGAGTGCATGTTTATGTACGTCAGGTACAGGGATTATGATAGGATACTAAGAGCCTGGTGTCGAAGAGACAGGCGCAAACTACGAGGTAAAAGGTCACCCGTTCAGAACCATTGTTGTTGTGTGGATGGGACAATGTATGTAAAAAGGGGCATACATGACAGGACTAGCCTAAAGGACATGACAATTCTGTCTTCGGATTCCACTTTCAAGGTGAATAATGATATAATTAAAGACATTTTATTTTAAAAAGAAATCTGCTAGTTCTGGTAAACCAATTTGCATTGGGGGCGCCTTAGGTAGACACTGGGTACATTTACCAGCGAGTTGTAGACCACAAAAAGTACTCTAGTAGGGTTGTTTGCTGAAAGAATTTTGTTATGAAAATAGCTACACCTAGAGGCTTTCATAAGCCCTTTATATATTCTAAGTTCTATTTTATAAGCTTCTTTCCCAGCCTCAGAATAATCTTGTCTCCAAATCCTCTCAAGCCTTTTACATTTCCTTTTTGCCTGAGTCAAATCTTGAGAATACCATGGAGCTGATGGCATTTTACGTCCTTCATACAAGTAATTACCAGTGGCTGAGATTAGTTCAAGCACTCCATCAAAAACGTAAAAATAAAATAAAAAAATCTTTATTAAGTTAATGTAATGTCAACAAATACACCATAACAAAACTTAACCTCCTCTTTCTCCTCGCCCCCCCCACCACAGTACATGCATCTATTTATTCATGAGATAAATCAAGGAGAGTTTGTCACTATGCAGCATCATCTTTGAGCATCCGGCTCGCCTGCGGGTCCAGCCCAGGACACCCCTCGGTTTCTATAACTGGACTCTACCCCAATCAGCAGGTATCTCCCCTGTAAATGTCCCTTTCAGCCAAACCTAGAGACCAGCCACCCCAAATTTTCTCATACTTCCGTTCACAGCCTCTGTTTCGAAAGACTTCCTTTTCCATTATTCTACAATAATCCATACCATCCAGCCATTCATAATGTTTAGGAATAGTCCCTGGGTTCCAGTTCTTGACAATGTCCAATTTCGCCACTATGCATCCTAGGTTAACTAACAGCTTGTGGTATTGCATATGGTCAGTCTACCCCCACACACCCAACAGCGCAAGTCCAGGTTGAAGCCCCAGGGGTATCGTATCCCCGTTGCACCTTTCAATGTTTCCTGCACTGCCTCCCAAAAGTACCCAAATCAATACATTTTTTGGGTACTTAAGTGTGTCTCCCTAGATGAGACTGTTTTGGCTAGATGTGGGTCCTGTTCACATTGTGTCACTGGAACCAAGCTATAACTGGCTGATGAACCATAACCAGTGCAAAATCAGTCCTGGGTTGCTTGTCTTCCAGTTCAGAGAGGACCTGGCCTTGCAGTTCGGGCTGGACTGTTCCCATTGGTCAAGACTGATTTGCATATGGGTAGGTCCAAACTGAGGTGGCATGGTGTGCAAAAAATTATGGACTGGGATGCGAACCAGAGTAATTACCAACACTGAGATTAGTTAAGCTATTCCATCAATCACTTTTTTGTATACTTTAGTATTGTCATACATATGGCACAGCAATTAAGTACAGTTCTTTAATTAATAACAACATACATATGAGACTCTTGCTAGATCATGTAATCTACTCTAGAAACTGTTTGCAGCCCTAAACTTTCTCTTACCTAAATATTTTTTCCAAATGCATTTGTTAATCGAAGAAAATGAATAAAACAATACACAGAATGCCTTGATGTGTTAAATGAAGGTCCATCCTACATATATCAAACTAAATAAATATTTATTTTTGCATTCCTCCTTAGAAACAAATTTCACACGCCTTGGCATTTTACAATATGAAAGTGTTAAACCCATTCATTTGAGCTATTTAACTTAGCTAAACTTGTATTTAGCATTTTGATGTCTTACTTTGTGTTTCTACTTTTTCACACGAAGTAAGTATATTTGACTTTTGGTAACATGAATAGAAATTGCTACCAGTTTATTACATTCTTCTACCGTTCTTACTGCGCTTTTGCTGTGTTTGTTTGTTGCGGACAATTTTTCCATGCAATAAATCACTGAAATGTGAGGAGGGGGTGGCCCGCGGAGAACCCTGTGTTGAAAATACATTACCATCTGCCAGGGGCCTTTCCTGTGAACCACAGAGCTATCACAACCAATGCTTCTTCAAAGTGCCAGATGTACAACCAGAACTTTGGGCTTGATCTAGAGTTTGGTGGACGGTTTGATGTCTGTCAGGGTGACAGAGTAGTTCACTTCATTGCCTTGATGGACATCCCTTCCACCAAATTCTGAGATGTCTGTCAGCCCCGGGGACATCTCTATACACAGGCAAGAAGTAAAGTCACAGCGGTTCCTGTCAATGATGGAAAAGATGGATGGATGGCTCTGTCACACGAGTGCTGCCTGTCAAAACTTTACCAAAGCGGGAGTTTGTTATTGAAAAATATAGAACTAATGGCCCTGTACCATGGGAGTTTCCTACCATGTTGTAGGGATATTTTTAGATCGAGGCTGGGCAGCCTAGGCAGCACGCATGCGCTGACTGCAAGACCTGTTGTAAGAGCAAAACCACAACAAAATCACCTTTGCCCCACCTGCTGCTTCTGATAGGTTGAGTCCACTGTTGCTCTTTTTTCCTGGCTCCTTGCTGCCTCCTGACTGGTTGACGCATCCCACACATCACTTCTGCCGAAGGCTAAGGCGCACCAGCCAGGTACAGTTTCGTTATGCGTTAAGGGTTTATGTGTTGTTTGCACAAACTCTTTTTCCTCTGCTACCCATCCATGCACTAGATGCCCAGCTTTTGTGTTGTGCTGCCCTCCTTACACCACCACCTTTCGTTGGTCCTTAAGTCTCGCAGTATACCCGCTGCTGCTTCATCTTGCTACCCGACCCTTTCCTCTCGCCCCCCCACCAAGCAGGACGCATGCGATTATTTAATCAATTACTACCACGCTATATAGAACACTTAGCATCTACACAGCGCCATTAGGAGGTCAGACACTCTTTTTATCTAGCCATACTACCTGGACTAATACAAAGTGCACCGGGAAGGGACGTAGTCGCACTTTGTTGTTTTTCTGTGGAAGCATTGTTTTGTTGATTTACAGCAGACTGCTCACCCTAAAGTCTGAATACACCGTATTACTTGAGCTCAATTGCCATTATTCCTCCCTCCTTTGCTTGAGGACATGAAAGCTCCTCTCTTTGACCTTTCCTTTATGTTTGCTTACTGGCATAACTAAAATCAATGCTTTGTCATTGGTGGATCGGACGGCCGCTCACCGCCTTAGTTACGTTACCTTTGGAGCACAAGGAGGCGGGCCTTGATGAGGCTGGGGCTCTGTGTCCACCCCCTAGCAGCCACGCTTTAGCGCTAGCGCAGCACAGCTGATGTATGGTGTCCCTTGTCTACTTCCATGCAAACGAGTCTCACTGTTGTCTGCAGATATTTTAATTCGCCGATATGCCACTTCCACTGCTAGCTGTGGAGCAGGGACAAGTTCCTCCTCCCTTTTTTTTTCCGCACGCCTGTCTAAAGTGAATTATGTCTGTCTCTATTTGACCCTGGTAAGACTTGCCCTCCCCTGGACTGATCTTTTCCTCTTTCAACACCTCATATTTTTTTTGTAAATTGAATATTGTTTATGCCTCGCTATTGTTCTTGGCACGATGAGATGTATCATAGGCGGGGCCTGACTGCCTAACATTCTAGCTATTTTATGCTCTCGGGACTAGCTGACATCCCGTATTGCCACTTTGTCATGGTCAGGGAAGTGGGCAACATACCCAAGCAGCATTCAGTGGGCCGAAGTCCAGAGGGGTGGACCTCAGAGTATGGGCCCAGAGGCCTCCAGATTAAACAAGGCAGCGTGTCCAGACATGGCACGCGAATGGAAGCAGGAGTATTCTTTCCAAGGCTGGCCAAAGGACAAGGTGCTGCCGAGTGAACTCGCCAGGGCTGGCTTTTATTATATTGGTAAGTGAAGATACCACAGAGACCATGTCTTAAGCATGGTGTTGGGCCACTTTTGTTTTTTAATGCTAGAATTGAATTAATGTGCCCTTTACTTCAGGGTGGCTACACAGGTGTTTGTGCTGCTGTTTCATTGTGTGCAATGTGGGGAGGGGGTAGAGCCAGTCACCCTCCTATGACCTACAGCCACCACCTGGCCTACATCTAGGCTTCCTGCTCTTAAAGAACCCTGTGAAATGACTGGATTTATAAATTTACCAATACTTGAAGTGCAAACCTAGTCCGGTTTGGTTAATGTTAGATTCAACTTGTCAAGACGCACACTTTGAATTATGTAATCCCTGCCGCTCTGTCGTAATGCTTCCAGAGATGACGCACAACACTTGGTGACAAAGTAAATTTCATTAAAAAAAAATCTATGGATAAAAGATCAAAACCCTTCATACTAACAAAAGCCCATATTTTACATACCAAAATAGAGTTTGAAATTACGTCCCCCTACGAAGTAGCAGGATGACAACTTTTAGAAAAATACAAAAATAAGAAGTGATACAATCTCTTACCCCACTTGTTTACTTCTCAATGTTATTTGCTTTCAACAGCACTAATGTCCTCTGGACCTCCAAAGAGTCAACGGACATTTATTAATTTATTTTTTCTTCTACACTATCACAGCCCTCTGTCGACTGGAGAATTTTGATTGGCCTTTCTTCCTCCCCCCCTAACCCCACCCAACTTAGTTTTGTCACTAGCACGCAGTCTCCACAATGCCACCTCACCTTTCTCATACCTTGTTTTTGTCTGCTGGTTTTTCATGATCATACCTCTCAATATACCAAGTGCTTGAATTATGTTCCTTCCTCCTGTCTAAACATAAAGAGGAAAATCTTAAACCAGGTATCCTTCCTGCCAATCATAAAAAGGAAACTTGCTTGCAGCCGCTTTAGGGGCTGTATGGTGAGTCTACAACAACTTTTAAAGCTAACTTCACTTTCCTCCTTTGTATCTTTTACCTATTACCTGTGATCATGAGATTCATCCATTAAACCGGTGTCCAGTGGAGTATACCCTTGTTCTAAAAAAGTACTAATTTCTTCAGAAAACAAATTGCACCCCATTGGTGCTAATAGCAGTAGGCATACCTTTTCTATTTTCTTCCTTGATAAATACACCTATGTTACCATAGTGACAGTCCCAAGATTCTTTTTTTTATAAATATTTTCATTATTATTTTAAAAAACAAACACAACATAGCTAACTTCAGTTACAGTTATACAGCCTCTGATGTTATTAGTCCGCATACAAAACAATTTATCTTCATACATTTTACATACCCTTTTGCACCATGGCCATGCGTTAACCACAGATTTAAAGTGGCTCCTTAAGGCTACCCCCTCCCCTGAATAACCAGGGATCATCAGTTTATTGAAGAATCCGGAAGAACTCGTCCATTAGGATCCAGTTGAGTATCCCCCACTATCACATCAAGACCATAATATTTCCTCCATTTGCCCCATACCTTAAGAAATTTCTTCGGGCATCCCCTCGCTTTGTAGGTGACCCTTTCGGCTGCCATATACATATCCATACCTGCTCTCCATTCTCGTAGTAGTGGTGTATCTATGGCTCCCCATTTCCTCGCCACCTCTCTTTTCGCCACTACCAGCGCCAGTGCAAGGAAGATTAATTGAGGTCTGCCCAGATCAACATCGTACGAGATGCCCAATAGTATAAATTTGGGATCTAGGGGTACCGTAGCTTCTAGTATTTCGCCTAATTCTTGCGTTATCTTTTCCCAATAAGCCTGTATCCGGACGCACTCCCAAATAATATGGTAAAAATCACCTTCTCAGTGTCCACACCTCTGGAATTTAGGGTCATTTGCTCGTCCCATTTTATGTAATCGAACACGGTCATAATAAGTTCTGTGCAGAATGTTATATTGTATGAGGCGAAGTTGTGATTTAATCGCCACCTCCCTGGGGTTCATCAAAGTTGCTTCCCAGTCTATGTTTTCTAACGTGCCCAGATTACCTTCCCAAGTAGACCTCAACTTGCCCAGTCTGTCTGGATCATTATTGTTCAGGGTCTTGTACGTTAGTGAGACGGCCTTGGTCGTGATATACTCCTGGAGCAATCTCCCCTCTAGTGGCGCATATTCTGGCAATGGGGAGTCATCCCTATTTTCTGCTAGCCAAGCGTGTCTAAGCTGTGCGTATTTGAGGAACTGGGATGGGTGTAGTGTGAATTCAGCCTTGAGAGCATCAAAACTTTTGAGCGTACCATTGTGGATAATATTTCCTAGCGTGGAAATACCTATGTCATCCCAGCCTCCAAAGCCCTTCAGTTTGTGTAGTTCTTTAAGCCAGGTGCAGTGCCACAGGGGTGTCTCTTTGGTCGGTTTGTGTTCCCACCCCATTGCCTTCGTACCTCTTCCCCAGGATTCTATGGTAGCCTGAGTGGCCGGGAGGAGCTTCCCCATGCCTTTGCCACCATATAAATAGTGCAGAAATGTGCGGTCGCTCATGGTTGCCCTCTCCAGCCTGTAGGTAGGGTGGACCCCTGGTGCATGTATCCACTCGTTGATTGGGGTTAGGTGTTCCGCCCAATAGTAAGCTTCTATATCAGGTAATGATATTCCCCCATTGTACTGATTGCGCTGTAAAGTATGAAGCGCAATTCTGGGCTGTTTCCCCAGCCACAAGAAAGAACGTAATTCATCTGCTATCTCTTGGAAAATTGTTTGTGGTAGGGGGAAATATGTGTTTTGTAGGGCGTATAAAAATTGTGGTAGCGTAATCATTTTGAACATGGAAGCCCTGCCCAATATTGTGAGTGGGAGTGATTTCCATCGTTGCACCTCTTCCTTAAAGTTCGTAAGTATGTGTTTAATGTTTCTCTGATAGCAGGGGTTTTTATCTATCGTAAGATAGATTCCCAAGTAGGTAAACCCACTGTTTGTGGTCTGGAGATCTCCAGGGAGTGTGGGCCACGTGTTTAACACGCCTGGGCTGTATATTACGGATTTATGCCAGTTGATTGTGTAGCTCGAATTTTGTCCATAATTATCTGTTGTGTGAAACAGGTTAGGTATCGTTGTGGCTGGGTGTGTAATATATAATATGTCATCCGCATACAAAGAAATCTTTTCAGCCATATCGTCCTCTGGACTGATTAGGAATCCCTGTATCCCCGGGTGTTGGCGCACCAAACAGGCTAGAATCTCTATCGTGAGGGCAAAGAGTAGTGGGGACAGCGGGCAGCCCTGTCTCGTACCACGCCTTATGGGGAAATCTGCAGAGGTCTTTCCGTTTACCCGGACTCTTGCTCTGGGGTCTTTATACATTAATCCCACCCATTTCCTAAAATTGGGGCCTAAACCGAATTTAATCAAGGTAGCCTCCAGGAAGGGCCAATGGACTGCGTCAAATGCCTTCTCTGTGTCTAAAGATAGCAATAAATGGGGGTATCTCGGTCTTTTACCTCCATCATCCAATTGTGGGTCCTTCGCAGGTTCAGCCTGGTCGCTCGGCCAGGTAAGAAACCCGATTGGTCCTGGTGTACTAGGGTCGTTATCACTTGGCGCAATCTTGTGGCCAGGATTGTTGACAGTATCTTCACCTCTGTGTTTAGTAAGGATATCGGGTGATAGGAGTCGCACTTATCTTTCGGTTTCCCTTGTTTGTGAATTGGTATGATTGTGGCCATACGTAAGTCTAACGGGAGGACTCCATCTTCGCCCGCTTCCTTAAAAAGGTTTAAGAGGTGTGGACCAAGAAGGTCCCTACATTTTTTATAGAGTTCTGCTGGCAGGCCGTTTGGTCCTGATATCCTACCTGGGCGTAACTGGACTATAACTGCCTTGATTTCTTCAATTGTAATGTCAGAATCCAACCCTACTCTGTCCGCGTCTTCCAGTATGGGTGTATCTACCTCTGCTAGGTATGCTGTAATGTCAAGGGGGCATGTAAGTGGCGGGCCTCATAGAAGTCTGCGTAGTAGGACGCGAAACACTGCGATATCTGTTCATCTTTGACTTGTGGTATCCCTAGTGGGTCCACAAGACGTTCGACCCATCGGGCCTCTATTTCTTTTCGACTGAGCCAGACTAGAAGCTTTTCAGATTTGTCTCCCACGTCATAAAGTTTATGCATGGTCTCTTGGGCCTGTGCTTTAGCCGCCTGGGTTGCTAAATCTTTGTATTGGGGTTGTGTGTCTATCAATTGCCTTAATATCTGGGGATCGGTCTGCGTTATGTTCCTTTCCTCGAGGGTTAAGATCTGGGCTTCTAGTTGTGTAAGTTCTTCCTGTTCTTTTTTCCTATCCCACGCTATGCGGTTCTGTGCTCTGTCGCGTAGGACTGTTTTATAGGTTTCCCATACTATGACCCCCGATTGCACCGATTCCAAGTTTTCTTCGAAGAAAACTGCAGTATCAGATCTGATGCCTTTCAAGATCATCTCATTTTGGAGGTCCCACGCATTTAAGCGCCAGCATGTGTTTCGGTCTCATAGTCGGTCACCTATCCGCACATATAACGGGGAATGATCCAATAGGCCCCTAGCTAAGTATTCTGCCTCATATATTTCTCGTATTTCACCTTTCAGGAGAAACACATAGTCCAATCGGGAGTTGACCTTCTGTGCACCTGAATAATAGGAATATTGTCTCACCTCAGGGTTCAGGTGTCTCCAGACATCCGCTAAACCTAGCGTCTCAGTAAGGCGTGTTAACAATGAGGTCTGGGGTGCCTGAGCATGATCCCCCGTTCGATCTATGGAAGTGTGCATTACTTCGTTAAAGTCTCCCCCTATAACATGCAGTGAGCCTGGTGTCTCCAACATTATTTCTGGCAGTTTATTTAGTGTGTACGTTTGTAGTTTCGGCGGTGCGTAAATCGAGACCAGAGTCACATTTCTTCTGCCCCATCTCCCGGTCACTCCGATGTATGTGCCCTGGGGTTCTAACCATGTCCGTTGCACACAGAAGGGGGGCAACTTCTTAATGAGGATTGCCACTCCTCTGGAGGCGGAGGTGTACCCCGCGTGAGCCAGGAACGTGTAAGCCCCTCTCGCCAGGAACCCACATTTGGTTCCCTTTAGGTGAGTTTCCTGTAACATCACCACGTCGGGGTGTCTACGTCTGATAAAGGATGACACCAGCCCCCTCTTGATTTTATCCCCGAGGCCGTTAACATTCCATGTCAGTACGGTAAAGGGTGTATTTTCTGATCCTATCATTTGTGTCTGTTGTATATGCGCAACGCGCGTCTACGGCTACAGTGGGTTGAAGCCTGGCCAGATCACTGCATCTGGGCGCGTTTTGCATATAAATCCAGTGACTAAGCTAAGACTGGTACCTGAACAACAACAACTTTGCGATTAATTTAAACCCATCCCTCGCCACCCCCTCCCCACCACCCTCCTCCCCCTCATCACACGTTCCCCCAGAGCTTTCCTGTCTGTGTTGTGAATAGGGGTGGGAAAGGTCTGTCGCCCACCCTACCCAGAATATACTAAATAGGCCCCAACTCCTACAACATGATAAGGAACCGTAGAAAAAACAGCAATTAAACTAATGCAAAGGGAGAGGGAGGAAAGGGAGGAAAAAAGGGAGGGGGAAGAAAAAGGCTGGGAAGGGAAGGAGAGGTAGGGATACTGAAATCAATGTCTCAGGCCAGGACTGGCCTGTCACCTGCTCTTGGTTTCGGGGTGTCTGTTTCTGTGCAGAGCCAAGAGGGTGCTGTTAGGGGTGTGAAAACGGTCGTGCCTGGAGCCCCAGGTCGAAAAGTTGCAGCAAGTCCTTGTAGTCCTTGGTTTTGAATTCGAGTCGGGCGCCTCTTCTTGTGTGACCGGTTTCCCCACCTCAAAGTTCTGTTCTATTTCAACTATTTCGGCCATCAGGGGGTGTTGTGTTGCTTCCTTGTCTTCTTCGCCGGAGGTGCTGTCTCTAGTATCCGTCTCGGTACATGGGTCGTTCCGCCTGGAGAGGTGAGGTGTGCGTGAGTTTTCGACCCTCTGGGGATCTTGCGATCGTAGAATTCTCCTACGTAGGCATCCTGTGCCTTTCGAGATATAAGGTGTCGCCCCTTGTACTCGCAGTCTTCGGTGACTTTGGGTCCTGGTTTTTTTCTGGGATCTGGCTATTCTCTGGGCAGGTTCGTTTCGGTTCTGGTTCTTCTGTTGTAGATCATCCAGTTGTCTCATGATGGGTCGTTCTTCTATCCATTGCCAGGCCTCTTCAGGTGTCTGGAAGAAGTGAGTTTTCCCCATGAAGATTATCTTTAACTTTGCCGGGAACAGAAGCATATACTGAATTTTGAGCGATCTGAGCTTTGCCTTAACTGAGTCGTAAGTACGCCTCTGTCACTGGACCTCCCTGCTGTAGTCTGGGAAGATCATGATGCGCACATTTTCATGTTTGAGATCCCCCAGTTTCCTGGCTTCTCTAAGAATCTGATCGCTGTCTAAGAAGTTAAAAAATTTCTCTATAATGGGTCTTGGCGGTGCGCCCGGTGGAGGTCTTGCAGCCAGCGCTCTATGGGCACGTTCAATAACAAAGCATGTAGAGAATTTGTCCGTGGGGAAAGTTTGCGTGATCCTAAATGAACAGTGGTGGAACAATCCATATGTGAAGCTGTGGATCATGAGTCCCTCGGAGGTGGGAAAGGAGGCAAGTCCTTTTGTTTTATATTCCCTCACACACCCGTTACCCCCTGAGTCCACATGACGGAATCCACACGCGACCCCGGAAGTAGGCGGGTCTATCATTGCTTTTCCCACGAAGTCTCCTCCTTAAGCAGCTCGCACAGGTCACTAGTTGCTCAATGCCGTTGGGACCCACACCGAATAGGATAAACCACGGGGCAGGACCCTTGAGGACGTGAGTAACTTTGGAAACGAAGCTGAAAGCAGGTACGAGTGTATTCCACTCCGTTATGGAGGAGTGTCTTCATCTATACTTACCTGTGTTATCTTGTGTCTCCGATCTTTTACTTTCATTACATGCAAATATTTGACAATGTACCGGCCTTCTTTCACTATCATGGCAATAATAGTGTGTGACTACAGGGCTACCCCGTTTTCATGTGAGGTTCCACGTGGAGTATAACCTCTCCCACGCCGGGGTAAGGAATGAGAGTTTATGATCCTGTATGGATGTGTTTTTTACGGTGAATTTTAATAGCGGTTTGACTATGAGCGAGTGACACGGATGTCTCACGAATGTTCTACACACACAAATTTGTGGGTATTGTCAGTATGCAGCAAATTGCCGCCACAACACGGTTTTAAACACCTATTAGAGTGTGATATAGTTATATGAAGTTGCATCACACACACTCCTTAGGCATGTTTGTTGTTGTGCTCATCACCCTCGGGCCTAGTTGACACAGGGGGTGGCATCACAACTCACAACGTGCAACTATAGATATCGAATGAACGCTAAAACAATGGTTGGCTTTGTTTTTTCTTTTTCTTTCCACAGATGGAGTGACTATACATAACTAAAAGTTGTGATATTAGACAAAGGAGCAGCTATCTGTCCTTTTTAGGTCTCGCCTACGCAGCGCGCATGCGCTGCATAGGCAAAAAGACCTTTTCCCATCGATTCGGCTTTTCAGCCTAAAACGTGAACGCGTTCCATTGCCTTCAATGGCAACGCGTGCACGTTTGGCGATTCACTTACGGGAGCGAGCAGCTGGCGCCATATGGTAGCAATTATCGCTCCTGGCGCCGCTCGCTCCCGCAAGGGAATCGCACTCCCCCACCCCTCCCACTTCTTTAAACCCGGAGTACTGTTTCACTTTCGCGGCCGCACTTGTGTTTCAGTGCTTGTTTTACATCGCGTAGTGATCGGCACGAAAGGTAGGCTTTATTTAGATCTTTATTTACTTCAGGACGTGTTCCACATAGCTTTCCTACAGTTCACATTGGACAGCTTTAATGTATGCCGTTCACACGTGCAGCTATTGTAATTAACAAACGCTCATTTTCACTTGGTAAACTTGAGCAGGAGGACACAAGAGACACAAAACAAAAGCACCGCAACGCAGATATAATTGGACTGAATATTAATTAATTAACTGCAGTTCGCGTTTAGAATGGCGGTTTTAGTTGCAGCAGAGGAGCCGGCCTTTCCCATCATGCAGCTCTTCTTGGCCCAGGTGGCCTTGATGCATCTTTAAACGCCGCGTGCTCTGCGAGCTGCAGCGTGCTCACTCGGATGGAGAAATGGATCTTCGGGTCTCCAAAGCTGCTCTCTCTGCAGCAGGAGCGGAACTGAGATAGCAACTCTTATTGCAGTGCAGTAACCGGGGCATGACAGGGCACGGAGGGCACGCCAGGAGTGCCACAGCACCCAGCACGCCGAATCCTCCGGTGCCAAGCAAGGTCCCTGCACATCGTGCATAGCCAGGGCTGACGATGTACAGCTGAGGGGGTGCCAATGCACTTACAGGGTTGGCAGTGAACCTGTCGGTGCCCATATCAGGCCGTCGGACAGTGCACGACACAAGGGTGCCAGCGCATGTCTCGGGACTCCCATGTACGTGCAAAGAATGTCTGTGCCCCATAACAGGGCTTCTGTGGGGGACACACCACAGGCTGCCCGTCAGAGGACTGCCTCTTCATATCTCAGGCCTGTCAGCGTACTTGACGGTTTTCAGTGCACTTTCCCGGGACTGACTGTGCACATCCCAGACCTCCCAGACCTTCTAGCGCCTATGACTGTGCTTTCAGTGCACAGCACTGGGTCAAGAGTGCACATCGATCTGCCACTGCTCAGCCCAGGACAGCCAGCGCCCAGCACAGGGCTGCCAGTGCACGTCCCAGCGCTACTAGTGCCCATAAGAACTTCCAGTGCACACCCCTGGCCTGACAGTGCACATCCTATGGAACGCTCCAGGGCTTGCACGGATTGTCAGCACATATAAGAGAGCTTCCAGTGCACACCCGGGCTGACAGGGCACATCCTATGGCACGTTCCAGGGCCCCCTGTGCCCACCACGGGCCTGCCATTGCACATCCAAGGATTGTCAGCGCCTCTAAGAGAGATTCCAGTGCACACCCCGGGGCATACAGGGCACATCCTAGAGCAACCTCTGTCCATCACATTGCTTCTGCACCTCCCAGTGCAGCGACCACATCCCTGCCCTTCCCTGCGCGCGCCCCTGCGCCCCATGCTTTGTCACGTGCAGCCACGCGCTGCTCCTTGGTGTGAACTTCCAACAGCCAGCCCGAGCCAGCGACTTGTTAAACTGAAACCCGCGAATAAAGAGCCCCGATGATCAGAAGCAGCCCTCTAATTCAACATGACAAATTGCACGCTCTATCATTCGTAATATCCAACTATCGGCTGTGATATCACACCCACACTATGAAACACCGGGGCAGCACAAACACGCACACAGAGAAGCACATCTTCAAAGTGATGCCCGCTCCACTGGTACACACAGCAACACCCAGATAGAGCAATGCAGCAAGACAAACTTAAGCCCACATGCACACAAAAAGATACACACAGGCGATTGCACACTTTAAGAGACGCAGATACACACATGTAGAGCTACATTATAGTTGTGCATAATTGAGTGCCATGACATTTTTGGCGTAAAAGCGCTAATCTGTGTGCAGGTATAGCTACCAATGAGCCTGTCTGTGGCCTGTCTGTGGCATAGCCAATAGGTCTCGCCTTTGGGACCTTATAAGTATTTAATTATGCAGCACAATATCCTTGGTGCAACATTAACTGTTGCATGGCTAAAAACTTATAATGTCCCAAAGGCGAGACCTATTGGCTATGCCAATGCTTGTTATAAATAGTATAGGGGAATTCCCGTGCTACATTGATCCCAGGGGGTACTATGTCATCGCCCTGAAGAAAGTCCAGCACCCTTAGGGGCATAAGTGGACTGAAACATGTTGGCTTTAGGGTCTTAGGACCATAATATCCCATATGACCCTATTTCTTCCTTTTTAATATCCCTGACAGATCCAAGAATAAAGGGATACTGGGATCTGTCTGTGGATTTTTAATCTTTATCCCCCTTGGCCAAATACCTCTCTAAGAGCTCCCTGAAATACGGTTGAGCCCACCCTGACATTTAGGCGTCAGGGTGTCCCGATGATGAAGCATGACACCACTAGGGTGTGTGAAGGAATATAAAACAAAAGGACTTGCCTCCTTTCCCACCTCCTAGGGACTCATGATCCTCAGCTTCACATAGGGATTGTTCCACCACTGTTCATTTAGGATCCATCTATAACAGTAATCGTTTAATACGGTTAGAATTTCAGGGGAGTACTCTTTGTGAACCAGTGTTGTAACACAGGAGGGTGTACTCCCTCTCTAGAGTTCCTCTCGGCCCTTCAAATAGCGACAGTATCTACTTTCGCTATATTTGTGTATCACGAAAGTTTGCTTGAGCCAGGTACAGAGGAAGTCCGGTGTATTTCCCCTTCAACGCCCTCTCTAAAACCCACAAAGCAGAGGTTATTGCGCCTCGCTCGGTTTTCTGCATCGTCGATGCCCCATTGAAGGTCTTTATTTGAGGCCTGTAATTCCGCCATTCCCTTGCGGAGATCTTGAATCTTATCCTCAGCTTCCCCCACTCTGGTCTCTGACTCCGTGACCCTGTCTTCCAGGTTGCGGAGGTCTTGTCTCAGCAATGTCACTTCCGAGCCTACACCCCCTATTTTCTCTTCCAGCGCCAATCTAGAGGCTTGGATAGCCTGTAGTAGAGTGTCTGTGTCTGTGCGGTTCGGTGGGTGCTCCTCTGGGAGTGGGGTGATCACTTTAGTATAGCGGTCCATTTTCCCTTGTCTGGGAGGTTTAGGGTCCTTGTCTTTGCCCATTGTGGAGAGCGGGAGATTCTAGAACCCAGAAGGGTTTATATGTAGGCAGTGAACGGTGACCTGCGTTTTCCTTTCTTCGGGAGAGTCCGTTGCCCCCTTGTGTGCCGCCGGATCCGATATTCTGAGCCAGATATGGTCTAGTCCTTTTCAGTAAGCGCAGTAAGCCTCTAGTCGCCAGCACTAGGTAAGGAGGGGGGTGCAGTAGAGTGCAGCTCCAATATGCAGCCCCAGTAGCCGCTATGACACCATGGGCCAAACTCTAGTCCACTGCCGCCCTGGCGTCGCACATCCGTGCAAGTCCCCCCCTTGCGACTCAGGAGGAGGGTTCCCCCACGTTAAGATGACCGGATTCGGGATCCCCCACCGCTTCTGAGGGCGATTCTGATGGTGCCTGTTATTTTCCCCTTTGTGAACCGCTCAATGGCACTGGTGATCAAGGGTTTCTCCCGTGTAAGGGTATAAGACTCTAGACACACTGTGGGGGGCCCCAAGGAGTGACTGCGCCACCGAGTCGTAGCACTCACCACTGTCTCTGAGAGCATCCTCGTGGTCCCCCTCGGTCAGCGCACACGTGAACTCCGCTATATCTTGCACCCAGGTTCACCCACAGCCACGCAAGTAGCCAGGGTCTCCTTGCCGCTGCACGGATGGTATGCGGCGCTCTCGGAATCCGCATGTCAGATGGCCGTCCGGGCCTCGGGACTTCCCACTGCCGTGTCGGCCAGAGAGCAGGAAGGGCCGCCGCCCTCGAGACCTGCACTTCGTATGGCCCACGGGGAGCGCTGCGCCAAAGGTCTCTGGGTCTCAGCGGCTAACCAGGGGCCGGGACACTGACCTCCAGTGCCTCAAGCCCTGGTGCGTCACCGTCCAGCACCGCCTTCAGCCCGGCTGCCTACCGGTCTCTCGTGGCGTCCACAGCTCTCGGGCACGTTTCTGCCGCCCTTCACCTTCAAGACTCCCAACTGCTTCTTCGAGCCACCCAAGAGAGCGAGACGCCGGTATCACCGACTCCGATGTTCTGGTGGGTGGAAACCGCAACGTTTGGGGTGTTGCAGCGACGCAGCGGGTTAGTCGTGAACTTCATTCACCAGCTTGGCGCAGGGGCGTAACAGAGGCCCCCGCAGCCTCCGTGGTGCGGGGGGCCCCATGGTTCCATGTTTTGGAGGGGGCCCCTCAGCCCTTAAGGCATGCCAGTGCATGCCTGACAGAATGCGTGCAGTGTGCCATGGAATCAGGGGCGTAACGGAGGCCCCCGCAGCCCCTGCAATGCGGGGGGGGCCCCATGGTTCCATGTTTTGGAGGGGCCCCCTCAGCCCTTCAGGCATGCCAGTGCATGCCTGACAGAATGCGTGCAGTGTGCCATGGAATAAGAAACATTTAAACACTCGGGAAAGCCACTCTGCTTTCCCAAGCCGAAAAAATACACAGAAAAACAACACTGTTCTGGTTACATCACTCGCAGACAGAGGCCCAGCAAAAGGTACCCCATGGCAGAGGCGCAATGCAGGCCCCTGGGGCGTAGGGAGGGGGCAACCCTTCAAGGGAGAGGGGGGGGCATTGAGCCCAAGACTAATAAATATCTGTGCGATATGTGAGAGCCTGGGTCCCTCATGACATTCTGCAGGGAGGTGGGCATAATTTTGCGATATGCAACTGCAGGGATGGATATGAAGCAGGCCTCCATCCCAGGCCTTTGTGATTGTGGGAGCGGTCAGCGGCATTGGGCACACCTCAGACTGCTGTCCAGGAAAAGCAGCATCTGGGACAGCATAGATAGCTCCACCTCCCTCCTTGTGATTCTTAATGTAATGCACACATTATTTGTGGCGAGTTTCTGGGCGCAAAGTATGACATGAGTAGCAACTACCTGCAGGTAAACTTGGCAGAGTGTAAGCTGTCAAAATTGCTTGTGCTGTCTGAAGACTTTGTGAGTTGTTGGCAGACAGCGGTCCCACAGACCCACTGCATGCTGTCTCCGAGGTCAAAGTCACAGAAAGCCACATCCTTGCATGGTGACCCCTGTCTCCTTAGGGGTTCCAGGTTGTCATTCAGACACTCTGTGAACTGGAATGCTGGAACAGAGGTGTGCTGTGTCCTCCGGGCCTCTATCCAAGCATTTGCCAGTTTTCACATAGTCACAATCTCATTCCTGCCTCATTAATAGTGAGGTGGGAGACATGCTTTTCTGTGGTGCAAGGGGCTCCTCTGCAAAGGGAACGGCTTGTCGCTGTTCAGTGGAATTAATGTGCTGCAAGAAGCCAGTTTTATGCATCAGGCACTGAGACTGCTCTAAATTACCTCTCTAATGCACCATATGATGAAGCAGCATTGCATGGAAGTTATAAAATGTATTCCTGTAACTTTCGTTACAATTATTTCAAATTTTTGAAACATGAAATGCATAAATTGCTTGAGTGATACGAGCTAGGATGATGTATTATCTACCATTAGCTACAAACTCTGTTTTCAGCTAGAGATTTTCGCGATTGTTGTGTTGGGAACTCTGGCCAATGTGCTTTGTCTTGTAAAGTCCCTATATATGGCAGCATGTTTCTATGGCATTATTTTAGAACATTTTGTGGTTATGCGCAATGACTATGAGCCACTGAATTCTATTTTGTGTGCAAACACGTTTGTGCATAAAATAGGATTACTGTCTGTCCTCAGTTTGTGGGAGTTTGAACCCACAATTTGTGGCAGAAAAAAACTGATGTAAATAGCAGGAGCAAATTGTGCACATGTGTTGCCTGTATATGCAGGAATGAGGACTAACAATTTGTTATTTGTGTTATTCTCTATTCCTGTGCAATTGGGCAGAGTTTGCACACCTACTAACTGGCGAACGTTATGCTGTTGCTTGTCTGTGATTGCACAATTTGCAAAGTGTTTCCAGCACGAAAATGGCCTTGGGGTAGATTTATCATTTTTAAGTGCACTGCTGCATTGCTATGTTGTGTTGCACATAAAAAAGGAAAGGAGTACAGAGCAAATATTTATTAAAAATGACCCGCTGCTGCTCTCTGCATACACAATTCCAGTGAAAGGCTGGAGTTCAGATGTGATATTTAAGACAATTCTTGTAAGGTAAGTTGTCTTTGAGAGCAGTTTTAACTGCCGCGAGCAGAGTTATTGAGCAAGTTTTGGCTGGAAAAGTGTTCATGTTTAGTGGCCCCAGTAACTGAAAGGGACGGGACCCGGATGCTTCACTAGCAGGTTTGGTTGTAGCTCGGAGGATTCTGTTTGAGTGTTGGTTGCGAGTAGGCATCTACCGACTCAGGATTATAGTGAGGTACTTTGGGGAGGAGCCCTGTTTGGATGTGAAGACCATGATGAGACCCTGTTTGTAGGTGACAACCAGCTGGTAGAGGTACTGTGAGGTAGGTGGGTGTCTGGGGAGATTCAAGAGTGATCTTGTTATCTAGTGCGGGGGACGTATTGGGGCAGACCCACTGCAGTACCCACTAGTGAGTTTTATAGTAGGGAATTTTACTTAAGTTTACTTGATGACAAGCTGAATGTCTTGGCTTTTTGGAAGGAAACATATGTTAGAGACTGTTTTCTTCATATTCAGTATTAGATCTGTATTGGTTATGAAGGGAACCATGCTGTATGTAAGTACGTCAGTGGTGTAAAAATAGCCCCTGCAGCCTCACGGTGTGGGGTTGCCCCCAGCTCCAGGAGGCTTCCCGGCACTGGGCATGGGCGGAGGGCCCTTGGCCTGAGAGCTCCTGACTAGGACCGGAGCACGGGGGGTCCCCTCCATGCAATTTGCAGGGGGGCCCCCTCAAGTTTCGTTACGCCACTGGCTCGGTGCCATGTTGATCAGCCCGCCGCAGGCCTTGTCCGCATCGCAATCGCCGTGTACATGGAAATTCGGTATTTTAACAGTTCCCCACTATAGGTATCGGGGGGCCGCCGTAGCTCTAGTGCAGGATTATGCAATCCGGGCCTCAGGACCGCCGGATTTTGGTCGAATTCAGACAATGGACCAGAGCTCCGAAATAACACGTCTTAGTCGGCCATGCCGCTAGCCACGCCCCCAGTTCCAAGATTCTTAACTACTACCCATACCCATTTGGAACGGAAACCACTCAAAACAAAAACCAGTCGTTCCTTAGCTGGAAACAAATGAAACTGCTCCTTGACAACCCAATTTATTCCAAGGGACTACCTTATACTAGCTGGTGACAAAGGGTCCACGCGTATTCTTTTAGATTTGTCAGCAGTGGCTCATTCGCAATCTTAAATCCATTCTTCTACCAGGGTGTTCACCTTGGACCACTATAGCACGTATGATATTCCTCTTCAAATGTCATGCATGTGGCAGGCTTGGAGGATTTTTTTCCAATTCATCAGGAGTTATCTTACCACCTCAAATAGTCTTCACATTAGTTTGCTCTCACTCCCAAAGTCTCCCTATCTCACAAAATCTATTGTGTGGACAACGTTCTGGCACTCTACCCTTTACTTAATCTCTTGCTAGCGCTGTCCTCCACGTATTTTGCATATTTCAGTCGTCCTCACCCACAAAACTTCCCTTCACCCTAATTCTCACTCCCTTTATTTCCCAGAGATGGCATAGACAAACCATCTGCAACTTTAGCATGCAGTCCTCCCGCATACTACATCATAATCCTATTCCTTGACCCTTCTGTCCATCAGGAAATCCTGAGCAGAAACCTTGGAGTACAATTGCATTAAGGGTTTGTGGTACAATTTAACTAAAGGGTAAAACCACAAAAAAGAACTGAATGTTGAACTCCCAAACTGCATGTATGTGATTATATACAGAGTTCACCTGGTAACAACCACTGCACTACTAATCAATATGTGGCAACACTATACCTAACCTTTTTATACTTTCATCATTCATCAGCGTTTTTATCCAAACTAACGTACTAAACGTTGTGGCAGTAACAATATTCATGAATCTCACAGCCTTTCTGAATCTTTTGTCTAGTCAAACACAATCCCTTTCTTTTTCAAGCTATATAACGGGTTAACACTTGCAGAATTCCCACAAACATAACATGTGTATTTGTAAAGCGCACATATCACCCAAGCTAGGGTCTCAAGGCGCTGAATAACAGATGTTTATTGTTACTCAACTCAATGCTACTCATTTTATCGACCTCAGATGGATGAAAGGGTGAGTGGACCTGCCGGGATTTGAACCTGTGACCATGAGGTCGAACACAGACCTCTAGAGTGGACGCATTAGTCCACTAAGCCATCAGGCCCGGCCAAACCTTGGGAATACTCAACAAGACCCAGAATGACTAAACTTTAGTTTTGGGCACTGGCACCCAGACACTGCTTCTACCAACTTGAACCTTGTTTTATACCTTCCCTTATTATGTGGCCTAAATCCATAGACCCCATACTGAATTGGCATTTCTTTGGTTTAGTTGTCGAACCACAATTGCTGGTCCCTTTTAAAGCCTCACTATTACTGCATCATGTCCTTAAACTCTGTCACATTAGACTGTTTTTCCGGAACGTAATGATTTATTTTCAGCAAGACTTAATCTGTCTAAAACATGGTCGCTGATCAGGCTAAAATGAACAGCACTCAAAGAAATTCCACCTTAAGAGGTGTTATAAACAAACCAAATTGTTTGTGCTTTCCTTAAGAATCCCTAATTGTAGGCAGATGTCGACTTCATGCTAAAGGCGCTTGATCAGCATAGCCAATGTTACTGAAATCAAGTCTGTATAACTAAAACAATTCTGCTGAGGTTGTGTAGATCTTGTCATGTTAAAATGCCTTGGCTGAGTTATGGGCACAAACATGCCCCAATTTTCCACTTTTGTACCTATTCCAACTCCTCTTCAACTGACCATTCATAAGACTGAACATTGCTCTCCTTTGTACAACCAGTATTAATTTCACGAACTACCTTGACCAGAGTTGTCACACGGGAAGCATTTTACTTTACCGTTCATCGCACAGTTTCTGATACAATTTTGCAGAAATTCTTTTTTTTTTTAAACTTTGCTTCATGACCATACAGCTCAAATCTTTTTACACACACTGCCGTACACACTGTTCAGTCAACAATATCTGCAATCCTGCAGACTATGGTTATTTCATAGTATTATTTTATTTAGAGCTACTGGTGCAGCAAAGCAATTGATCCCTAATAAGGAAATTTATTTCACACTTGAGTTTGGTGAATTGACAAATTACTCAAATGGGCAGCAGTTTGCCTTGTAGCCTGGGAAAGAATGTCTCTCGAATACCGCACTTATTCTCAGCCCAAAACATGCTTGAAGCATTCGAATTGTTATCTTGGACATTATGGGGTTCTCACATTACCCCCCTGTGCTAATACAGGGTGCTTTGTAGCTACACCTGTCAACCCCTCTAAATCGTGTAGTAGAACATTGTTTCCTTGGATGCAGTACTTTTTAGGTCGAGCCTGGGCAGCGCATGCGCTGCGAGGCATGCTGTATTCGGGTATGGACGTGACGCTCCTCCCACTCCACCCATATTTTTCATTGGCTTGTGTCATTGTCCCTTGTAAATGCTTGCTTCTGATTCGTTAATAGGCTTGTCAGTCCCTCCTTAGTACCGCCTTGTCCTCATTTGTAACCTCCCTTGAGGACTGGCCCTTTTACTTCTGTTACATGGTATGTCTTATTTAGTCTGTCAGCACTATTCTTTAAAGAGTTTCTCCTACTTCAGGCACAACGTGCTTTCCTGCAACATTCAGCGCGCCATGCGCACTTTCACTTTCCAAGCAGCCTGGGACAATGGCGGCCGCTTCTTTGCAATGAAATGGGTCTAGCATTAACAAGAATTTGAGATATTGGCATTGTAAATGTCAATGCCTTTTATTTATGTGTTAATTATTAAAAAAGATAAATAAAAGGCACTGTCACTTACAATTCCAATAGCTTAAGCTCTCGCAAATGCGAAACCTATTGCATTTTCAAATGCTTGTTTATTTGCACTGTCCCTCTCTGGCTGTGAGAAACAGCCAAATAAAGTCTTCCAACCGCCCATTGCAAATTGGACAGACAGTCGAATGGCTTGCCTACAACGGCCTGTTCTGTGTCCGCCATTTGATGAGTATGCCAGCAACAGATCCAAGGTAGGCTCCATCATGGACAATCTGTTGGTCCGTCCAGACCTAAATCGGACAGACAAACTAAAAGTTTGGTGAAGAGGATATACCGGGGCAGTTGCGACTGAGGTCCGTCTCCCCCAAACTCTCAATCAGCCCCTTTTGCTTCTACAGATCCAGTGGGTCTGAAGCAAACCACGATCGAAAACTGTATTAGGAAATGAGAAAGGCAAACTGCAGTCCTAAGTCATGATAGGTGTATACTTACTCATACGACCAATAATAAACAGGTCTACTCATCAATAGCCTGGTCCCTTTGTGTATGTTCTATGCGATCAGTAGCCATAAATGGCTCAGGTGTCAATAAATTAAACCTAAAAATAGCCAAAACCGTGTGTGTGTGTGTGTGTGTACGTGTGTGTGTGCTCCTATTTCTAGAGGAGAACACCCATATATTTTTAATTGTAAGTTATAATTAATTACTTTTCACCTGAATGAGGACATTAATATGCATATTTGTATTTTGCAGGTGGTTAAAGCCCGAGTTAAAGAACTAATGATTCCGAGGTACAAGATTATTGTGCTAATCCATATAGGGCAGCTAAATGATCAGAGCATGCGCATTGGAAGCCGCTGCATTTGGGACCCTGCGAATGATACATTTTCGTCTTATGCTTTCAAGAACAGCTCCTTGTTTGCCGTCGCGAACGTCTATGCAGTTTACTATGAGTGAAAGAAAGTTGAGAACTGTGAACTAACTGATAAAAGATACATTTGTTAATGTATATTCAAGTTTATGAAATAGACATCTATAGAAAGATCAAATTGAACACAAAGTTTATTAGAAACCATAATCATGTACACTCTTTGTTGAATTTACTAATTTTCAACTTAATTTAGTATTCCAGTCACTCTAAAATCAGGCCATGAAATACTTTTTTTAAAAAAATTTTTAAATATGGACAATTAAACGTGCTGAAACTGTGCACGTTATTGGCGTGCTTAAATGACCAGGCTTGCCAAGAGATTTTTCTCACCAGTTTTCGGGTGAGGTTGATTCTAAGAAACAGAAAAGTTGATCAAATATATAATATCAAAGAAAATAGGACAACTGTATATTTCCAGTTTGCTAACTCCCGCAACATTTAAAACTGCCTTCGTTTACCTGTTTTAAAATGTTAGGAGAATTGTTTCAACGGAAATGTTGCATTTTATTGCTGGTATGAAAATAATATTTGTTTACCATTATGTACTGAAAACGTTGCTACAAAGCCTGATGTATAGTCTAAACAAGAGTATAATGTAGATTATTGATATTACCTTTATCATGTCATGTATAATTATGAAAAGCACTGTAATATTATGTAAAAATGTATTTTAAACTATCTATACAAGAACATTCTTTCTCGCAACATAAATAGAGTAAGTTCATGTAGCAGACTTGAATCTTTCTTTTTTTGTTTTGTATTTTGAAGAGTATTTATATTTTTCTTTTTGAAAGCAGGTTAAGATTTGTGTTGGCTTCCATTCTATGTTTTACTATTTTTTTGTTATGTGATGTCATATTTTATCTCATGTGCCTCATAGCTCATGCTTGCCTTTGCCTGAAGATGTTTTAGGCTGATGTTTGTGTTGCTATTAAAATATAGAATTATTGATGGGTAACAGTGAATAGTTGATGTTTTCCTCCCAGGTCTTCTGAGTGGCATCAAAGCAGCAGGAAGGGACAAAATATGAGCACAAAATCATGCAACAGAAAAGGATAAAATTATACCCAAAGATTGTCTAAGCATGCTGTTTACAGAATCCATTTAAGTAAGGAATTGCCTTTGACAAAAATGATGCAACAGCAGGTAAAGAGGTAGAAACGGGGTTTACACTAAACATCAGCTTTGGAAAAACAAAAGAAAAAAACAAGGGCCAAGGCAGAGAAGAAAGAAGAAGACCAAGAAGGGCTTCGAGGATGTAATGGAGTCATCACCACAAGATCGGTATTTGGTTTCTGATTGTGTCTGTCTTGTTATACACAGCGGATCCTTTGCCCATCATGGAATTATATGTCCTCCCCCAGATTCTGTAACATATAGCAATATTATGTCAGTCTCCGATCCCAATCGACATGGGGTCTCAGAGATGCCCTACGGATTCCAGCTGCTGGGATCCGCCTGCAGGTCTGCCTCAGCTGAGCTGCGGAGGAAATTTCGAATTGCCCGATCGCTGCCATGGTCAGCTGAGTCATCCCTGGACAGAGATCCAGGTTGGGTCCGTGGCGGAAGAGGCGACAGAGAAGTAGAAGGGCCTGCGTGCAATCGTGGCTATCGACAAGCCACATCGGAGTCACGGTCCCATACTGCACCCATGGACCTTTTTCAGAACCCTGTCGGAGCAGTGGTCCCCTGTGAGATCTGACTGCTCACTGACCCGAGGGTTTGGGTGATCTAGCGGTCTGCCTCCCCGTGAAGAAAGATATGTGGAGACGCAGGTTCCTGAGCCTTAGACCCGGATCAAGATACCTGATGCCAGCAAGGGACTATGCAGAAGCGTCATGGTAGGAGCAACATGGCTTGTCGGTGGAGAGCTCCAACCTGGTGACTGGGTGAGTCAGTCGAGACTTGACTGGTCAGGGCTTCCCTCCCAGCAAACTGCATTTTGGGTTTTGCCTGACTTCCTTGCCACAAATCAAGGGCCCACACTTCATACTAGCCTGTTTGGGATCACCGGGTCTCCATTTTGTGCCCTTATCCGACCCACATGATTGCCATCCTTTTGTTGCTCCTTTCCCCAAGTTGGAATTTGATAGATATAGAAGAGGTCCGTGTTAGTCCTTCTTTGCCCTGTACAAATTTGTGAATGCCCTATCTCCTCACAAATGTTGCAATAGAAATAGAAATAGAGAGAGGACTGGATTTTGCTCCCTAGGGGTGGCCATTTTGACTTGGTTGGTAGCTTGCCATCATAAACTTAACGCCCAACTTGACCTACACCCTTGCATCACTAACATGGAAACTAACTGGAAGACATCTCTTCCTGCCTCACCCTCTGGAGAACAGCCTTTGCTTACGAGCTAGAATCCACCTGGCACAACCGACTTTCTACAGCAGCGAAAACCTTGGATTGGCCTGATTCCAATCACTGCTCCACAACCACTACTAATAGGTCAGACAACTCGGTCCACACTAGGTATCTAATGCAAAAATACCATATTAATAAAACTATGAATAAATATATATATATATTTTAAAATACATATATATGCACTAACATCCTAATGCAAAGTATTGTATCAAGAAGCCAACATAAAAATCAATATGTGCGCTTCCACGGCTCCCCGCTCCTCTACTCCACACAAAAACCTGAAAACCCATGGCCCAAATTTCTTCTCTATATCTTATCCCCGAACCTCTTAGCCAATGCTACCAAAAACTTCAAACAGACTGATCGAGCAGTACCCCAAAACACTGATAGCTGACATTTATTACGAAACCTCTAAAGGTCTAGCGAAAACTGATCTCATCTTCCACACAATCCGATCTGTGAAATAGTGTACAATCTGTATTAACTGCCTACATATAACTAATTCCTCTAATATCCCATACGGCCGCAAACTGACGATAGATAATTCACCTACCTCAAAGGTAATGCGGTCCACTGGACTGTGTTCCAAACCGTCCCTCTTTGACCCAACCTCCCCCACAGTCTATAACGCAGTTTGAAAAGCACATGAGACCCATCTCAATCTTCTCCCCTGCAACACAGTCCACCCAAGCGACCTCCCAAACGGAACCTGTCTCCCCCATCCCTCTCGAAGGCACCATATCCCCATTCTCTCATGCTGTGGACCACCCTACCTCGAAGCCACCCCCTAACCTCCTTCTCCGTCCCTCGCTATTCAGAATGCCAACCTAGAGGTGCCTGCATCCAGCATTCCCAAAGTACCTCTAGCCCCAACCAACCCGACGAGCACAAAAGTACAATGGTGCCCACAAAATTCCTACTCCAGTCCCGACCTAACCAAGAAAGAAACATGTGGCAAACCTGACCCTTGCTCTCACTGACTTGTCCCCCTCTATTCTAGAATGCCACACATATGGCAAATTGTACCTCAACACCCCCTCACTGAACCCTGTATCTACTATCGAACTAAATCAGCTACTGACTCACTTGGAAAATCAACTTGATAAAGTCATGCATGGCATCAACAACATCCTAATGATCCTCAAAACATATCTTGAGCTGGTCCAAATTCCACACATCCCCATCTCCTGCATCATTAGTCAACCCTCAGAATGTCTAAGTTCCAGCCTCATAGCTGGTTCACTACTCTTCTCAACAACCAAGCTCACAGGCCGAAAAGAACAAGCCCGACATGTCTCAGAGTGAAGCAACAGAGTAGGCCAAAGCCTATGACTTAACGCCAACCTGGGACAACCCCTCCTCCAAGATCCGGGTGATCACTGGAATTGGGAGAGACCTCAACCCTCCAAGAATTGCTAAACCACCAATGCACCACGTCAATATCCCCTGGCACACCCCGCTCAGAAGCTAAACAGCAGCAGACATATTTACTTCATGCGCATAAACTACAGATCAGCAACCAAATATGCAACAGAACTGGCTGAAGCCATCCTGAAGCACGACATTGACATCGCATTAATCCCAGAAACATGGCTAAATGACTCCTGTGGTCCAATCCATGACCTACTAGTCCCTACCAGTTTCTCCATCATCAAGAAAGACAGGGAGGACCGCCACGGTGGTGGCATAGCCATCATCCACAAGTACAGCATTCTCATAGCAGAAATAGACACCTTTGCCTACCTTCACTTTTGAATATCTCAGCACGAAGATAATGTTGAAGCCCAATAAAACAATGAAATGCCCCTCCTTTACAACACATCTGGCAACTCGCTCTCCTTTGGCGAACATGTAACTGAACTAATTATGCATTGCTCACTAACCAACAACATCATAATCCTAGGTGGCTTCAATCTATGTTGAAATGATGAGAACGACTCACTAATCTAGTCCTTAAATGAACTTATACTCAGCAAAGATCTTACTTAGCACTGCAATGGCCAAACTGATAACAGTGGCGCTTCCCTTGACACGATCATATCCCACAATGATACAGTAAGTATTGTTACCATTCTTCGAGTGGACTAGTCGGATCACCACACATTCTGTTCCAAATCAACCAAGCAGAAATACCCCCAATTCGCACTCAGAAAACTATCCAATGGACTCTTAATATAAGTCAGATTCCCCTAGCTGACCTAGAAGAAAGAATGATGTCACTACTGTCCCCCCTAACAGATAACCTCTCAACAGATGAACTTACAACTTGCTACAACTCAACGATGACAGCAATCCTTTACCAAATATCCCCTATGAAACTAAAAAAAAAAATGAAATACTCCCATTGAGATCCTGGTTCAACAAAGACCTCTACTCTGAGAGAAGGCAACTTAGAACTGCAGAAAGACTCCAGAGGAAAAAGAAAGTCCATAACCTATCTTCTACAGCTCAGAGTGGAATGCAGTAAATACAAAAACATCATGAAGGAAAAAGCTGCATTCTTCCGCAAAGCGCTCAATGAGGCAAAAAACCTTTCCAAAGAACTTTTCAACATTATTAATCACAAACCTCTAAACCAACAAAAAGAATCCTCATGTCTCTCAAGAACGTTGTGACAAATTTGTGAAATTCTTCAATGACAAAGTCACGAAGATTGAGCTCTCCCTAGACCTTCACACACGAATATCCACTGAAATCTCTCCCATAATGGTGGGAAACTCCCCTTCGCTCTCAAACTCTCAAGCAGCGTCTACTATTCCCGAGCACTCAGGGTGCAATCAAATCCCAGGATCCCCCTCAACTCCTACAAGTTGGAAGATGTTCAACTTGCTCACGGAGGAAGACATCTCAAAGATAATTGCTAAATCCAAGCCCTCCTCCCACTTTGCAGCTCCTAATCTGGCCTCCCTGGTGAAAAGTCTCAACCACGCCTTAGCCCCCCTATGGACTAAAATAATAAACAGCTCCCTGAGTAACAGGGTTATGTCGGATTGTCTCAAACTAGGTGAAATCACTCCCCTGCTCAAAAAACTAGGCACTGACCCGAGTGAACTCAACAACTTCAGGCCCATCTTCAAACTTCCCTTCCTGGCAAAAAATTTTGATAAATGTGTTCACTCCCAACTCATCCAACACATTGATTCAAACAATCTTCTTGACTCATTCCAATCGGGTTTTAGGAAGGGATGCAGCACAGAAATGGCTATACTGAATATAGCAGATGATGTACACAAATCTCTGGATACTGATACATGCCGCCTGCTCATTCTCTTAGACTTATCAGCGGCCTGTGACATGGTCGACCTCAAGCTGCTTTTAGAAGCCCTTCAAACACGGATTGGAGCAGACGGCTTGGTTCTGAAACAGTTCACCTCATATCTACATAACCGCTCCCAACAAATAAAAATAAACAACTCGACCGCAGATACTTCCTCCATCACAAGGGTGTCCCCCAAGGCTCAGTGCTCTCACCTACACTCTTAATATCTACATGGAACCCCTCACCTCTATACTCAAACAAGCAAACATCCCTTACCACCTTTATGCAGATGACACCCAGCTCTACTTAGAAATATCCTCACTTGAGGATTTATGACTGCTAAATTCCACTCTCATAGAAGTCCAAAACTGACTATCACACAACCACCTGAAACTCAACCAAGATAAGACAGAAATCCTCCTCCTATCCAACAATGGACAGACCACCCAGGTCCACAAGTGGCTAAAAACCATTGACGCTTTTAACTCCAAATTGTCTCTAGCTGACTCCGTCAAACCTCTGGAGATTGCCATGGACCCAAATCTGAGCATAAGCCCACACATAAAAAATACAGGGAAGAGTGCATTCTACAACCAAAAACTCCTTCACAAAATCAAGCCTTCCTCCCCCGAATGATCTAAAAACCACCACGCAGGCTATGGTTCTGTCAAGACTGGACTACGGGAACGCCGCCCTCACTGGCACCGCAAAGTCGCACCTGGCACCCCTAAGAGCCACACTAAATGCTGCAGCAAGGATGGTCACTAGAGTCAAAAGACACAATCACATCTCACCCTCCTTAAAAAATCTAAAATGCCCTCCAGTGGAAGAAGCCCTCAACTCCCCCAGTGTCATTGTGGCTCACTCGCCTGTGGCACATCATGGCCATGGAACTCCTGACTAACCGCATCACACATACTGATACTCGCTTCACGAGAGTATGGCAACCTTTAATTCAGCATCTATCTAAAATAGAACACTGCCACTTCCTTCCCCCGCGCTTGCGCGCACTGCAGCTATTCGAAGATGCCCTGCTACCGCGACGGAAGGCACCCTCAGAGTGAAGCCCTGCAGGTGGCTCCCGTCGAGAGAGACCCTCCGTTTGGCTGCCTTCCCTGATAGTCCACTAATCGTATCCTCCATCGTCACTGCTCACGCGCCTAAGATGTTTATGGACAGTGGCCTTGGCCTAAGCCAGGACACCCCAGGGGCTCCCCCGTCTATGTCCCTCCCCTTCCTTTCCCAGTTCCTCTTCCCTTCTGGTTAACATGTTCTCATGGACACTGGCGGACATATACTTTTGTGGCGACTTACCTCCCGCTACTGGGACTACCCAACTGGTACATCCATGGCATTTTAGGACATAGTCCACAGGCATATGCATACGGTGTGGAGCAAGACCCCACGGGCCTCATTACCTCGCCGAGAACGCAATTCCAGGACCTGCCAGAATGTCCCTTGTTCACACGGTTGATACTTGCTTTGCATGTATTTTTTTTGTATGTATGTATACTTTCTGACAACAATGAAACCGATTTACACAAAAATAATCTAAAATGGCTCCCGAATGAAGCCCGTTGCTACTTCAAAACTGCTTGCCTCACTCACAAAGTCCTTCACAACGGGAGACCAGCCTACCCTGCGTCTAAACTCACAAAGGCATGCCAGACGAGAAATCTAAGGAGCACCAACACTCTGCAAAAAACATCAACAAAAACCCCTAGCATGCTCTTTCTCAGGCACTGCCCCCAAAATCTGGAACTCCCTCCCAGTATATATGAGGATGAATCCCTTCGTCAGGAGCTTCAAATGACAATTAAAAGATCTCTTAATTTGGCATCTTAACCCTTCTGGCTCCAACGCTTAGAACAAAACTTGAATCTCATCTGGAAGCTCTTCCCGGAGCTGTATATTATGTTTGTTCCTGACTGCTTTGTATGTGATCTGAGGGGAAGAAATAATACTCCTAATAAATGGAGCAAAATAGGGCTTGAGATATGTTTTAAAAGCCATTTACTTGAACCTATGGTGAGAGTGACTATGGAAATGAAGTTGGATGTAGCTTTTTAAAAATAAACACATATTTACTTATACATTTAATTTTAAATGCAAAAATAAAAGAGAGAGACTTAACCAATAGTGTACTCTGGCATGTTAGAGAAGCAAAAAATATAAATGGGTAGATTTGCTGGAAACGAAATAGAAAGGGGGTAGAGGGTAAAATGATGCTTGGTTGTGGAAAAGATACGATCATCAGAAATAGGAAAACATTTATTATTTGCTTATAGATGAGTAGTTTATTCTATTTGATGCTCTAAATTGTTTATGGTGGCTGATTACAATTCACAGTATGACATAAAACATCTATTTCTCTAGGAGAAGAAAAATGGATTAATAATACAGTTGCATGTAACTGATTTCTCTTACTAACAGTATGAGGATGATGATAATAATAATTATGTTGAAAGCACTGGACTGAAAAGGCACACAGCAAAATATTGCATTGTAGATAGTTTTGTCGGAGGGCCAGTATTTTTGGTGCATCAAAGAATTAGTTTGTGAACAAAAAAGATGTAAATCGAACCAAATGATATCTTGATACCAAAGTAAAACATGAATTCACAAGAATGATTAGTCAATAACATTATGCCTTATTTAATAATACGCTTAGGCATTCAAGCAGCAAACATTAAAGCTCTAAACCCGCAATCAAAAAGTTGTTGTTCCAGCAAAGTAAATCCGATAGCACACACTGGATTTCAGTTCGAAACTAACTGTCATTTTGCATCTGCAGTTTAACAAATGACTACTTGATTTCATCATATCAACACAACAAAAATGATGGGTGGAATGCTGAACATTGTGAAATATTCACCCCAGTCACAGATCTGGGTTAAATCTATTATTTATTTGCTCACCAGGCTACCCCAGTGTGGACCCAACCATATGCAAATCAGTCTTGACCCTGCTCCCCATGGGAACAGTCCAGCCCGAACTGCTAGGCCAGGTCCTCCCTGGACCGGAAAACAAGCATCCTGGGACCGGTTTCGGTGTATCACCCCTCATCAGCCAGGCTAGCCTGAATCCAGTGGCATAGTGAGCACATCTGGGCATACCCTTCCCACTTAGGGAGACTATAGCAACACAAAAAGATGAATGCTGAATATTGTCAAACCAGAATTGTTGGAGTCACAAATGGGACAATGTAAATATCCTCAAAATGCCATGGCTTTGACTGACAGTCCATTCAAGCACTGACAAACCTTGAAAAACAGATGAAATCCAGTGGCTGAAGAGGGGTGATCCAAAGACAATTTATTTTGACTTTTTTTTTTTAGATACATTGATGACTACTAGATTTCTTACAACAAATAGCTAAAGCGGTTTGTAGTTGCACCTAAAAGATTAACTGGGAGATAGATTGGGAAAACCCAGAATAGATTAAAAATGTTGGAACTAAGTTCATGTTTACCATGTAGATTCTTCTGGTCAAGGTAATTCAAAATGTTTTTCATTTCATCAACATAACTATAGTTACATTTTGCAAAACCCAGTCGTTTGCTCTTAATGTTTGATTACTGTTTGAAGTTGTAGTGACTCCCATTCTGATTTAAAGTGAAGTCAATAATTTTATTGTATGATTAATAAAAATCTTTACAATGTCAGTATGTATTCTCTAAAAAAAGCAACACATGAGGTTTTAATTAAAAAACAATATTTGAGTGACAACTTTAAAATGCCTTAAGAAAAACTTTTAAAACTGTATTATCAGATTACATTTGATACACTAAGAAGGATTTGAGATTACCCGCATACACTACAGGTCCAAATTACTAAAGTTAACAGTGAATACAGAGGTTATTAAAAATGAAGTAATAATACCAAAGCAGCAAAACTCAACATAGTACAGATAGCACCATATTTAAAAATGTCTAAGGGCATGGAAGAATGATGGTATCAGCAGCATTGAGATAAAGTAAAAACAACTTTGAGATAGCTATCAATATTAAAGTCATTTATGATAGAGGAAAATAGCCATATTGTGCAAAACGTCTTAGAAGAGGTCCATAGCAGTAAGATAGGGCATGACCCCAATAAAGCATACATAGTGGTTATTGCAAGACAAGGAAAACAATGGTTTTGACAAAGTTCAAATGCTTCGTGTTATATTGCAAAGTGCTAGCCAAAGTTCAGATAAACTGCATAGTACTACACATGGTAAACACCAGAAGCTGCATGCCACCCCAAGCTTTCTGCGAATGGATTTTATCTTTTCTAGATTTGAGTTTTGGCAGTCTTGTCAAGGTCTTTAAGAAAGGCATGTACCACTCTAATGTATTTACCAAATCTAGCCAAGTTAGTTGAGTCCATCGTGGTGAAGACAAAATTCCTAGCCTCATTACAGCTTCTTATGCTGTGGCTTAGGAAGAGTGGTTTCAAAAGAAGGTGCCTGGCAGGTAGAAGCATCCAGCAGCAGCATAATAAGTGGTTAAAAGATTCTCTTTTATAGCCACACAGCCTGCACTTCACAATCTTTGAAAGGGAGGGCCAGTTAGGATTAGTTTCTGTAATTTGAAGGCCCATCAACCTTGCAACCAATATTTGTTCAGCTGACACATTTAGATAAGTGGACCAAGGACTACTCCTAATTTTAAATATATTCTGGAGAACGTACTTCAGGGTGTTAGGCGTGGCCGTAATATATCTATAATAATATTTTAGAAAGGCGCCTATATTGGCCTATGCCTGGTCCTCCAACACAAATTCAGGTATATTCAGGCAACCTCTTATATATTGGGGTAGCCTAAAGACACTCTTTTTTTTTTTAAACAAATTTTATTGATATCAGTGCCAGTAATACGTCATTATGTCAGTTACAGTAGACAGTATAAGTTTGTTCATGTGGCTCGCATTGTCGTTACGTCAAGGTGGCCTGTCCTAATGGTTTCAGGAATTGTGGCTATAGATTTAACTCCCCACCTCCCTCCCTGCGAGTCAGCGCTACATTAATGTATATGTGGATCATAGAGAAGTGTGTTAGTCAGCTATTCTAGGTGTGGTCGAGGGGCAGCTGGGTAGTAAGGCAATGTCAGGGCCTCTAGATCGTGATTGTGAAGTGGGTGCGTGGGTGTCACTGCCAATGTGAGTGCTTTGTGTTGATGGCATTCGTTCTGGATCCTCGGGCGCTCTCTCTGCGGCCTCAGAATCAGGGTGTCTTAGTTCGTGCAATAGGGCTTCCCAAGATCTAGCTATCTCTATGTTTCTCAGTCCTCTAGTAGCCGCTCTTAAGAGTATTCATCCCTCGCATCTTGCCCATTTCAAGAGTTCCTTTTTCCAAGTAGCTAATCTAGGGCCCCCTGTTGATTTCCAGTTCCTGGTTATTTCTTCTTGGCCAGTACAAATGCCAGGCCTTGGAATTTGTTGGTGACTTTGAACTGTGAGGTGTGGTGGAACCATCCTAGAAAACAGTGGGCTGGAGAGTAAGGGAGCTCCCTGTCTATGGCCTCACCTACTATTTGTAGCACTCCCTCCCAGTATTTGCTTAACTTTGGGGATTCCCAAAACATGTGCAGGATGTGTGCACGGTCTGCCCCGCACCGCGGGCAGGCGGCTACTTCTATGTGTAAGTATCTACTTATGCATTCTGGGGTCAGGTAGGCCCTATGAAGAACATAGTAGTTTATCAATTTGAAACGAGCATTTCTGGAGACCTTAGGGATACCTGCCAGTACATTGTCCCATTACTTTGTCGAGATTGGGATAACTAAGTCCGCTTCCCATTGGAGACGTAGTTTCTCCAGCGGTTGTTGCTCATCGGTGCAGAGTGCTTTATACAAACAGGAGACTGCCTTAATAGTGCCTGCTGAGAGTGCCATATAGTAGCAACTCTGTTGTGGTGGGGGTTCTGCTGTGCCGGTCCACCAGTGCTTGCGTATTGCTGCTGTGAGCGCTCTATGTAATAGGAAGTGTCCGCGAGGGAGTCCGAACTCTGCGCGGAATTCCTCAAATGGTAGTAACTCCGCGTCTCTATAGAGGTCGTCCATCTTAGTCGCCCCTGCTTCTATCCATGCCCCAAGGTCCCGCCAGTTTCCCCCATGTAGAAGCACCATCAGCATATCTAACAGTATTTCAGGGGAGAATGGGACCTGGACTTTCATTCTCTGTAAGCCTCGGCTCCAGCATTTGGCCTGCACTTTCAGTTCTTGGGAGTCTCGTCCTGCTGATATGTTCACCCTAAGGAGGACTCGCAGTAGGTCAGGCAGAGATGGCGTGGTTATAGGTGGGGCATCGGCGTGGTTTCGTCTCTTGGCGATGCCTCTTACCAGCCACTGCAGCTGCGCCGCTATGGAATAGGTCTCAAAGTCAGGGACGGCTAGTCTGCCCACAGTTGTCGGCTATTGTATTGCTGTCTGGGCTACTCTACTGCGCCCCGAGCTCCACACAAAGGACCGGATCTGTGAGTCCAGTTCCTTAAAGAAGGCCGCAGGGATGCAGAGTGGGAGCGCGTTAAAGTAGTACAATGGGCAGGGGAGTGCCACCATTTTAACGAGTGCAATCCCGCAAGCCACAGAGAGCGGCAGAGTGCGCCAAAAGGTCATGGACACCCTCAGTCCTCGGTAGGCTCTTGTTATGTTGCCCTCATAGAGGTCCGACCAGGTGTGGTAGATGTGGACACCCAGGTATGGCAGGCAGGTAGGTTCCCTCGGCAGGCATGCAAGGTCTTTTGGGGGTTGCCCTGTCCTCGCCACTGGGAAGAGTTGCGACTTTTGCCAGCTCACCTTTATTTTATTTATTTATTTTTTATTTTATTTATAAAGTTTTATATAGCGCTGGCTAGACCCGGAGGTATCAGAGCGCTTTACATAAGGATCAGTGCGTTACAGGTTACATAGTTACAGGATCAGCGAGTTACAGGTTACATAGTTACATCAATTAGATCAACAAATAACGGAGGGGGGAGGAAAAACAGCGGGGGGACGAGGAAAACAATGTCAGATGTCTGGCTGGGTAGGTGATGGCCAAGGGGGTGAACCAGAGCCAGACTCCTCTATAGCTGCAAAGAACAGCTCCACCGGGCATCAGCCAAGGTTGCTCGGGCTCCGCAGTAGGTACAAAACAGTTTTGGAATCAGCCCAGGGGGCGTTCTACTTCAGGTGGGTGTATATGGGGAATACAAGCACTGCGGTTAGGCCCGAGAGGGAGTCAAATCTCTCCAGAAGTGCTCGGGAACCTTTTAAGTTCTTATCCCTTCCTTTGAGAAACAGCAATAGGTAGTCCGCATATAGTGCTATGTGGTGCTTGGTGTGCGCGACATTTAGTCCCCAGTAAGATTTTCCCCTCCTGGCCACAATTGCGAGCGGTTCCATACCGAGCGCAAACAGAAGGGAAGAAAGCGGGCATCCCTGTCGAGTGCCACACTCTACCTGCCATCCTTTTGATATGTGCTTCCCTGTACGTACTCTCGCCGTGGGCCTGGTCCATTTAATGTAGCCCTCCCCCAGTCCCATGTGTGCTAGAACTTCTTACAGGTAGGGCTAGTCCAAGCTGTCGAAGGCTTTTTCAATATTGACAGCGAGGATCGCTGCGCCCTCTTGATTTTCCCCATTCGCCTCTATGACAGAGATCAGTCGTCTAATGTTTCCCACTGTAATGCAGGATGGGATAAATCCGGCTTGGTCCTCGTGCACTAGCGTGGTCATGAAGGGCAATAGGCGGATAGCCAGAATTCGGCTCAGGATTTTTTAATCGATGTTTAACATCGATAGTGGTTGGTAAGCCGATCTATCATGGGCCGGCTTGCTTGGTTTCAGGATGGGGACTATGACAGCTTCCCTGGTAGTATCTGGGAGGGAGCCTGTATCTTTGGCCGTTCCGTAAAGTTTTGCTTGGTGGGGTGTTAGTTCAGCAAAATATGTGGAATAGAACTCTACTGGGAGTCCGTCCGTGCCCGGCGTTTTGTTACGCGCCATATGCTTGATAGCGGCAGCTATTTCATGTGTTGTGATGTCCCCGTCCAGTGCAGCCGCTTTCTCCTCCATGATCCGCAGGTTCTGGAGGTCTGCTAGGTATGTCCTAGTTTCCTGGGGGGCGTGAAGGCGGATTGGCATATAGAGCTGATAAAAACCTGAGAAAGATTGTTAATCCCCTCTTGTGTGTACACTTTGGAACCCTGTTCATCCTGTATTTCCAGAATAGGTGAGCCCCTTTTGTCAGGGTTCGCCAGCCATGCCAGCAAGGCGCCCGATTTATCTTGTTCGGCATGCATCTTGTCCATACAGCCCTTGTAATCAAAGCATCGCAGTCTCTCAGTTTGCGCCGCAACCTCTTCCCTGGCCGCAAGGAGCTCGGGTTGGAGCTTGGGGCAATTCGGTCTTTGCGTCTCTATGTCTCGTAGGCGGTCTTCATCTTTTTCTACATCGTTTATAAGTGTCTGCCTAACTCCTTTAGATTCAGCGATGCAGTATCCCCTCACCACTACCTTAAAGGCATCACATTCTATTTGGGGGGTGGATGCAGTCCCAGTGTTATCAGTGAAGTATTGCGTTATTTTGGTCCTGATTGTTTCGTAGAAGACCTGGTCTTCTAGAAATTCAGGTTTAAGCCTCCATGTGGGGATTGAAGGCCTGGGGGCACCCAGCCCTGCTGAAGCAGCACTGGCTTATGATCTGAGATAGAGCGGGATAGGTATTCAATTGTGACGATTAAGCTGTGCACATCAGGGGTAGTTAGGAAGAGGTCTAGGCGAACATGGACCTCATGAGGGCCGGAAAAAAGGAATAGTCCCTTGCGGGTTAAAGCGTCTCCAGAAATCTATTAGGCCCCACTGTCGTTGCCAGTCCGCGAGCATTTTAGGTGTGCGGTTTGTTTGTGAATACCGGATGGGGGTGGAAGCTGCTGAGCAGGGTATCAGACACACAATTAAAGTCCCCTCCGATCAGCGTCATTGCTGTCAATAACGGAGCCAGTCGTTGCGACAAACCAGCAAACAAGGTTCCCTGATCAGTATTCGGGGCATATACATTAATCATGGTGAGTTCCCTCCCCTCCAGTCGCCCCCGGACTGCTATATACCTGCCCTCTGCATCTACTACGGTGTCCAGGAGTTGGAACGGAATTCCCGCTCGGACCATATGAGGACCCCCTGGCATACGCCGAGTATGTGGTAAAGTATGTCTGGCCTCGCCATAGTCTCCTCAGAGTCTGTCCCTCCTTGTCAGTGAGGTGTGTTTCTTGCAGGAGCGTGATGTGTACTCCTCGTCTAAGTAGGTATGAGTACACCTTGTATCGTTTCGCCATACTATGCATGCCCCTAATGTTCCATGATCGGTACTTAAAAGCTAGTCTGTTGGCCATGTGAATACTCGATGTGGTAGGAGAGTGTTCCCCTCCCTTCACATATAGCTTCGTGCTCCCCACCTAATATGTTTTGTGTTCGAGCTCCTATCCCATGTTCGCACCTCGCTAAGTCCCCCATTAAACAATAATAACCAACAATCCCAACGCCCCCGACCCAGGGCAAGAGGCAACGTGCCACCTGTCCAAACCATGCATATGTTGGTGGAAACCTTCCACAGTGTTTCTTAGGCTTAGGGGTGCCTCTCGCAGCCTTCAGGCGGCCAGGTCTTCTTCCTGCTTACTTATGGATAGGCGTGGCATACTGTGTATGATAAGTGTCTAAGAGGGATCAGCATGTTCATAGCCAGGGAAGCACAGTCCTTTCTAACTCTTCAGGTGCGCATCCGGCATATGAGGTCGTCTGCCATGCCCGGTGTGACCTTGGGTAGGTCCAGGGTCGAGTTCTCATGGGACTCAAGGTCTGATTCGGTGTCCGGTGAGAGGGACCCCGTTCGGTATCCTCCTGACTCGTCTGACCCCCGCTTATTTGGGCGACAGCCTCCATCACTCTTTGCCATCCTAGTTCAGCTTCAATGCGTGAGGGGACGGCCAAGCTCCACTTCGATTGTTTGTTTCTGGGGTTTCTGCGTGGTCGTTGCCATCTTCCGCCTTCCATGTCAGACTTTGGTTCGTTCTTGGTCTCCAAAAATCCCAGGCTTCCTGCGGTGACTGGAAGAATCACGCCCATTCAGGGGCCGCCACCCTGAGCTTTTCACGGAAGAGTATTGCGTACTGGAAGTTCATCTGTTGCAGTTTTCTTTTGACCTATAGGTAGGATGCTCTTTGTCTTTGAACCTCTCTGGAGAAGTCTGGAAAGCTGCGTACCATTGCGTTGTCTTCTCTGAGTTCTCCTTTTTGCCTGCTTGCGCTAGTATGCAGTCCTGGTCCTTGTAATAAAGAAGTCTTGCCACTATCGGTCGTGGAGGGGCGCCAGGCTGGGGAGGTCTAGCTGGTACTCGGTGCGTTCTTTCAAGGAGCGAAGAATGCCGATAGCCCTTCGGGGGCCACAGCTGTGCTCAGCCATTGCTCCATGACCTGTACTGTATCTGTGCCCTCAATTTTCTCCGGCAGGCCCACTACGTGAATATTGTTGCGACGTAAGCGGTTTTCAGCATCTTCTGCTCTGTTCTCCAGTGTCCGCATCTTGGCCTCCATGAGTTGCAGGCGCTTTTGTATTGTTCCTATGGCTGGGGGAGGTTGGCAAGCGTGCGTTCGTTATTGGTCACTTTATCCGCCAGTTTCCTGTGGTTGTCTTTGAGCAGGTTGAGGTCCATACCAATAGTGCCAATTTTAAGTTCCAGAGCCTCCCTAGATGCAGTGATAGCTTATAGTATGCCCTGTATTGTGGGGTCTTCTGTAGGTTTTGCTGCAGGCAGGGCGGATGACCCCGCAGGCGGGGTCGCACTAGTCTCCCCCTGGTCAGGCTCCTTTCTCCTAGAGGATTTGCCCATTTTCATTAACGTTACACCTCTGGTGGGGGTCAGCTGGGTTATGCAGGGTCCGGTATGCGTGTACCCATGAGCCCTTCACACAGACTAGGGCCCCTGGGTTCGCAAGGCACTGCAAGCTAATGTCCTCACGCTCCCAGGGTCTTCTCCAGCTGGTCAGGGGGGTCTGACCCACTAAGGTGCTTGCACTAATCCGTGTTTATTGAATACTGATTGGTCGCTGCTGTCTATGGATGTGTGGTGTGTGCAGCCCTCCAAGCAATTGCCCAGCGCCAGGGCACGGGGTCTCTCAGTAGTAATTGGCCTCCTCAGTAATGAGGCCAAGTTGAGTCCCTGGGCCCCCTCAGTTCCTGTAACCCTCTGGGGGCGAAAAGCAGAAGGCGAGTGGTAACTCCTGTTTCTCCTCCTCACATTGCGTCTGGGCCAGGGGGCATTATTCACAGAGGCTGCAGATCCTACAGCCCCATGCAGCGCCTCTGCATCACGCAAGGCCTCCTCTATCTTATAAGTGCACGCCGCCCCAGCGGCCCTTCTCCGTCTCGGGGGCACGATCAGGCCCTCCTTCACTAGGTCTGTGGCCGGTACGGTCACCTCTTACCTCTTTGTGGGAGTGCCGTGAAGTCTCATCGCTGCGTTTCTGCCTGCCGGCTTATAGCTGGGCAGAGGCACGCAGTTTCGCCTCCTCTTCAGTACCGCAAGCCCTTGCCGGATACGCTCCTCTCACATCGGTCACTCCTCTCTCTCGCTCAGCCGTGGCAAAGTCCATGGCAGCTCCCGGTGCAGCTTCTACTCGGGGTGGGCGCCCAGCTCAGCTCGTCAGGTCCGCAGCTTGCGGGCGCAGCAGTTTCGCCATGGCGTATATCAGATGTGGCTACGCCGAAGCAGCCCTTCTCTGCCAGCCATCGCTCCTTCCCCGTAGTCGCTAGCCTCGGGGGGCAGGGCAGCATTAGGGAGCAGGTCTTGGGCGTCCCGGTCACTGCTTTGTCTCTTCCCATCCCGGGTTGCCCCAGCTGAGGGCCGCCATTTTGACTCATCACTCCGTCCGACAGGCTCAAAATTGAGTTCCGGGGATGTACAGCAATGGGGGCGCTCCACAGCAAGTTCGGGCCGACTCAGCAGTGCCCAGTGCAGGCTTCGGGCTGGTTCCGCTGGACAGGGGGTCAGGATGGTGCCAGATTGGGCCCGGCTGCGAGGAGCTCAGCGAAGTTCTGCTCACTCCATCAGCGTCAGGCCACACCCCAGCCTAAAGACACTCTTGTATGCTTTTAGATGGAGCTGTTCTGTGATTTTGGTACGTTGCCCCAGGAAGCCTTCATGGAAGTAGGTGATCACAGGTAGTTTAGTAGCCCTGAGCACGTTTTGAATAGGGACAGAAGAGGGACTTTGCAGTAGCGTGTTAAGCTGGCAAAGTCTAGTAGTAACTAGTGCGGCCTTTGCTTTAAGGTGACTCAAGTGGTTTTTTGTACCGCCGTTTGTGGAGAGCCACACGCCCAAGTACTTGTATGACTTTGTCCCAATGATTTTTTGAGGGCCCATAGTCCAGTAGTAGTTGGATTTCTTGGTCATCCTCCTAAAGGTTATAACTTTTGTTTTTGACTCATTTGCCGTCATTTTATTTGCCTCGTTATACTTGTGGAGAGCTAAATGGGCTTTCTGAATCCCAATTTTAGAATGGTCCAGCAGGACAATGTCGTCGGCATATTGCAGTATAGTGATCCTAACATCACCAATTTCTGGCGGGATTAAATTGGCATACTTTAGGGCCACTGACATGTCCGCAGTGTACAGATTAAATAACATTGGAGAAAGGACACAGCCCTGCTTTAATCTGTTATTCGTAGGGATTTTCCTCATTATTGCCATTTGGGACAGCTTCACCCATGTTGAGGTGTACAGAGATATAATCGCGTTAAGCAGATTGTTCGGGATACCCCAGGCCTGAAGTTTCCTCCATAGATTGCCTCGGTCCACTGAGTCAAATTCCGCAGAGTATTCAACAAAACATCAATAGAGGGGGAAGGACTTCTGACTGGTCGCTTGGTGAATTAGGTACGAGAGTGCAACTATGTTGTCTGAGGTTGAAGAATTCGACCTGAAGCCCGTTTGACAGAATGGAACAATCTCATTAGCTGCCACCCAGCACTCCAGTTCTTTAAAGAGGGCAAAAGCATATGCTTTGACTTCAATATCAAGAAGGGCGATCAGGCAGTATATGGCTGGATTCTGCCCTTCTTCCTTCTTGAATATTGAATACAGGATTAAGCCCCTCCAGCTCTCTGGTACTTGACTGGTCATGAGCATGTGTGGTACAGGTAGAGGAGTATTGTAGACCACAGTCGATGTCATCTTAAAAACTTTGGGCTGGGATCCCGTTTGGGCCAGGAGCAACTGTTGCTCTTGTTTTAGACTGAATTTTTTAATACTATTATTCGTGAATGTTGTTTCCTTGTCTGAAGAGTCATCTGGGATACATAATGTGTTCGCCAAGGAACGCATGATGCTTCAGCTACATACAGTTTTTTACATGCTCTGTTCACAAGGTTTCGTCGATTGCATTATTTCTAGTGGTTTCCTGACACATTTCATGTATCTCCATAGGTCGCCTGACTACGTTTACCCATAAGTGAGTATATATATGTCTTTCTGTTGACTTTTTATCGACCAAACGGGTTGCTTGCGTTATTCTGTTAAGGCCCTTAGTGTCAACTGCTGATCAGCTTTGGTTTGCAGGTTGTGTTTTTTTGCTTTAATTTCCTCAGCCTGCAGATGTTCTGCTTGCTTTCCAATATGAGGCAGTTCTTTTGAGAGTTTTTTTATGGAGAACCTCCGAGGAGCTAGAGCAGAGTATAAAGTTAGATGGATATCTTTGAAAATGGATCCCAGTTGACCAGTAGATGTTTGCCACTATGAGTCTTGAGTGTCAGACTATTGGCAGATTTCCAGATTTTAGGTTTTTGCGAGGAGACTGGGCCCCATTTTATTCTCCGGATTAAGTGTAGAGTTTTGTCTCCTTGTGAGGTGCCCAACGTTATCTGGCATTCATGCTTGGCTGAGCTGTGGTTCAATACTGTGCAAAGTGGGAGGCGGTCGCTTTCATGTAGTGAGAGGATTTCAAAGCTCTCCAAATGCTCGACAATTTTGGCTGAGGTGAAGACGTAGTTAATGGTGCTTATTCCCTTGAATGTCTTTGGGAACTTTGGTGTCGCTAGTGAATTTACAACTATGTGCTGAATGGACTTGAGCCCATGTTTGTTTAGGAAGCTTTGGAGCAAGTTAGTTGGGGAGTTTGTTGGCAAACAACCAACTGAGATAGCTCCCAAATGACACAGCTTAAAGTCCCTGCAAATAATTACTTCGTAGTTAACCTGGTCACATAGACCTATGTCCTATTTGTCACAAAGCTGGGTCAACCTTTCCATTCATTCAGAGCCAAAAGAGTTAAAATAGACGTTAATCAGCAAGATCCTTGTTCAGGAGTCATTTGCTTCAAGGCCGTCCAGCCTGATCTGTTGTAGCATTTCGTCCGGGGCTGCTTTTTCTTCGGCTTTTAGTTCCAAGCCCATATTGAGATATATGGAGAGGCCTCCAAATGGCCTTCCAAAAATATTGTTTTTTTTTGCAGCTTGGTGTATTTGACAGAAGCCGGGGACAGTTATCAAACTTGTTGACCATGTTTCTTGGAGGCACATCAGATCATCATTCGTTAGGAGCGAGTTTTCAGATGAAGATTTTAGTAGTCTTGACAGCCCGGCAACATTCCATGACAGTATCTTTAGATATTGATGTCTTTCTGGGGCATTGTTACTGATGCTGGAGCAATTCTGAGTATTATTAGACAAAGCAGATGGTATCCAGCTCTAGTCTGTTGTATGCTTTCCCTCAGTTGATTCTAGGACAACTCTCCTGGTTAGGTCCCTAGTGTTTGAATAAGACTGGGCTATACCCACATTTCCTTGGGGTATCTTTTGTTGTGAGTGCCCAATCCCCCTTAAGAAACCATATGGATGAGCTTTCGAGTTTGGCAGTTCGATTTAGTGTTTAAGTGGGGCTGGTTAATTTGGAATTGTAATTTTGATATCTCAATGGCTCACACCTCAAAGGTCAACTTGCACACCAGTATTGCTTCTGCCAATAGAGATTATTTTTATGTTAGTATTGTTGATTCTCTGCCTTTGTTACGCTCGGACATGACTTTAAACTCGACGCTCAAGATGTCTTCAGAGGTGATGTTTAACAGATTTGGAATTGCCTGGAACAACTGTAGAAAGTTTGAACGGTTCAAAATATCATGGTTCCCCTCTGATGGATATTGTGAAATAAACACTAACCTTGTTGGCCTGGAGTCTCTTGTGGATCTGCTGGACGAGCAGCAATTTGGACAGCCTTAGCTTGTTCAGAAGAGATTATGCTGAGGCTATCAAAGAAGGTTGCCTTTCCTTGTGGCTCTTCCTTTTTGTGTGCAGCTGTGCTAGAGAGTAGTGGTTGTATAATCTCTAGATGAGGAACTTGTTTCATTTTCATGTGAGGTGTGCACTAGTGGCGGAGCTCCTAAGGAGTTCTGCTCCCCCTTCTGTAACACTCTTTCCTTGAACATGGGGTATACACTAGGTGAGTTTTTGTCAGATGTCTTTTGGTCATTTGAGTGTTGAGTTAGGAGTCAATCTTTTACCGCTTTGTTTTTGGCCTTTTTTGCCTCTTTTTTGGCTCTTTTTTGTTTTCTTTGATAGAACTGTGGTCCATCAGTTCTCCGTGGGTTCCATTTTACCGTTACTGATTCCTGGGGTTCAGACGCAGTGGACGCTTGGAGAGCTACCTTGCTAGCATCTTCCACTGAAATAGCGGGACAGTTAGTTGTTTGGTCCAATTGTGGTGCTGCTTTGCCTCTTTGGTCCGTTTTGTGGTTGGCTCTTGTCTCTGAGGACCCATTCCCGATATCTATTAGGGCGTGCTGAAATGATTGGGAGTTGCTTTTTGTTGTGGATTGAAAAGCAAATTTCAGGTCCAGTATCATTGAGTTTAGGACCTCAGGCAGTGTGCATTGTTTTTCTGCTATCAGATGGCAGGAGCACAAAGAATGTGGAATTTTGTCTTTTCCAATGAACTAGTGCCTTGTGCACCCTTTTCCAAAGAGCTGAGCTTGGCCACCATTTTGGCTATTGATGTAGCTAGGGCTTGTATCAGGTCAAGCTGCGGTTCCAATTTATCTGACTTCCAAGTTAGGCTGTTTATTATGGCAAGTAAGGTGGCATTTATTGAGGCAAGTAGATTGCTTGGCTCCCTATGAGTTTGGATGGTTAGCTGGATTGACTTTTCCTGTTTGCTTGGGCTCCCTATGTCAATTTTCCCTATGATGTTGGCAGTTGGAGATTTTGTATCTTCACCAAAGTTGGTTGTCATACCATTGTGGCCCTCAATACGAAGGGCGGCTCTGTGGGGAGCGTGATATGCTTAAAGATTTACCATGTAGACCAAATTGATGACTCAACTACAATGAAACAGGTGAGGACAAAGACGAGAGCTAGTGCCAGTGAAATAGTAGATGATATTTTTGGTGCATTGATTCCAACTGTGGGAGTGATACTCAATTCACATAAGATTAGAAAGCTTTCTACAGTAGTGAATACATTTGCTACCAGTACTATTGGAGGATTCTTAGTTGTAGACACTGAAATAGTTGCCATCAGATCAATGGTTTTGCAGAGCAGACTTTCTCTAGACGTCCTTTTCGCAAAGAAGGTAGCATCTGCAGGATGTTAAAGGTTCAACAATGTTGTACCTATATCCCAGACATAAGTAAAGACGTGAAGAAATACATTAACAACATTACCGACCTGAAGAAAGATTTGAAAGGGTTTACTGCAACAGACAGGTGCTTGGGAAGCAATAGGGAATAGATTTTCTGGTATAGGCAGATGGTTTGAAAATCTAGGAAGTGAAATTGTTGGAACTATTTTGAGACACTTAGTGATAATCGTTCTTTGTGGATTACATTTGTTTGCAATTATAAAAGTGTACAGACGTACACAGGTAAAAAGGGGTATGAAGACGAAGAGAGCAGATGTAGAGTTAGAGGAGGGACGAAGACAACTCTATGATGACATGAAAATTCTAGAGGATTCCAGAAGGAAAATGATGAAGACAACCAAACTGTAATCTTAACATCTGATAACAGATTGATGTGATGGCTTGATTCGCCATCAGAGGGGGTCTGGTGCAGCGCAAAACTGCCTCTTCTTTTATAGGTCACAAAAACCTACATTTGACTGACTTTTGATATGCAAAATGAACGTGCACTTTCCACACGAGCCTTACGTGCCTTAATGATACTTGCACACGCTACACTTGACACTGCTGTTTTACTAACGATGAAAGAAATATTTGATGTTAAATTTAGAATCGCTTACAGTAATAAGAGATGATTTTAATGAGAATGATTTAGTAGACAATTACCTGATGTTGATTTATAAAGGTGATTGACATTTACTAAGAAGAACCATGTATGCTTCTCTACAACTAAAAGGAAACACAATATTAATACGAGTTATATTAAGTAGTGAAACGCTACAATGTGTAGTTTATTCTTTCAACCATGCATTGTTACTGAAGCCTGTCACACGATTCATAAATGTGTGCTACACTGCGGGGCTTATTTACAAGCCCCTTGCGCCACTTTTGCGTCATTTTTAACATTGGAAAAATGACGCAAAAGTGGCGCAAAGGGCTTGTAAAAAAGCCCCTGCTTGTTTAGCTGCTAGAAATGTAGTTCTTAGCTTTAAATGATCCTTATATATGTGGAATATCAAATTTGGTTAAACGAAAATGTTCCATCAATGTATGCACTAAAGTTACACGTATGAATTTTTAAAATTGTGGTAGGCAGTCATACCTGTCCTTTTGAAATTTGATTATTCAATGTGTATTAATATAATAATGCCGAATGGACTAAAATGCTAAAGAAACTTGTGCTTAATGTATGTGTGAATATGCATTTTATATACATTTGTGCATTATTGATTTAATGTCTTAAGTTAGCTGGTTTACTCTAGAGGCCTGATCCATGATCTCATGAGAATCCTTTGCGCTTCTAAATTCTGCTGACTTGCTTTCTTTGCAAGAGTTCTCACAATCTGTTAGTTTAACGGATATATTTATTGTAACAAATAGTGGATACATGTCTGCGAACAGATGCTAAGGACGAGCACATGAGAACTCTGGGCCCGATTCACAGAACTAACTTAAGACAAAATCCTAAACTTACTACCATTTTGGTATTCACAGAAGGCACTTACTCATTTTGGTATTCACAGAAGGCACTTACTCATTTTGGTATTCACAGAAGGCACTTACTCATTCATGAGTAAGTGCCTTCTGTGAATACCAAAATGAGTAAGTGCCTTCTGTGAATACCAAAATGAGTAAGTGCCTTCTGTGAATACCAAAATGGTAGTAAGTTTAGGATTTTGTCTTAAGTTAGTTCTGTGAATCGGGCCCTCTGTAGTCAAACAATGGACTGCTGTCTTTACTCATGATTGTGGGATCAAGACTCTGGGCCATATTATCAAGAACGGCGATAACATTATCGCCGCTTTAGCGGCAGGAAACTGCAGCTAAAGCGGCGATATGGGGCTTGATAATATGCCCTATAGAATTCCAATAGAAGCCCAGGTTTGATGTCCTTCACACCAGAACCTGGGCTTCTATTGGAATTCTATAGGGCATATTATCAAGCCCCTTATTGCCGCTTTAGCGGCTGTTTCCTGCCGCTAAAGCGGCGATAATGTTATCGCCGTTCTTGATAATATGTCCCTCTGTTCCCATGTTCAGTGTGTGAACTTCTTACGATGATGAATTCTGGATACCATGTGCAACTATATGAACTTTTGAAACAAAGGCAATAGACATCTATTGTTAACGAAACCCAAAGGGGAGGTTCCAATGGACTTTATGGATTAAATCTATTGTTGCCCCTAAAAGAAGGGGCAGACTATTTCGGAATGCAGATCTATCAGACCTCGGAGAGTAGATGATTTGGACTTCTTTCCTGACTGCATGCTAAATTGCTATGCTGAGTAATCTCTGGCTCCTCCCAGAGGTTTCCTTGAGATTATGACCTGAACCATCCCTTAATCTCTTTGCCCTTTTAGTGGACTGTAAAAGACTTTCCTTCACGTCCCCGTTATTTCCCATACATATAGATCCTAATTAATCTTTATCTTGGACTCACTGAAGACTCATGACTGAGCTTCTGTTATGGGTTGTATGACATTACCACGCATTCATTCACCCAGCACGTTTTTCTTATGCATATTTTACAAGGCATACCACTACCACGCATTCACATTCACTAACATCCAGTCACAGTCTAACACTGCTGCCTACTGTTCAATAGTTACACATTCATTCATAATACTTTATTGTTAATATATATATAATACATATTTAACAAATTACATTTATTTCATTTACAGGTTTGCTAATATTTTACCATTTTATATTTTTAAACCCCTTTTTAAATGACCCTTTAAAATATATAAACTACTTACCACATGCGTTGTAAACACTTGCGTGCTAAAGGCTTGCTTGGTAAAAGTGATTACGATGTAAAAAATGCATTGTAATTGCATTTCATTGTAAATATGTTGTGGTAGTGGCCAAGGCACCCATCATGGCGGTCGCTTGAAGCAAGAGCTCTGCCGCGAACCATTCTGATCCGGCTGCCATCTGCAACGCCAGCAGCTGCTGCTTCCCCCAGCACTCTGCGCCTCGACCGGGGGGCCCCCAGTGACTCCCGTGGTACTGCAGGGGCGAGGGGCAGGGCCCACACAGCAGCGGAAAGCCTTCCCTGAGTCGAGTAGGCCATTGGCACCTGGGGCCGGACCTGCGGCACCTCGGTAGGGTGTAGAGCGACGCTACCCCCCGCAGCCTCTGGCTGGACTGGGGGGACCCTTCGTCTTCCAGTGGGGTTGTGCAGTGCTCCGGAGGGCCCGTTCTGCGGCGACCGGGAGATCCCGGCTGCCTGACCTGATTTGTTGCCCCGCCTGATCGGAGCCTTCCTCCCCCCTCCCGTCCTCCTACCGTGACCGGTGATACCTCCCCTGAAAGCCTGCAAAACTGAGCCGCTGGCTCCATCAGGACCGGAGGGCTGACACTGTGCCTGGGGACAAGTTGATGAACTGGGGCCTGATTCAGCCCCAAGACGGGAGAGGTGCGCCTGAGGCTGTGGGCCCTAGCGTAGGCTGCGGCGGGGGCCCCCCTCTACTGGCACCTCAGGCCCCATGTGGGCATTGCTGAACTTGACCAAGCTGCACAGATCGGTGCAGAGTCGGAGCCTGGGCCCACCCCCAGAGCGGTGGGCTGCAGGACACACTCCGGACCGCTGTGCAGGCACTCACCGGGGGGCGTTGAACTGGCTCCCTGAGGCCGAGGCTGGCTCTCCCTGGCATGGGAGCAGGAATGGCCTGACGATTGGGGGCTCCCCCCTGTGGGCCCTGCTGGTCACACCCCTGGAGTATGAGGAGGCTGGCCAGTGTGGACCCCAGTTACGACCACTGGACCCACACGGTGAGTCGGCGGCCGGCCCCCCTCATACACCGAGCGAGGCCCCTGCTGCGTGGGCTGCATTGTCCCCTTGGTCTAGATGCAGCCCGCCTGCTTGAACTGGCGCACCTGGGCCTGGCGGGGGAGGGGCCCTGAGACGCAGATCAAACGTTGGACAGGCCGGGCCGCCCCCTCTTGTGACTGGCCCCTCCCTGGTCCCCCCGGGCCCTGGATCCATTTGCTCCATCCTGCCCTTCATCGGGGGCCTGGCCCTGGATCCTCAGGGGTGATGGGGTCCCCCGCCCTCACTGATTAGCAGGCAGCCCTTAGACCGGATTCCGGTCCCACACCACAGACCCAGGGCTATTTCGCTGCACGGCTCGGTGCAGGGCCCCCGCCCAGAGTGGGCGGACACCCACTGTGCTCCCTCTTGCCCCCTGGTCACCTGCAGGAGGAAGGGGTGCTGCCAACCAAAGTGACTCCTGTTGACCCTGGAAGTATCCAATATCGTTGCCGTTTCTCCCCGGGGCAGCGGGGCGGTGTACCCTTGGACTCAGTCTCTTGAGGCCTAAAGCTGGCCCAGAGAGATTTTGGGGATGCTCTGGTCATGGGGAAGGACAAGGCCTCACGCGCCGCATCAACACAGATGCTGATAGACCATTACAAAACCCGCTCCAGCGGTCCCACCTCAGGTCCCCCGGGCTCCGCCGACTCAGACAAGGCAGGAGCCCCACCCAATGACCTCTCAGTCATTCTACAAGCAATCCAAGCCTCTCAGGCAGCAGTGGAGGCCAGGTCGGAGAATTGAAAATGGACGATGCATTGCTCCGTCAAGATCTCCGAAATGTCATAGTCAGGATTACAGAGACTGAGTCACGGATCTTCACAGTTGAAGACGACGTCTCAACCCTCAAGTCTCAGGTCTCAAAACTTCTCGTTCGCACATCGGAACTACACGTGCGCGCAGAAGAAGCGGAAAAACCCTCATGGCGTAATAATGTCCGCATTGTTGGGGTCCCTGAGTCTGTGGGGGTGCGGCCCCTCAACAAATGGCGGACCTCATAGAAGCGTGGCTCAAGTCCTGTATGCCTGAGGGGTGCCTATCCTCCTGGTTTGCAGTCAAAAGGGCTCACCGCTCCCTGGCCCAGAGGCCTCCTCCCGGCGCTGCCCCGTGACTGATCATTGTCCGCATCCTGAACTTCCAAGATCAGGAAGCAGTCCTTGGCGAGGCACCCGCCCAACCAGATCTCAAATATAGCGGTGCCAAAGTCTTGTTATTCCCGTACTACACCAGGGAAGTCCAGCAATGCAGACGATCCTATCAAGATGTTAAACAAAAACTGCGGAACATGGGCCTGCAGTATTGCCTCCCTTTCTCAGCCAGACTCTGAGTCATTTTCCGAAACAAGTCCATCTTCTTTGACACACCCGAGAAAGCCTGGCATTGGCTAACAAAGGAGAGGCCGCTGCAGGAGCACTCCTCCCCTCCACCAACACCCGAGGCCCGACTATTGACCCAGCTGCACGCTCCCAGCCCCGTTCGAAGGGACAGCGCCACTGCTCCCGGAGGCGACGAGGTGGGACTCGCTCGGCCTCTCCACTGGGTTCCCCTTCATCACACCCCGTCTCGGCAGAGCCTCAACTAAAGACCAACTGGCGAGCGAGAGGGGCGACCCCGGGAACACTGTGCTCCCTTTGTCTCGTCCCTTGAAAGCTTCCTCAGCCCTTCAACCGGACTCAGACCTTTCCCGCAGTCCTGTACTCTGCCCGACCTCGGACGTGGAACTTGCCATTTGACGGCGTCGCCATGGTTCCCCTGCGTTCACCACAGCCCAGCCGCCTCACCCGGAAATAATATCGACCCTTCAGTAGCAGCTGGTGTTGATGAATCCTGTCTCCACTTCGGTTCACCCCAACCCTCATTGTAGACTCACTAATCCAAAACACTATGTTGATTTCAATGTTTCGATTTCTTTGGGTGACAGATACTTCTAGGGTAGAAGTATGGAGAGGGGTGGAAGTTGGGGCGTGGGATTTTGTTACGCAAATTTGTTGATTTTTTAATGACTTTTTCTTCCCCTTAGGCACTCTTAATAGTCTCTCTTGCAACCGTGATCCCGCAGCCCCATTCATTCTCAGAGTATCCCAAACACCTGCTTCATTGCCACACTGACCCTCCCGGTGGCCCCATGCCAGGCGCGAATATTGCCCAACGAGCGCACTTGACCCCACCCATTGACATTCAAGGTATTATCATGAAACATTAACGGTCTGTTGGACCAGATCAAACACTCAGCAGTCTTTGCATTTGCCCATTGCCATTTGCCAGAAGTCCTCCTCCTGCAGGAAAACCACCTTCAGGGCGAATGCTGTCCTTTCCTGTCCCGCAAACAGGGTCTTTCATGCTGGATACTTGCGGGGGTTGAGGGGGTCACCATCCTCCTACACCGTTTCTTCCCCTTGTGGTTTTCTGAGTTTCCAGCGACTCCCAGGAGCATTTTATAGCACTAGAGGGCACCCTAGAGGGACAGGTGATCGTTTTTCTGTCCATCTATGCCCCCCGACTGCTCTAGGAGGATGCCTTGCAGACCTATCATCGCTTCTCGCCCGCCTGCCACAGGGTCTCACCGTGTTGGGCGGTGACTTTAACTCAGTCCCTATGCGGACCCTCGATTACACCGGCCCTACTGAATCCAGAAACCCTGGGACTAGACTTCTCAGGGACTGGATCTCCTCCCGGGGCCTTTGTGACGCTTGGCGGTCCTGGCACCCAATGCTCCATGTTTACACACACACACTTCAGCCTGTCATCACACACACTCTCGTCTCGACCTGATTCTCATGCTGGCTTCAGACTGGCAGTCGCTGAACCACATCGACATACTGCCCAGAGGGGTCTCAGACCACTCCCCTATACTCCTCAGCCTGGGACACCTACACTCGGCGCAGAGACCCATGTGGCGCATCAACGCGTGGTACCTCCAAGACAAACCGTTTGTCCAAGTGCTAAGAAAAGAACTCCAATCCTACTTCCTTAACAACTCTGGACTGGTGGACTGAGTGAGTACGCTCTGGTCCGCCAGCAAAGCTACCATTCGCGGGTTCACAAAACACTTGGTCAGGTTGCTGGAGAGCGAGCGTCTTTCCCTCATCACGCAGCTGGAAACCCAGGCCTCCCGCCTGGAACAGCGCCTTCTCTCTGACCCACGGGAAGCCATTTCCCGCTCGGCTGCGTCTCGTCCAGGAGGACATATACCTACACTCCCTAGAAGTGGCCAAGCTCCTCTGGCGACAACAACGGCTAGAATCTTCGGTTGGGAAAATGCTGTATTGGCTGGCCTCACACCAGCAGGCCAATAGAATAGTCCCAGAATTTAGAGAAGAAGCAGGCCATACGCATCAGGCTCTGACAGACATTGCCCGGGCCTTTGCCCTTTACTACAAGAAATTGTACTCCGCGCCGAGAGACAAGGACTGGGCGGCCAGAGATTGCCTCTTGGACACGGTCGGCCTCCCATCCCTTCCTCAGGAAGACGACCAACTGCTTGATGACCCCATTATGATGGAGGAGGTCGGAGATCCTCTCTCTGGGCTGGACCCTGGGAAAACTCCAGGCCCGGACGGGTTCCCATGGGATACCTGATGAAAAACTGAGACTTACTTCTCCCCATCTTCTCGCCCTTTTTGAAGAGGCGTGTTGCCTGGGCTCCTTCCCAGAAGACCTGGACTCCGCCAATATAGTAGTGATTCCCAGGACGCAGTCCCCTCCGCCTCCTGTGCCCACTACCATCCCATCTCCTTACTCAACTGTGAAATAAACATTTTCGCCATGATCCTGGCTAACAGACTGAAAAGGGTGCTGACAACGCTCATCCACCCGGACCAATGTGGCTTCATGCAGCAAAGAAGCATGCAACACTGCATTCGAAGGCTCCACATGGCCCTAGCCCACAGCCACTCCTTACTACACAACTTAGCTCTGCTACTTATTGATTTCGAGAAGGCGTTCGATACGGTGGACTTGGACTACCTCCGTAAGGTGCTAGCCTGTATCGACCTTGGCCCACGTTTCCGAGGCATGGTTGATGTGCTCTACTCCCATCCCTCGGCCCAAGTGCGAGTCCTTTTAGACTCCTTCCCCATTAGGCGCGCCACGAGGCAGGGTTGCCCTTTGTCCCCCCTTCTCTTCGCCTTAGTAATGGAGCCCCTAGTCCAGCTCATTCGTGGTGACCCGCTATGCAGGGGATGGAGGTGGGATGTCAACCACGATGACTGCATCGCCCTATCTGCAGATGACATCCTCCTGTACTTGGGGACCCAGCAATGAGCAGCCAACGATGTCTTCATCTGGTTGAGGCCTTTGGATTAGCCTCAGGCCTGAAAGTGAACACCTCCAAATCAGTGCTGGTTCCTCTGGCCCCATCGAGGGACTGCTTTGAGTGGCAGTCGACCATCCATCTTTGCAGACTGAGTTTAAAATATTTGAGCGTCTGGTTGGCATTGCACCCAGAGCTCACCTGTGCCCTGAACCAAAAACTGTTGCTCCAGAAAGTAAAGGGGCCCTGACCAAGTGGCAGAGCCTCCCCTTAATGTGATGGGCCTTACAGCCCTGTATAAAATGATGAAATTGCCCCGCTTCCTCATATCCTCCTCAACCTCCCTCTCCAGATTCCAAGATCTTGGTTCTGCAAACTGGAAGGTGACGCACGCACCTTTCTGTGACGGGGATCACGGCCACGACTAGCGCTCATCCACTATCGGCGAGGTCCCTATGCCGGTGGGCTGGGCATGTCCAATTTGTACCTTTACTATCTTGCCTCTCAACTCCTCGTCACCCATGACTGGTTCAACGGGGGATGGTCGGACCCGACCTATAAACTAGAACTCTCCCGGCTCGGCTTCCCTACTCTTCAGGCATTGCTATATGGCACTCCGAACCCCTCCCAGTTGCCCATGGTCACAAGAGTAGTATTTTTAGCTTGGCGTACCGCTTTACGCCACATGCAATGGGATGGTAATCTCACACAACAAACTCCACTATGGCACGGCACCTGGCAGAAGGAGGTGGCAACACTCACCGGCTTCAGAACATGGGATAACATCAGGATCTCCCAATTAGGGGACATGTGATTAGGAACACACATACTCTCCTTCGCAAATCGACAGGAGTCATTTGCCCTTACATGCACCCAATTCTACAAATATCTCCAGATTCAGGCATGGCCTCCATAACCACATACGCGACACAGAACCCCTCCCGGAGTTTAATCCACTAGAAGCCAAAATCCTTATGGGTAACCTGGGACGCAGAGGTGTATCACAAATTTACCGCACCCTCATAATAAACTACCCCGACTCACTGAACCATTTCCGGCCCCAATGGGAGGGTTGGGTGGGTTCACTAGAAGAAGAGGACTGGTGCGATGCCCTGAGGGCTCCCCGGGAGCTCAACATCTCCTCCAAATTGCGGCTTATACAAACTTACTACGTCCATGTGGCGTACCACCCACTCTCACGTCTGTGCAGGGCTGGTATCCGGCCAGATGCCACCGGCCCCTGTTGGACAGCTAAGCCTGCAGACTTCTTCCACATGGTCTGGTCCTGTGTGACAATACAAACATACTGGGCAGCAGTAGCAAGAGAAATGGCAGAGGTGGAGGGATGGGCGGTTCCCCTCTCTCCCAACTTGATGCTTCGGGGAATAGCAGAGAGCGCCGGGGGCACCAGGGCTGAGAGGGCCTTCCTAGGTATGGCCTTTCTGGTTGCAAAGTGTGACATTGCAGCAAAGTGGCTGAATCCCTCTCCCCTACCATTGCAATGTGGCACCGCGGGTTGACTGGTGAGCCCAGCAGGAGAGGGGGTGTTTGAGGCAAGGGGCTGTCCCCAAAAGTATGGTTGTGTGTGGGGGAAGTGGCTGCACCTTTAACTTACTGTATTCAAACCGCAACTCTGGAGAGACTCAATGACCCATCTAGGTATATGTTCTAGCTCGCTTGGTTGTAACTTGTACATGTGATACTACATGCTTAACTTGTGCCTTGTTCTCGTTGGCCACATCGTGGCTGTTAAAACCCAATAAAATTGTTTATAAAAAAAAAGAAAATTTGTGGTAAAGGCTGTTCCCCCTGTCATGCTGTTGCTAATACTTTTCGTACTCGTTTGCCTCATTCCTATTGTCTTTTGTAGATTCGTACAATGAGATGTTCTGTGCCTTATTTCTTCTTATCAAGGACAATTGCTAATGCCTAGAAAGAATCAGACTACATTGCATTCTGAATATCACATTTTAATGTTGTTTTGCATTGCAGCCTCCAAGTTGCTTGTATGCTTAATTCTTGTATGATTAAATTCTTTTAGGAGACGAGGCCTCCCAGTCTCTATATTGTATTTGTGCAGTTTGATCCTGCAAGTGATTTACTTAAATCTGATTACTAATTTGTAATAAAATCCCCTTTGAAATTGGTCACTGATTCCTGGTCCTCATTGTGTGGCCAATTGGTTGCACAGTTCATTAAATCTGACAGTAAACGCTAACTCTCTTTCCCCTCAGTGTGATGAAGAAAGTTCCATCGGAGGTCCAAGTTAGCAAGCAAGTGAGTGTGTAAATGATCCAGTAAAGGAGGTACATCCTCAATAACCAGTGGGCCCAGAGATGCATGTGTAATCTGCTGGATCAAATCAGAGTGCATTGAAGTACTTGAAAACAAATTGTCTTTGAATATTGTTTTTCATTATTTTATGGGGGTTACTTTCTTTATTTTACCTTAATTGAATTACCTTTTGCAGCAGTTACCGGTCTGCCTCAGGCTAAGATTTGGATATGATGAAGCCTATCAATTCAGGAAAGAACCAGATCTTGGCTCAGGAGAAGAGATGCCCGAAAGAGGCACCTCAGTCCTTAGTGGACCAGTGTGTTTGTTTAGGGATGCAGGCAGCAGTTGGTTCATCAGAAGACCTGGCCATAACAGGCAATTTGCCACCTCTGCAGAGAGCTGAGCAAAGAGTCAGACGGATCATCAAACTTCGAGCAGTGAGGTCTTGCCTCGGAAGTTGCCAGGTGTTGGAAATGGCCCTTTTTGCAGGGTCACCCCTAAACTTTTTGCCTGCCTCCTGTATTTTTGCTGACCTGTTTCTGTTGGTTTTATGACTCTGGGCACTTTACCACTGCTGATCAGTGCTAAAGTGCATATGCTCTCCCTTTGTAAATATGAATATGTGAATTGGTATATCCCTGATTGGCTTATTTGGTTTACTAGTCCCTAGTAGTGTGGCCTGTGTGTGCCCAGGGCTGGTAAACCAAATGCTGCTGGTGGGCCTGCAGCACTGATGTGTGCCACCCACAGAAGCAGCTTGTAAAGTGTGTCTCAGACCTGCCACTGCAGTGTCTGTGTGCAGTCCAGAACTGCCATCTTGGCTGTGAAGTGCACCCACTTCCCAGCCCCTGAACCTTCCCTTGGCATCTTGTAAGTCACCCCTATGGTAGGGTGCATTGTATGTGTAAGGTAGGACATGCCTTGGTGTGTGTAGCATGTCCTGGTAGTGAATTATGCCCCATTTCGTTTTTCACTACTGTAAGGCTACCTGTTCCTCATAGGCTAGAATGGGCAGTTTGACTATTACATTCTATAGTCCTAACTGACCCCAGGAACATGGTAGAAAAACGAATTTAGTATGCCTGAGCTCAGAATATTAAAATACATCTTTTAGTGAAGTTTATTTTTATATTCTGGGTTTGAAAATACCACTTTTAGAAAGTAGGTATTTTCTTGCCTAAGCCTTCCAGTGTGCTCTGCTGTTATGTGTATTGGCTGTCTGGTTTTAGAGGGGCAGGGCAGGCTGAGTCAGACTTGGGTTGAATAGAGAGATCTGCATTTAGAGTGTGGGGAGGGGTGGCTCCTTGTCCTGAATAGGGCTGTGCCTGGCAAGGTGAATGCTGGCTCCACCTCCTACTGTGTGTCTGCTAGCAGACCCCCTCTTTCTGAAAGGAAGAATGCAGCCTGGTAAACAAAGTGCTCCAGGCCTGAGCAGAACTAGTTCTGGCTAGGTTCAGTGACTGGTAGCTTCAAAGATCAAAGGCTTTTGGGGTATAAATATCTGTGCTCAAGCCCCTACATTTTGTATTGCTTTTGGATCTGGAGAGGAAACTCTGTCCGTGCCACTGGAGGAATCTGCAGGAAGTGACTGTCCTTGTGCTTGTGTGTTGTTTCTTGCACTGGCCTGCAGCAGTGACCACTGGACCTTGAAGAAGAGGAAAAGGAACTTTTGAGAGAACTTTTATTTTTGTTACAGCAATTACCCAAGGGCTAGGAAAAGAGCTAGCCTCCTGCTGGAGTCTCAGGCACATCTGACTCCACCACCAACCTCCTGCTTCCTCCCTGCGAGTTCCAGGGCCTCTAGTTTTGCTTCAGAGAAAAGAGTGCTGGAAATCGTCGCTAACGCACGTTTGCGAGCCGCTGCAGCCGAGAGCGCTGGAAAAATCATCGCGCTGCTGTCGCTGGGTGCTCGCAACACGAAACCATCGCTAACGCCCCTTTGCGAGCCGCTGCAGCTGAGACGCGCTGGAAAAATCATCGCGCTGCTGTCGCCGAGCGCTCGCAACCCCTAAAGAAATCATCGCTTCAAGACATCGCTTTGCGGACGCCGTGCGTCCGCCATTTTCATCGCATCGCACCGGATTTCGTCGCTCCCTCGCGGAGCGTCATCTCTTCGCATCGCAACACAATCGCACAGCGCAACAGGATCGTCGCATCGACTTCTCCCTCGCGGCAAGAAAGTCATCGCATCGGCGGCCTAGCGTGCAGAAGTTGGTCGCAGTGTCTCCGCACGCATCACGCAGATCGGCGCATCATCCTCCCTTGCGGCAAGGATTTCAACGCATCGCCGGCCTCGCGTGCCGAGAATCATCGCTACCACTTCTTTGCGACATTTTGTTGGTTTTGCTACTAAACCCAGGTACTTTGTGAGAGAAAGGGTCGCAGAGACCACTGCTTTGAATTTGAACCTTATTTTTGCAACCTTTGAACTATTTTTTGACAGTCCTTCAACAGCCATCCTATTTTTGACAGTCTTATGAGAGAAAGGGTCGCAGAGACCACTGCCTTGAATTTGAACCTTATTTTTGCAACCTCTGAACGAGAAAGGGGCGCAGAGACCCCTGCCTTGAATTTGAACCTTATTCTTGCAACCTTTGAACTATCTTTGACAGCCCTTCAACAGCTATCCTATTTTTGACAGTATTGTGGCTTTTACAGTTATTGGTCTTGTGATAAATCTGCCTTTATATAAAGATACTTATTTTTTATAACTACTTGTGTGGTGTCCCTCTGTAGTGTTCCTCACTGTGTTACTGTGTATGGTCATAAATGCTTCACACCCTGCCTCTGAGATAAGCCTACCTGCTCGTGCTACGTTACCACAGGGTTGAGCAGGGGTATTAAAGAGGGTAGCCCTCTCACTCTGACTTAGGAAGAAGGGTCCCTACTTGGACAGTGGCCAGCCATTGCCAACTAGAGACCCCCATTTCTAACATTGGTGGTCAGCGGTGAGGATCTGGACTTGCATTTATGATCGCATACAATAATTATAGTGTACACTACTAGTGAGTGCAGACCATAACGTACCGCATACATTTTTTGAGAGTTTTTTTGGGATCCTATATTGTAATTGATATTGCCGGTGATTTTTCACCCGCACACATTTCCTGAGAGTTTTTGGGATCCTATATTGTGATTGATATTGCCGGTGATTTTTCACCCGCGCCCATTTTTTGAGAGTTTTTGGATCCCATATTGTAATTGATATTGCCGGTGATTTTTCACCTGCGCACATTTTTGAGAGTTTTTGGATCCCATATTGTAATTGATATTGCCGGTGATTTTTCACCCGCACACATTTCTGAGAGTTTTTTGGATCCTATATTGTGATTGATATTGCCGGTGATTTTTCACCCGCATACATTTTTTGGAGAAGTTTTCTTCTATCTTTTATTGATATTGCCCATGATTGTTACAATGGGCAAGCCTATGTTTTATTGATATTGCCGGTGATAGTACCCGCATACCTTTTTGAGAATTGTTGGATCCTATATTGTGATTGATATTGCCGGTGATTTTTTACCCGCATACATTTTCTTGAGAAGTTTTCGTCTATCTTTTATTGATATTGCCCGTGATTGTTACAATGGGCAAGCCTATTGTTTATTGATATTGCCGGTGATAGTACCCGCATACATTTTTGAAAGTTTTTGGATCCTATATTGTGATTGATATTGCCGGTGATTTTTTACCCGCATACATTTTCTTGAGAAGTTTTCTTCTATCTGTTATTGATATTGCCCGTGATTGTTACAACGGGCAAGCCTATTTGTTTTATTATTGATATTGCCAGATATTGCTACAATGGGTCTTGCTGAAATGAGACCTACCTTTTATATAGATGATCTGTTAACCTACAGTCTAGAGGAGTTAAGGGGGTTCTGTGAGGAGAAGGGCTTAGCAGTGAGTAGGAAGGAGACTCAGCTATCCCTGCAGACATCCCTGAGACTTTTGCAACAAGACAGATGGAGATTCTTGGAGTCCCAGTACACCTACCAAGAGGGTAGTTGGTCTGAGGGTGGCTCTGGAGAGTCTGAAGAGGAGGAAGACAGTGTTATGGAATATCTCATAGGTGGGGAGTTCCTTGATGAGTCTAGTGCCTATGGTAGTGCCAGATTCCCCTCAGGGTCCCCAGAGGAGTTGGTGGACAGGCGGGAAGGTCCCATAGGTAGGGAGTCCCTTGCTGGATCTAGTGCACAGGGTAGCACCCAATCCCCTTCATGGTCCCCAGAGGAGTTGGGCAGACAGAGGGAGAGGGAGTACCAGCTGGAATTGGAGAGGCTCCAAATAGAGATTGCCCAGCTGGAGGCGCACCTAGCGCAGATAGCAGAAAAGGAGAAGTTAGCTCAAGAGGGTAGGTTACCCCTGGAGCGCAGTTTTAATTGTCTGGATTCCCCAGAGAGGGTGGGGTCCAGTGGTGGCAGCAAAATTGAAGTATATAGTGATGACAGTGTAGTACACCCACCCAGAGATGTAGCACCTGACTTGAAGGAGGGGGTTGATCTACACCAGGGGATTCAAGGATATGAGGTAGCTCCATTAATATGCAGTGTCCCTGAGGTGGATTGGGGAACTAGCGCAGGGGCCCATAGTCCTAGTGAAAGGAGGGAGACTCTACCGACTCTGGATGAGAGGTGCCGGGAGAGGGGTTCCCCCGTGGTTGAAGTCCTGGTGTAGGAGTGTGAGGACCGCCCAGAAGAGTGTGGGTTGAGTGATAGAGACAGTCAGTTAATGTCTCGCCCATTTCAAGAGAGTGGTGTGGGGTACGTATGTGAGACACTGGATTGTGAGGTAAAGGTTAGCACCTGCGTGGAACTGTGTAATCCAATTGTGGGAGAGCATATTGTGAGTTCCTATTTTCCAGAGCTAAACCAACATGTGTTAGAGTGCGAGTTCTCTGATCCTAGGGAACTTGCGCAGGAGGCAGACCTCTGGGTGAGTACCAGAGGCTCTGTAGAGGTATTGGGGAATGACCATAAGAGGAGTGGTTCAGATGTCTTCCAACCCAGAGTGGTGGGAAAGGTTAGGAGTGTTACAGCTGGGTCCCCTTGTTGTGAGGAGGTTGTAGGGCCTCACATCCTGTCTCGTGGGAGCAGGAGTGAGACTGGGATAGGTCCCGAAGTGCCCCAACCTCAGTCTCCAGGACTGGATGGTTCCATGAGGGAACACCAGGTAGGGAGCCTAGTCTGTCCGGATGGACCGTCCATTGTGGGGGTCCCCCGTGTTAGGTGAGCTGGGAGTGCCTGTAATCAGACCTCCAGCAGTTCTAGTGTCTGGCAGTACCGCTCCAGTTGGGAGGGTGCAGAAGGCCAGAGTGAGGGGTGAGGGGGGAAAGAGTCCCCAGTGGAAGAACCAGTGGGTCAGGGGCCAGCCAGAAGGGCTGAGCCTCATAGGATTGGCCATGGTGACGCCACTTCTGTCCTGGGGCATCTTCACGCACTGTCAGAGGGACAGGAGGTCGTGAGCCCTGTGCCAGGCAGACTGTCACACGACACGCTAGGTATGTGTCACCCTCAGGAAGCCCTGGTTGGCCAGGCAGTTGTTCAACCACAGGGGTTGGTCCCTGGGATGGTAAGTCAGGTCCAGGTGTTGTCTGACCTGGAGGGAGGGACCACTGTAAGCAGTGTCCCGGCCATTTTTTTTCTAAGAGCACCACTCCAGGTGGGAGGGTGCAGTATGCTGGAAGGGGGTGCAGAGGGAGGGAGTCCTCGCCTCTGACCCCGGTGCAACCTAAGGGTTTTTTCAGGTTGGTAGATCAGTTGCAGGGTCCAAGCCCTGAACTGGTGGAGGGGTGTGTTTTCCTTGAGGGGGCCTGTGTGCTCCCCAGGAAGTCCTGGTGTGCCAGGCAGACTGTCGCACAACTCTAGAGGAGTGTGCTTTCCTTGGGGGAATTGGTGTACTCCCCAGAAGTCCTGGGTTGCCAGGCACAGGCCCAGCCTAAGGGTACAGACCCTAGGTTGGGGGCCAGGTTCAGGGTGTCCCCCCTGATCTGGAGGAAGGGGCAACTGCTAACAGTGCCCCTCCCGGTTTGTGTTATGGAGGCACCTCTCCAGGTGGGAGGGTGCCGGGCCCCAGTAAAGGGGGCGGGGAGAGGGCAGCCTCACCCCTGACCTCCGCCCAGTCTAAGGGTACAGACCCTATGCTGGGATACCAGTTGCAGGATAGAACCCCTGAACTGGTGGGCGAATTATGCAGGACACCTGCCTCAGGTGCCCTGACAATTCTGGAGGGGGTACCGCTCCAAGTGGGAGGGTACCGAGCCCCAAAGAGAAGGACCGGGTGTGGGGGAGCCCACCCCAGTCGCTGGCCCCGCCGTTGGGTACAGGCCCAGGGCTGGTGGGTCAGTGTCAGGACGCGTTGCCTGACCTGACAGGAGGGAGAGTGGACAAAAGGTGCCAGACACCTGGGGTTACTGCCCCGCACTCTCTGATGCCACAAAAGTTTGAGAGCCCTGAGAGGTATAGGGCTTGGATTTTATCACTGACTACTGTCAGTGACTACTGGGGCTTGTTGTTTATCTGTTGGGACACACCTGGGGGCCAGTTAAGGTTAGATGCGGCACAGGTGGTATCCACAGGTGAGGGGAAGAGTTCCCCATTGGTTATCTTAGTGGGCCCTAGGAGTGTGGACAGAGGGATCCACCAGGGTTCAGATTGGAGTAGAGCTGCCATATGCCCCTGCAGTTGCGGGCCAGTTCCGTGTTCTATCGCCCGAAGCAGGGAAGCCCATCAAAGTAGTGATTGGTCTACCCTGCGTTTTGGCTGGAAGGGGGTTGTGTTGGAAATGGCCCTTTTTGCAGGGTCACCCCTAAACTTTTTGCCTGCCTCCTGTATTTTTGCTGACCTGTTTCTGTTGGTTTTATGACTCTGGGCACTTTACCACTGCTGATCAGTGCTAAAGTGCATATGCTCTCCCTTTGTAAATATGACTATGTGAATTGGTATATCCCTGATTGGCTTATTTGGTTTACCTGTTAGTCCCTAGTAGTGTGGCCTGTGTGTGCCCAGGGCTGGTAAACCAAATGCTGCTGGTGGGCCTGCAGCACTGATGTGTGCCACCCACAGAAGCAGCTTGTAAAGTGTGTCTCAGACCTGCCACTGCAGTGTCTGTGTGCAGTCCAGAACTGCCAGCTTGGCTGTGAAGTGCACCCACTTCCCAGCCCCTGAACCTTCCCTTGGCATCTTGTAAGTCACCCCTATGGTAGGGTGCATTGTATGTGTAAGGTAGGTAGGACATGCCTTGGTGTGTGTAGCATGTCCTGGTAGTGAATTATGCCCCATTTCGTTTTTCACTACTGTAAGGCTACCTGTTCCTCATAGGCTAGAATGGGCAGTGTGACTATTACATTCTATAGTCCTAACTGACCCCAGGAACATGGTAGAAAAACGAATTTAGTATGCCTGAGCTCAGAATATTAAAATACATCTTTTAGTGAAGTTTATTTTTATATTCTGGGTTTGAAAATACCACTTTTAGAAAGTAGGTATTTTCTTGCCTAAGCCTTCCAGTGTGCTCTGCTGTTATGTGTATTGGCTGTCTGGTTTTAGAGGGGCAGGGCAGGCTAAGTCAGACTTGGGTTGAATAGAGAGATCTGCATTTAGAGTGTGGGGAGGGGTGGCTCCTTGACCTGAATAGGGCTGTGCCTGGCAAGGTGAATGCTGGCTCCACCTCCTACTGTGTGTCTGCTAGCAGACCCCTCTTTCTGAAAGGAAGAATGCAGCCTGGTAAACAAAGTGCTCCAGGCCTGAGCAGAACTGGTTCTGGCTAGGTTCAGTGACTGGTAGCTTCAAAGATCAAAGGCTTTTGGGGTATAAATATCTGTGCTCAAGCCCCTACATTTTGTATTGCTTTTGGATCTGGAGAGGAAACTCTGTCCGTGCCACTGGAGGAATCTGCAGGAAGTGACTGTCCTTGTGCTTGTGTGTTGTTTCTTGCACTGGCCTGCAGCAGTGACCACTGGACCTTGAAGAAGAGGAAAAGGAACTTTTGAGAGAACTTTTATTTTTGTTACAGCAATTACCCAAGGGCTAGGAAAAGAGCTAGCCTCCTGCTGGAGTCTCAGGCACATCTGACTCCACCACCAACCTCCTGCTTCCTCCCTGCGAGGATTGCTATCTGCTGATGAGGCTCCTGTGAGTTCCAGGGCCTCTAGTTTTGCTTCAGAGAAAAGAGTGCTGGAAATCGTCGCTAACGCACGTTTGCGAGCCGCTGCAGCCGAGAGCGCTGGAAAAATCATCGCGCTGCTGCCGCTGGGTGCTCGCAACACGAAACCATCGCTAACGCCCCTTTGCGAGCCGCTGCAGCTGAGACGCGCTGGAAAAATCATCGCGCTGCTGTCGCCGAGCGCTCGCAACCCCTAAAGAAATCATCGCTTCAAGACATCGCTTTGCGGACGCCGTGCGTCCGCCATTTTCATCGCATCGCACCGGATTTCGTCGCTCCCTCGCGGAGCGTCATCTCTTCGCATCGCAACACAATCGCACAGCGCAACAGGATCGTCGCATCGACTTCTCCCTCGCGGCAAGAAAGTCATCGCATCGGCGGCCTAGCGTGCAGAAGTTGGTCGCAGTGTCTCCGCACGCATCACGCAGATCGGCGCATCATCCTCCCTTGCGGCAAGGATTTCAACGCATCGCCGGCCTCGCGTGCCGAGAATCATCGCTACCACTTCTTTGCGACATTTTGTTGGTTTTGCTACTAAACCCAGGTACTTTGTGAGAGAAAGGGTCGCAGAGACCACTGCTTTGAATTTGAACCTTATTTTTGCAACCTTTGAACTATTTTTTGACAGTCCTTCAACAGCCATCCTATTTTTGACAGTCTTATGAGAGAAAGGGTCGCAGAGACCACTGCCTTGAATTTGAACCTTATTTTTGCAACCTCTGAACGAGAAAGGGGCGCAGAGACCCCTGCCTTGAATTTGAACCTTATTCTTGCAACCTTTGAACTATCTTTGACAGCCCTTCAACAGCTATCCTATTTTTGACAGTATTGTGGCTTTTACAGTTATTGGTCTTGTGATAAATCTGCCTTTATATAAAGATACTTATTTTTTATAACTACTTGTGTGGTGTCCCTCTGTAGTGTTCCTCACTGTGTTACTGTGTATGGTCATAAATGCTTCACACCCTGCCTCTGAGATAAGCCTACCTGCTCGTGCTACGTTACCACAGGGTTGAGCAGGGGTATTAAAGAGGGTAGCCCTCTCACTCTGACTTAGGAAGAAGGGTCCCTACTTGGACAGTGGCCAGCCATTGCCAACTAGAGACCCCCATTTCTACCACCAGGCATCAAGAGAAGGTAGAGACATGGGACTGCATTGTTAAAGAGGAGCATGATATCGGCTTGTAAGAGCATGTGGGAGTAGACCTACCTTGATCGCCATTGTTGTGCATACCCATTGCACTTCTCACAGTCCAAATAGCCACACAGGAAGTACGACAACTCTACAGTGGTAAAGGTTACTCGTGAGCCTGGGACCACACACTATATATTCTCTTCTGACATTACAGAAACACAATGCAGCTATATAAGTACAGGGGGGAAATAATAGCTACCTCTGTCTTTGATGCCACCATGTAAAAGGGGCCAGCTAGTAGAAGGGCTGTAAGTGGAAGAAGTAGGCTTACCAACGTAGAAGAGAGATTTGGCATTCACTGCTATCATGCATGTGGTTTGTGCAAGGTCGTCTTTGTTTGAGGGTGTTGGTGGAAGTGAATTGAATACAGGACGGACTATCTGGGTTCCTAATATCTACCATGAAAGTGACAAATCCTCCTTGAAATTCCCCCCTGGGTCTTGGTAAAAAAGCAGGGTGGGATGACCTGCCATCCTTGGCTTAGTTTCCCCCCTAACCTTTTGCCTTCAGACCTCCTGTTTTTGATGACTTCCTTTTACTGGACATAGGATTCTGCACAGCTTACCACTGTTAACAGGTGCTAAAGTGCTTTAAAGTGCTTGTGCTCTCTCATTAAAACATGTTAGATTGGCTTATACCCAACTGGCATATTTGATTTACCTGTAAGTCCTTAGTAAAGTGGCACTGCCTGTGCCCAGGTCCTGTAAATGAAATGCTACTAATGGGCCCAAAGCACTGATTGTGCCCCCCACCCAAAACATGTCTCAGGCCTGCCATTGCAGCCTGTGCAGTTTTTAACTGCCATGCCAACATGGCAAAGTAAACCCTTTGCCAGGCCTAAACCTTCATTTGTAATTCACATGCCACCCCTAGGGTAGGCCCTGGACAACCCAGAGGGCAGGGTGCAATGTGTTAAAAAGTAGAACATGTACTTTTAAGTGTGACATATCCTGGTAGTGAAAAACTCTTACATTAGTTTCTCACTACGGTAAGGCTTACCTTTCCTATAGCATAACATTGGAGATAGCTTATTATATTTTATAAGTGTCATTTCAAAATGGGACCAGGTAACCATTTCATGTTTGCTGTCTTCTGAAATTGTATTTTAAAATCCTAACTTACAGTGAAGTCCGGTGTTAAATTACAGTCTTAAAAGTGCCACTTTTACAAAGTTGGCATTTTCTTGCTTAAGCCATTTGGTGCCTGCAGCCTGACTCTGGGTCACATGATTGGGTGTGGGTGACAGTTGGGCTTTGTGTATTCCTCCTAGACAGCCACACACAAAGGGGGGCTTAGGTGTGACTGGATGGGCCATCCCTGGCAGAATGGGAAGGAGGAGCTGGGCCTTGCCCCACTTACACTTGAATAGGCTTTGTCCTGTCTCCACACAAAGGGCTGCATACCCCCTATAGTTCGTCTGGAGCCAGAACCAGGAAAGTAGGGCTCCTGTGCACTTCAAAGGTATGCCTCTAGAAGCTTCTCCCCATTTCAAACAAAAACTGGGTATAAATACCTGACCTCAGACATCAACTCTTCAATACATTTCTGGACCTGTGGATACTCTGACAGGAAGAAGGACTGCTGTGCTATTGAAAGGACTGCCACCCTGCTGGACTGCTGCTCTGAAGCACTTCTTCCTTGCTGTGCTGACCTGCTGCCCTCTTGCCTGACTGAGGACTGGACCTGCATCTCTTGAACCCAGAACCCAGAGTGACTCCAAGGGCTAGTTGGTTGAACTCCTGATCTGAAGCCTCAGGGACATAACAGGCTTCCAACATCTTTGCACCTGCACCTGGACTCTGCCATATGTGAGTGTACCCTGCCAAGTGGTGCCACCCCAGTCCTGGACATTAGGAAGGGGGCTCAAGGTGCTTTGCCAGCCTCTATCAATACAGTAAAACCGATGCATCACCAATGTTGCATCGGCACAACTCCGACCAGAACTGACACATCTCTGCTGCTGCATGGATTGGACCCCTCGCAAACACCCTCATCGTCACCCCAACGCCTTAAAAACTACCACTGTATGGCGCATTGCTAGCGCAGGCCTTCACATTCCTTGTCCACGCCAGCCTTGACAACATCGTAGCTCGCAGCCTCGCAGCTCTTTGGATCTGACGCACTGCCCCGACTGCACGCCGCATGCTCAAATCCTGACCACATCACAACGGGATCCTCGACGATGATGCTGATCCTCTCCTCACAGCATCTTAGAAACGATGCAACGCTTCGGCTGCGCAACATATATTTGACGCAGATCCTCACAACACGCTGCAGACCAGGATTTAGATCAATGGGCCTAACTGGGTCCCTGGAGTTGGACCACGCTCCATCGCGGTCGACCTGAATTTGTGACTTTGTGCTGGGCCGGTGCGACCAGTTACCCACAGTTGGCGCTTTGTGCTTTTTGTCGCTATTTTCACTAAAATCTTTAAAATTGTATATATCTGGTTCTACTCATTGGACTTTTGTTGTTTTGGTCAGGTTTCATTTATTAAAGAATGTTCTATTTTTCTAACTTGGTGTGAGATACTTTTTGTGTGGTGTTTTCACTTTATTACTGTTTGGAGTGTTGCACAAATACTTTACACATTGCCTCTAAGTTAAGCCTGACTGCTCGGTGGCAAACTACCAGAGGGTTGAGCACAGGTTAATTTAGAGTTGGCTTGTGCCTCACCCTGACAAGGATTGTGGTTGATGCTAGACCAGGGCTCACACCATAGTCAACCAAAACCTAAATTTCTCACATTGGTGATCAGCGGTGAGGATTTGGACTTGTGTTGGTAGAGTTCCATGTAGTATTTTGGTGTACACTACCCCATATGTGAGACCAATTCGAATTTTAAATTCTCCTTGATTGGCCTTTTTGATTTTTGTAAATTCTCTCCCTGACTGTTGTGCTGAGACCACACCTGCAAGAATGGAGTTTGAGCTGGCCAACATGGATACAAAGGAGTTCTGCAAGGAGAGAGGATTTTGAGCTAAGAGCGCCACGAGGAAGGTTGAGCTCCAAAAGGCGCCCAGGGCCTGGGCAGAAGCCAATCATTCACTGGTTGAAGCCACAGGAGAGGATAATGAGATTGAAGGGCCTGGAGAGGAGGACCTTCCTGTGATTCCTCCTGTAGTTGAGGGGGATGACTTGACCCCTGAAGTGGAGCTTCCTGCTAGGCCAGGCAGCTGTCTCTCTTCCTTGCAGCCTATCCCCAGAGGAGCTGGCGGAGAGGAGGGAGGAGACTGAATTCAAACTGAAGATGACCCAGTTAAGGATGGAGGAAAGGAAACTAGCCACGGAGGAGAAAAAGGCCGAGAGAGGCTTGGAGGAGAAAAAACTGTTACTGGTTAACGAACCGATTCTGAAGGAGCTAGACCTCAAGGCTAGGCAAGCAAATTCCAGCAGTGATGATGGCAGCATTTCTACAGTGCCCTCTGGAGACAAGAGGGTCCATATTCCCAAAGGTATGGTGCCTGACTTTGTTGTGGGGGAACACATTGACAAGTGCTTCTAGGCTTATGAGATTGCTTTACAGATGCACAGGATCCCCGAGGGGGATTGGGAGTCTAGTCTGTGGAAGCATATCCCTAGCAAAGGGAGGGAAACCCTATTGGCCCTAGAGGTGGGGGTGCCGGATGAGGTATCCCCCCTTGAAGGAAGCTCTTGTCAGAAAGTATTGTCTAACCCCAGAGTAGTATAGGCAGAAGTTTTTTGGACAGCCAGAAGCTGCACCAGAAGACTGGGTGGATTGCATAGATTCTTTTTGCAAGGTACTGAATGGTTGGGTGAAGGGCAGTGAACTAAAGAATTATAAGGGGCTGTACAATCTGGTTGCAAAGAAGCACATGTTCAATCTTTGTTTTGCAGATCTGTGCCAACACTTTATTGACAGTATCACTGACCCCATGAAGCTTGCTAAGTAGGCGGAGTGCTGAGTCAGCAGCAGGGTCCACAATAAAGTGTCTGGGGGAGATCACCACAACGGGGGGACAGGGTTCCCACCAGAAGAAGGAGGTGGAGTTCAAGTCACACTTGGAGATGTTAGGGTTGCCTGAGTGGCTGTGCCAGACCACATGGTCTATGGCCGCCTGAGAAGGTAGTCAGAAAGACCTGGAAGAATGGCACAGGTGTCTGCCAAAAAGAGGAAGGGCAAGGGCTGTGGGAAACCCACTCCTGAAACTCCCCCGGTCCGGGAGGAGGCTAAACCTTAGGGGGATGCCCTGGAGCCTACAGTGGAGGATTTTGCTGCTCTGGGGAACATACCTGAGCTGGCCAACTGGCAGTAGGAAGGTGGTCCCACCAGGGAGGACTTCTGCCCTACTCTTCAGGGCCTAAGGCGGCAGGCCGAGGCCCAGGTAGCTGGCAACACCTTTGGTGATCACCTGATTTACCGGGAGAATGGTCTCCTGTATAGGGAGCCTAAGGTTCCTGAGCCTGGGGCAACATGTGTGCTGGTGGTCCCCCAGTGCTACAGGGCCTTCCTACTGGAGTTGGCTCATGATGTACCCCTAGCAGGTCATTTGGGGTAGGACAAGACCTTTGACAGGCTTGTCACCCAATTTTATTGGCCTCAAATTGGAGGGCCTCAGATGCTTTCTGCAGGTACTGTCCTACCTGTCAGGTCAGTGGCAATTCAGGAAGGAAGTGCAAGGCTCCCCTACAGCCATTTCCTGTCATTGGCACCCCCTTTCAAAGGGTGGGCATCAACATTATTTGGCCTCTGGTATTGTTAGAACATGCCAGCCGGTACACGGAGACTCAGAGGGGCGGTGACTGCCCCCGCGGTGGCCAGAGCACTGATGGGGATGTTTACCCATGTGAGGTTTCCCCAAGGAAGTGGTGTCAGACTGTGGGACCAACTTCATGTCGATGTACATGAAGGCCATGTGGAAGGAGTCTGGAGTAACCTACACGTTCTCTACTCCTTACCACCCTCAAACTAATTGGCTTGTTGATAGGTTCAGCAAGACCATCAAAGGAATGATCATAGGCCTGTCAGAGCCCTTGAATAAGAAGTGGGTCATCCTCTTGCCATGCCTTTTGGTAGCATACTGGGAGGTGCCTCAGAGGGGGGTTGGCTTTAGCCCCTTTGAGATCCTGTATGGGCACTCAGTGCGAGGACCTCTCAGTCTGGTTAAGAAGGGGTGGGAGCAATCTCCCAGGAAGGCCTCCCAGGCAGTGGTCAGCTACATGCTAGCACTCCAGACCAAGATGAAGCACTTCTGGAAGAAAGCTAAGGCAATTCTAAAAGCCAGCCAGGAGGTCATGAAACAGTGGGATGACCAGAAGGCCTCTCTGGTCAGTTTTCAGCCTGGCCAAAAAGTCTGGGTGATGGAGCCTGTGAAAACAGTTGGTCTGGGCCTTATGAGGTGAAGGAGCGTAAGAGTGAGGTCACCTACCTGGTGTACCTCAAGACTCCTGGGAACCCTTTAAGGGTCCTTCAGGTCAATTGCCTCAAACCCCACTTTGTGAGGTCGGAGTTAGCCATGCTCCTGATCATGGAAAATGGATTGGAGGAGTAGAGTGAACTTCTCCCCAATCTCCTTTCTTACAAGGACCAGGATGGGTAAGTAGAGGGTGTCAGCCTCTCCTTTACACTGACCATAGAACAACAGAGAGGCTGCCGCCAATTGTTGGGGCAGTTTGCCTCTTTATTCTTCCTTACCCCAAGGCTCACTACATGGTGTACCCATGATTTTGACACTGGGAGCAGCACACCGGTGAAGAGTAAAATCTACTGGTTGTATGATAAGGTGAGAGGCAGCATTAAGGAGGAGGTCTCCAAGCTGCTGAAGATAGGGGTTATTGAGCCCTCAAACTGCCCTTGGTCCAGCCCAGTGGAGTTGGTCTCCAAGGCTGCCCCTCCAAGTGCCACCCCTGAACTTAGGTTCTGTGTGGATTACTGGCAGTCCAATGCTGTCACCAAGACTGATGCATACCTCATCCCCAGAGCTGATGAGCTCATAGACTGTGTAGTAAGCTGGCTCTGTATATGTTATTGCCACCAGGTGGTAATACCGTGCACAGAGTCCAGGGGTTCCCCAAAAGTGTACAAGGCTCAATGTAAAACCCAAAGTGCTCTATTTGTAGTAGTGTGGTCGAGCAGCCTTAGGCCTAACACAGAGGAGTGTAAGACATTTATAGCACACCAGTGATCAATAATGGACACACGACTCAAGAAGGAGATCCAGACCAATTTAAGAAAACTTTACTTTGTTTATACTTTATATTAAGACCAATGTCTTTTGGTAAGTACAATTCTCATTAATAATACTTTTTGGGGTTCAGAAGTTTGACAGTGCAAATTTCAGAATAGTTCAATATTAACCTGTGGTGTAACAGATACATATGCCACTTACAGTTGCAGTCCAGGCTTAAGTTGTCTCAGGCCAACACTGCGGGCAATGTCGGCTGCGGGGGACTGGGGGCACCCCAGATGTGCGGGATTCAGTATCTATGCAGAGGCGGTCGATACCGGCAATGAGATTTGCCCTCGCGGTCCGCAGAGAGCAATGAGGCGGGTTAGTTTTTAGCAGACCGCCAACACGGTTACTGTCGCGGTTGCTGGCGGTGGGCTGCTGTCGATCGGAGAGAGAAGTTCTGTCGTCGTTACACCGTCATGGGGAGGTCGTGGTCGGGCAGTGCAAGAGGGACAGAAGGAGGCTGGCAGGGCCATGTGCAGGAGGGTACGGGCTCTCGGGCACAGGGCTGGGTACAGCTCAGGTTGTGGGGCCGAGAGGATCACTCGAGGTCGTGGTGGCCGTCCTGCTGCAAGGTGTTCTTCTGACCAGGAGGAGTTAAGTTGACATGAGTGCTGGTCCTCTACCACCGCGGTCAAGGGGTTCTTTGGTAGCAGTGAGTTGCGTCGACCCAAGGGTCGGTCCACACCACTGCGGTTCTAGTACCGACGGATGTCAGGGACTAGAGCCTCTAGTCCGAAGGGAGGTTCTTGGCACTTTGGTGAAAGTTGAAAGGTCTCTGAGGTTTCTTGGAGGCCTTGCAAAGTTTCTGGAAGAACAGCAGGTCCAGTGGTCGAACCAATTGCAGGTGGCGGGGTTCTTGCCGGGTTTTGTCTGCAGCGGTTCAGTTCCTGGTCCGGCAGCGGTTGTCTTCTATCTTCTTCTTTGGTCCGATGAATCTGAGGGTCAGGTCTGGGGAAGCCATCTAAATACCAAATTTAGGAGGCGTTTTAGGGGAGTAGCAGGTAGGGCCAATAGGCACCTTACCTGGGGTGACCACACCCTCTATTATGCTACCTTCCTGTGGGAGGAGGCATAGACCTAGCCCTGATTGGAGGGGTCCCCAATCTTCAAGAAGTTGAGCTTCACCTTGCTTCCTCCACCTTAGGGGTGGGGTTGGCAGAGGTGGGCACGCCTCCTATCTTTTTTAATGTTCCTGTCGGTTTTCCTACCCAAAGTGGGGGTGTAAACCAGGGGCTGCCATCTGCTGCTAGCAGCAGAGGCTGGGGGTCGCATTACAAAGGCAGCAGGCCTTTGAAGCTTCCCTTCTTCAAGCACGCCCATCCTAGGGGAGGAGGCATGACACCTCTGCCTAGGATGTGCATTGTTTCTGATCCCAGAGAGCAGGGGCTCTCTACCCACAGGTCCAGAAACATGTCTGGTGGTGGCTGGCTGCCTACACCATCAAACAAAGACAACCTTGCACAAACCACACCAGAGTTGGTAGGGATTCAGGGGGCACCTCTGAGATGCCTTCTGGGTAGATGGTCCAATAAATCCCACACTGGCATCAGTGTGGATTTACTGAAAGGAGTTGTTTGGTACCAAGCACAGTGAAGTCATCATGCTGCTGTGGAACTTGAGTTGTCGAGTTGACAGCCCATGTACTCTCTATGGCTTCACTGGCACTTACAATATTCGGAAATGGTGCCCAATATTGTAGGGGCATATCTGCTCATGCAGATACGCCCTCACCTGTAGTAAAGTGCACCCTGCCTTAGGACTGTGAGGCCTGCTAGAGGAGTGACTTACCTATGCTGCCAGGCAGTGCTAGCTGGAATGGCACAGAGGCGGGGTGCCATGTAAACTTTCTCGTTTTCTCCCTCTCAGGGGCATGCAGGCGCAAGGGCAGAGGCATGGTCCCAGTGAGGGGGTTCCCAAGGGACCCTCTTCAGCTCTCAGGCCCTAGGTACCCAGGGTACCATTTACTAGGGACTTACAGGAGGCAGAAGTACCAATTGGGAGTTTGTTTTAGGGAAGAAGCACAAGGGATCTTGTTGGCAGGGACCTGCGCACTACATTTGAAACCACATTAAAACCAGACAAAAAGTGAGGGCTAACCATGCAACAAAACATTTATTCACAGACTGGTTGGGAGCTGCTAAGTTCCTCACGTAGGTACTGGTAGGCTGCTTAACTGAGGGGGCTAAAGAGAGGTCTGCTTTCTCTACCCCGGAAGGGCACCTCTATTTCTGGGTAATGCCCTTTGGGTTGAAGAACGCCCCTGCTACATTCCTGAGGTTGGTCAATCAGTTACTGACTGGGTTGGAGAACTTCAGTGCCGCCTATCTAGACGACATTGTGGTCTTCAGGTCTAGCTGGGGGGGACCATTTGTGCCACCTTAGAAAAGTGCTTCAGGCTCTGCAGAGGCTAGCAAGGCCATTAAGTGCCAGATAGGGCAGGGATCAGTAGTCTACTTTGGTCACCAAATGGGAGGAGGCAAAGTGCAGCCCCTCCAGGCCATGATTGAAACCATCCTGGCTTGGAACCCCCCTCGACCAAGACAGGGGTGAGAGCCTTCTTAGGCCTCACTAGCTGGTAAAGGAGATTTGTCAAGGGGTATGACACCATTGTTGTACCCTTGACAGAACTGACTTCCAAAAAGCAGCCCCATCAGGTGATCTGGACAGAGACGTGCCAGAATGCTTTTGAAATCCTGAAAGAAGCCATGTGCTCAACACCTGTGGCCAAGGTCCCTGACTTCTCCAAAGAATTAATTGTCCAGAGGGATGACTCAGAGTATGGCATAAGGGCCGTTCTTTCACAGCTAAATGAAGAGGGCCTGGATCAACCAGTAACCTTTATGAGTAGGGGGTTACTTTGTCGGGAACAGAGGTGGAGCGTAATAGAGAGGAAAGCCTTTGCAGTAGTCTGTGCACTGAAGAAGCTGAGACCATACCTGTTTGGTGCTCACTTTCAGGTTGAGGCAAACCACAGATTCCTCAGATGGCTAATGCAGATGAGGGGTGAGAATCCTAAACTGTTGAGATGGTCCATCTCCCTACAGGAAATGGACATTATGGTAGAAAACTGTCCTGGAACAGACCACGCCAATACTGATGGTCTCTCCAGGTTTTTATGCCTTAGTGAGAAAGCTCCCAAGGGGTTGGTTAGTTCTCCTCACTTTCAGCTGGAGGGGACATGTGTTAGACTTGGCACCCTTGGCGTGGTTCCCCCCTAACGTTTTGCCTTCAGACCTCCTTTTTTTGCTGACTTAGGTTTTGCTGGCCTTAGGACTCTAGGCACTTTACCACTGCTAACCAGTGCTAAAATGCTTCTGCTCTCTCCTTAAAACATGTTAGGTTGGCTTATACCCAATTGGCATATTTAATGTACTTGTAAGTCCCTAGTAAAGTGGCATTACATGTGCGCAAGGCATGTAAATTAAATTCTACTAGTGGACCTGCAGCACTGATTGCGCCACCCACTAAAGTAGCACTTTGAACATGGATCAGGCCTGCCATTGCAGCCTGTGTGTGTGCAGTTTTAAACTGCCATGTCGACCTTGCACAGTAAACCCTTTGTGAGGCTCAAACTGTCCTTTTATTACATATAGATCACCACTAGGCTAGGTCCTGGACATCCAATAGAGCAGGGTGCAATGTATTTAAAAAGTAGGGCAAGTACTTTTAAGTTTTACATGTCCTGGTAGTGAAAAACAAATGTAAGAGTTTTTCACTACTGCAAGGCCTTCCTCTCCCATAGGATAACATTGGAGTTACCTTATTACATTTTATAAGTGTAATTTCAAAATGGGACCAGGTAAATATTTTTTATGTTTGGTGTCTCTGGAATTGTAATTTAAAATCCTAAATTATGGTGAAGTCTGATTTTAAAATACAAGTTTGAAAGTGCCACTCTTAGAAAGCTGACATTTTCATGCCTTAGCCATTGGGTGCATGCAGCTTGTCTCTAGGTTACATGACTGGGTATGGGTGACAGTAGGGCTTTGTGCATTCCTCCTAGACAGCCACACACAATCGGTAGCTTAGGTGTGACTGGATGGGCGATGACTGGCAGGATGGAAGGAAGCAGCTGGCCCAGCCCCACTTACACTTGAATAGGTTTTGTCTTGCCTCCACACAAAGAGCTGCATACCCCCTGCAATTAGTCTGGAGCCAGGGCCAGGAAGGCAGAGCTCCTATTCACTTCAAAGACATGCCTCTAGAATCTTCTCCCCACTTCAAACAAAAACTGGGTATAAATACTGGACCTCAGACATCAACTCATTTGTACACTTTTGGACCTGTGGATACTCTGCCAGGAAGAAGTACTGCTGTGCTATTGAAAGGACTGCCACCCTGCTGTAATGCTGCTCTGAAGAACTTCTGCCCTGCTGTGCTGACCTGCTGCGCTCTTGCCTGGGTGAGGACTGGACCTGCATCTCTTGAAACCAGAAACCAGAGTGACTCCAAGGGCTAGGTGGTTGCCCTCCTGATCTGAAGCCTCAGACACATAACAGGCTTCCAACAACTTTGCACCTGCACCTGGAATCTGCCATCTGTGAGTGTACCCTGCCAAGTGGTGCCACCCCAGTCCTGGACCCTAGGAAGGGGTCTTAAGGTGCTTTGCAAGCCGCTATGGATCCAGCAGAACCATCGCATCAGCTCTGCTATGTGGCGCCACCCTGAGCATAACCGACACATCTCTGCTGCTGAATCGACCTGACCTGTTGCAAAGACCCGCATCGCCGCCACAATGCCTTCCGGAAGTACAACTGTATGATGCATCTTTGGCGCAGGCCCTCGCATCCCTCATCGGTGGCAGCCTTGATGACGGAGCTGGACTTTGCATCGCAGCCTCGCCCCTCTTTGGAACCGATGCATCGCCTCGACTGTATACCGCATGCTCAATGCCGGATTTCGCATCGCAAGCCCTGTCGACAGGATCCTAAATGACGACACAGGTCCCCTCATTGCAGCCTTGCCACATCTCAGAACCAATGCATTGCTTCGGCTGCGCATGCATTTTTGACAGCTTGACCAGATAGCCACAGTTGGTGCTTTGTGCTTTTTGTTGCAATTTCACTAAAATCTTTTAAATTGCATAGCTCCGGTTCTACTTTTTGTTGTTTTGGTCTTGTTTTATTTCTTAAAGAAAGTTCTATTTTTCTAACTTAATGCAGGATACTTTTTGTGTGATCTTTTCACTTTATTACTATTTAAAGTGTTGCACAAATACTTACACAGTGCCTCTAAGTTTAGCCTGACTGCTCGGTGCCAAGCTACCAGAGGGTTGAACACAGGTTAATTTATGGTTGCTTGTGCCTCACCCTGACATGGATTGTGGATGCTGCTTGACCAGAGCTCACACTCCAGTAAACCAACAATCCAATACCTCACAGGGGAGATAACTGAAGCCTCCGTCTGAAGTAACTAAACAAAATCATGTGTTCTTTTGTGAATAGCAATATATATATAAAATAAAAGCGGGGCATATGCCCATGCAATACATCCTGACAGCTCCCATGGGAAAGAGATAGAATGAATGACATAGGATAAGTAATTCATGTAGCAGAGAATTGTGAGTTAGGCACATTGGGTTTCCTGATGAAGGGGCCAGGGGGGCTCCAAAATGTGTAGAACACCAAGTACTGCTAGGCTTGTCCACTCATGAACAGCTTATTTTCTTGCTTACCAGAGTAAGGCATTTTTAAACTTCTTAAAGAGGTATTGTTTTTAACAACTCTGCTGTATCTAAGTGGGAACTTTACTGGATGGGCTCACTGATGTAAGATATACAATGCACTAGTGCCCACTCTATTTCAGCGGAAGATGTCCTATTACTGATTACACTATTGTCAACCACTCTGTCCCAGTACTGAAAATGGTATGTTTTACTACCAGGGTCATACGTACCAGAAGGAAGGAGCTACAGAAAGCAGTGTCTGCTCTGGTACTAAAGTAATGCTATTCTACTGTAACCTGCTGTACATCTATCCAAAGCAGTGGCAACAACGTCAGGCCAGCTCTTTCAGCAGGACCAGAAGAATATATAACCCCTACTTTGGGATTTTTCGTTTATGCTACTACCTTACCACCACCAGTTCTATGATCAGATAATAATTAATAAGCAGAAGGAATCTAATTTTCATAGGGACATGCCATCCATAAAAATTAAACACTCAAGTTTTGCAGGTAATTCTGAACTAATTAATCTGAAGATGCAGGAGCTCACCAAGTTGCTAATCCACCATCACCTCCTTTCCCTAAACAATAGTAGCGCATTGGCAGTGGTCCTCTAACCCCTTATCCAATAAGCTTTCTGTTGCATCCCAGAGAATTGATTGGATCAAAGCTTGAGAACAAAAGAGGTTTGAGAATAGGAACAGTAGCATTTGGTATTAAATTTGGACTTGGTCACTCACCACGCGTAGCAACCTTGTGGAAATAGGAAAGGCAGAAAATGTGTAAATGGGGTCTCTCGTTGGCAGATGTAAGCACCCTGTCCAAGTAGAGGCCACCACTCTAGTCAGTCAGATACACGCTAAAAGATAACCTGTGTTTACCCTCTGATAGCTTGACACAAAGCAGTCAGGCTTATCTAAACAGGCAATATGTAAAGTATTTGTGCAACAAACACACACACAGTAACACAATGAAAATACCACAAAAACACTTCACACAGGTTTACAAAAAATAGAGAATAATTTTATAAATAAATCAAGACCAAAACGACCAAATTCCAGTAAGTAAATTTTTAAAGAATAAACAGAGTTATAGCGCTCAGAAGCAATAAGCGCTAAAGGGGGTTATCTGATTGCGCTGAACCGAGCAAAGTCAACAGTTCAAGCCGATCGCGATGGAGCACAGGCCTGGTGAACAGAGTACCTTGATCCTGGTCGCAACAGTGAGATGCGGGGTACAGACAACCAATGCGTTGATGTCAGGCCCGCAGTCAAGGTGAGGAGTCGATTTTCTTCATGTAGTGGCAGTGATATGTTGGGTTCATTAGGTTAAGCCCAGTTCCAAGTGCGGCTGTTCTGAAGATGATGAGCCGGGTTAATCCATGCTGGAGGGGTGATGAGTCAATCTTCTCCATGCAGTGGTGGTGATGCATTGGTTCCGAAGCAGAGGTTCCAGATGCGATGCAGCGGTTCCAAGTGCGATGCACCGATTCTACTCCTGCAACAGGGTCGATGAGCTGGTTCTTCTACATGCAGACTGGCGATGCGTTGGTTTCTCTGGTGCAAGTATCTGAGTCCACTTTCAGTGAACCAGGCACAGGAGCAGGTGTAAAAACTTTGGGCCACATGTATCAAGATTGGGAACTGCGATTACCTAATTGCGATTTTCTGAGAATCGCAATTAGGTAATCGCAATTTCCAATGTATGAAACTACGTGAGTTTCAAATACTGATTCGTAGTGAGTTGCAAACCGACCTAATATTAATGAGGTAGATCGCAATTTGCGACCCCCTAGGAATTGCAAAAATCACAGGGATGGTGGACTGCTGAGGTCAGCAGACTACCATGTCTGTGATTGCTTTTAAATAAAGCAATCTTTTTTTTGTAAAGCAGTTCGTTTTCCCTAAAGAAAAACGGGATGCTTTACAAAAAAAAGAAAAGAAAAGTTTCCTTTCATTTTTTAAGAGCAGGCAGTGATCCGTGGGACCACTGCCTGCTCCTAAAAAATGCTTTTACAAACATTCACAAAGGGGACCACTTCCCATTGGCGAATGGGTTACTACCTACTTGAAGTAGGTGGTAAAATGCAAATGTTTTGCGACCGCATTTCGGTCGCAAAACATTCATACATACCGATGCAATTAGGTATTAGGAAGAGACGCCCTAAACACGCCCCTTCCTAATACTGAATCGCAAAACCCAATTTGCGATTCGGTAACAGGTCACCGAATTGCAATTTGGGTTTAGTGCATGTGAAAAGCCTTTTTTGCGTTCGCAAATGGGCCGATTCTGCGAATTGGCCCATTTGTGAACTCAAAAAGGCTTCATGCATGTGGCCCTGTGATATCCCTGAGTCTCATGCAACAGGAGTCAAGCCAATAAGCCCTTGGACATCACTTTAGTTCCAAGGCATAGTCCAGCTCTCCTCACCAGGGTCAGAGAGCAGCAGGCAGCACAGCAGAAAATCACCCCTTGCAGGTCAGCAGTCTAGCAGAGTGTCAGTCCTTGATGCAGCACAGCAGTTCTTCTGACAGAGTCCAGTTGTAGGTCCAGAAGTGTCTGTTTTGGTGGGGTCAGAGAACCTGTACTTATTCCCAGTTGTGCCTTTGAAGTGGGGGTGACTTCAAAGAGGGTCTTTGAAATGAACAAAGGTCCTTTCTTCCCAGCCCTGACTGCAGACTATCAGTAGGGGGCAATCAGCCCTTTGCATGGAAACAGAGAACTACCTATTTAGGTGGAAGTGTCTGTCCCTCTTTCCCATCCTGCCCAGGAAGAGGCATCAGAATGCAGATGAGTGCTCAGACACACCTAAACTTCCCGTGTTTGTGGCTGTCTAGAGAGAATGCACAAAGGGAAGCTCTCACCCACCCCAGACGTGTATTGGAGACAGGCTGCAGGCACACAGAGTTTTAAGAGCAGAGAGATGCCAACTTTCTAAAAGTGCCATTTCTGAAATAGTAATGTGAAATCCAACTTTACCAGTAAAGATTTATCATTAACATTCCAAAGATATGACACATGACCCAGCTACTCCTTTCTAATCGGGAATTAAAACTTAAAAGTGTATTAAGGAATTCCCAATGTTAACCTATGAGAGAAGTAGGCCTCACAGTAGTGAAAAACGAATTTAGGTGTTTTTCACTACCAGGACATGCAAAACTTAAAAGTACATGTCCTACCTTTTACTTACACAGCACCCTCTGCTCTATGGGCTACCTAGGGCCTACCTTAGGGGTGACTTTTTGTGTAATGAAAGGAGAGTTTAGGGCTTGGCAAAGGGTTTTAAATGCCAAGTCAAAGTGGCAGTAAGCTGCACACAGAGGCCCTGCTGTGGCAGGCCTGAGACAGGTTTGAAAGGCTAGTTGTGTGCGTGGCACAATCAATGCTGCAGGCTCGCTAGTAGCATTTTAATTTACAGACCCTTGGTATATGGTATACTACTTTACATGGGACTTAGAAGTAAATTAAATAGGCCAATTGTGTATACACCAATGTTAACATGTTTAAAGGGATAAGCATATGCACTTTAGCACTGGCCAGCAGTGGTAAAGTGCTCAGAGTCCTAAGGCCAACAAAAAGAATCAGCAAAAAGAGGATGTATGCAGGCACAAGGTTTGGGGGAAGACCACCCTAAGGCTGACAGGTCTAACAATCCCCAAATAATTTATTACCACAACGTGAAAACCTGGGTCAATAGCAAACATATTGCATTTGGTTCTAACCAAAATCACACAAAGTTTGTCACTACTCTAAAGGAAACACTGCATGTTCCTGCATTTGATTGCTTTGGCCGTACAATTAACTTTAAATAGAAATGTAGAGGGCCGCTAAATGTAAGAAAACACATTAGAATGTTGCCTTTCTTTAGGTATTTGACTCATTTGCTTTTATTACTGAATCTAATGTTTAAATAAACCAATAGAGGTTTTCTATTTCAGGTTGTCTACTTGGGAGCATTTTGTGATTGCAGGTAATAACCATTGAGCCAATGTGAGACTTTTGCAATACACAATCCTTGGTGACTGGATTGAGTAAGTCCTATTATTCCGTCCCGACTCTGCCTGGTTGACTGATTATTTGACTGATCATATCATTTCCAAAGCGCACTTATACAGTAAGGTCTTCCTAGCTTTGAAAGGAAAAGCTGCGGGAAATAGAGGCCCTAGTTTGAAAAACGATGCTTTCAAAGCCTTCCGAACAGGAAGCAGCCTCTCGAATGAACGGATGGAAAAAGGAAGACTAGGCCACAAAATGGCTGCTTTAACTGAAAGAGCTCGACCTCCCTCATGGGTAGGGCAGAAGTGAGGAATGACCGCCAAGCACTTGGTGGAAGAGCATAATGGTCACCCTCCCTACTGCCTTTAATATCTTCTGTAGTTCATGTCTCTACCCCCCAAAAGGAATCGTGGTGTGCTATTTGACACAAAAGTGCACTTAAACCTTTTTTGTCTTGGCTACAACTACTGCAGGCAGGTAGTAAATTCTCAAAGTCCCTCAAAAATGCATTCATTACAACTACACGGGACTATTGAAATCGAGTGTATTCGAGAGCCTTTCAAAATATTCCTTCTATGCTTTAACTTTGCAGACAATCTGGACTTCACTTCCCTCAACACCAATGCCATTCCCCTGTGAAGACATGCTGGTTGACTTGTTACCCATAGTAAAGTTCAGTCCAAATGTCTTATCTTAATGTTGATTCACAAATGATCCTTCCTTACCTGCCAAAGACTCACTTCTGCAACTCATCTTCCCAACTTCAGTGCTCGGCTAATTTTAACCTGTTCACTGCTCTGAAACCTCCCTGTGCGCTCTCTCATTGTCATTCCTTCTCATCCTGATTGTTGGAAAGTGAGTTATTAGTAGTGGTAAATATGCAACTACCACTGGCAATAAGGACACTAACAGGGTCTAGGGCTCAGTATAGGTCTCAATAAATTATTCCCATACTCAACCCTTGGTTAGCTTGGCTGCGAGCAGGCAGGCTTAGCTTAGGAGACAGGTATGTAAAGCATTTAAAAACAACAGTTCAGTAAATAATTAAGACACAACACACAGTAAAAATCCCAGAACCAATTTATAAAAATAGGAAATGTTTTATCTTTAAAATGACACCAGAACGACAAAAATCCAACGTAGGGAACTGGAGATATGAAATTTTAAAGAATTACCACTTTATAGTGCTTAAAAGCCTATAGTGCCACTCTGGGACATCTGGTCGCGCTTGACGGGGCCAAAGTCAAAGTTTGAGGCCAACCCCGATGGAGCCCTGCACGGCTACACCAAGCGGGAGGCCCCAGTCAAAATGTTACCTTTGGACTTAGATACTTTTCTGGAGCTTTTTTTTCTGAGGTCCCTCGATGCTCTTCGAACCAGTCCGGATTCGGAGAGGGTTCGCCGGCTTGACTGTCAGGGAGCTCCCAGTCAAACTCTGGAAGTTGGACCTCTGGAGCTCTTCAGCAGGACAAACCTGGACTCTAGACCGGGTATCAGTTGAAGGTGGCCGGCTTGGGTCCCGCAGTTGAGTCGGTCACTTTATGGAGCTTTTTTCACAAAGTTGCTCCAAACTTCTGGAACTTCTTCCTGAAGATCCTCTTGAGGGTCCAAAACACAATCCAGGGGTCTGGAGGCTCCAAGGTGGTCCTTGAAAGGTTGGGGCCACAATTCCCACAATGCACCTGGACAAAACACTTAAATGTCCACTGGACACACTATAGGCAGGGGACATTTGATGGTGATGGTGCAGGTGAGCTCCTTTAACCTGTAGCTTGCAGGGAGTCCACTCTTTAATCCTTTTGAAGCAAGGTACATTCAAAAGCCTGTAGTTCCAGATAGTGCAGAAGGAGCAGTCAGTCAGAATGCATGGCCTGGTGGTTCAAATCAAGTTTTCAGCATGGCAATCCTTCTTCTTCTCTTAGTTTCAAGCAGCAGATCTGAGAGACTCTGCACCTCTCACATATTTATTCAGTGCACTCTGGGGTCAAGCAGGACAGCACTCCTGTCCAATGAGGTACAAGGCAACATCCCAGAGCATGATAACTTCCTCCAAAGTGTGGCATAATCTTGTCCCAGAAAGCACCATTCCTGCAAAATTCATGATGGCTGAGATCTAAGCAGAGGAGCAAGAACTAGATAACCACGTCCAGTGTGGCTCATTTCCATAGCTCTCTTCCCCCTAACATCTGCAGATTCCTTTCTTAAGCCTGCTATCTGGTTGGGCCTGAAGGGATGGGGATAGATAGGCCTGCCATTCACTGCCTGTCCTGCTACTTCTTTGAAGCCTCTTGCTTTATGACCCCTCTCCCCTGCTCTGGCATTCCTATGTAACAGAACCCTCTCCGGCAGATAGGCTCTGCCGTGATGAGCCATTTATCACTTCATCAAAGCAGCCTGGCTAATCCTGTTAACTCTGGCCAATCAGGGAAGACTGCAGGAAGGCAGAATTTTGACTTACAGGCAAGAAAATCTTATAACTTCTTTTCTGTACAATTTAGGATAAGTTCAGCAATGACATATTGCTGGATTTATCAATATCATTCTTCTAAGTCTGTGAATGGTATTTAATTCAATTCCTAGCAATATGTATGCGTACATAAACTATTGCAATGTGGCTAGGTATCTACAATGGGGAAAAACAATTGCAATTTCTCCATCACCAGGGTATACAAAACATATTTTATGAAGGCCCTGCTTATAGTTACATGCCCGCCAGCCCTGGGACACCTACGGTAGACCTTGGGGGTCCTGACTATGTAAAAATAATGTGAATCCTCACCCCACAGTGTTCATGAAACCAAAGTCAATTTTGGGAGGGACTTCAATACAATGGAGGAAGTGAAATGTGCAATTTCTCTAACCCAGGGCATATAAAACATCTTTTATAATGACCCTGCTTATAATTACATGACCCCCACCCCTGGAGGTACCTAATATGCAGTGGCGGCCGACACTAAAAAATGCGGGCAGGTTGAGGGGGCGCCGGAGGGGGTGGGGATAGGGGCCAGCATTAAGCCATGGGGGAGCGCGCGGCGGGGTGTTAATAATAAAAATAAACACTTACCTGGTGCACCTGTCTGCCTAGTGCTCCTCTGCTGCAGTTCCTGTCCCAGGAGTCCCTGGAAAAGCATCACGACTCCCATCCAATCCCCGCGCTGCTCTTGTACGAGAGAAGCACGGGGATTGGCCTGAGCAGGCTGAAAAGACGTTCCAGTCAGGACAGGGAGTCTGTGGGGTTTCTCCAGCCCAGCTGTTCTATGCAGCTGGGCTAGAGAAACCTAAGTCAGCAGGTGTGTTTGGCCAGCCTAAGACAGCTGGCCAAACATGCATGAGCACTTAAAAGTGCATATAGCACTCAGCCTCCCCCCTCCGACGCCTCGGCCCGCCCCTCCCTTCACAAGCTGGCTCAGAGCCGGCAAATGAAAAATAAAATAATACTAAGATATCGTTTTATTTTTCACTTGCTGGCTCAGATACAGTGGGGCCAGGCTCAAAGTAAGAAAACAGACATGCATACAAGCATTCGGTTGTGGTACCGTACCAAGAAGGGTTCCAACCAGATGTCTTCAGAATCTTCACGTCGTGAAAAGAGCTCGTAGGAGACAGAAAAAAAATGGCCATAAAAATGAGGAAGACATCTTGTGTTAGGGAATTTTCAGGTCCAAGATACAAAATTAGCTTTATTCAGTGCAAAGGGAACCAATGCAAGTAATGATCTTAATTGGTTAATGCTAGAGGTCCTAATAATGTTACTTTTTGTTTGCTGGGCAGTGTGTGTCTTACTCATAGTACCCAATTATATGATATAGAATTTCCTGTTCTGTAAAACAAACATTCAAACACTTTCTAGAAGAATTATGCTCCCACAAATGATGTAAATATAGTACTATAGAAAAGCTCAAAATATTTGAATATTTTCCTCATTCCTTTCTTCATTATTTTGTGCAAGTTTTGAGATCAGCTAATGTCTTTTTGAAGTTTAGTAATATCATTATATATATTTTTGTATATCTATATATATATATTTCACACAGTGGTGGTCACCACTGTGTAGCTAGAGTTGGAACAGGTTCTTCATAGGAAATCGATTTTTTGGTTTGCTCATAACTTTTGCGCCATTTGACAAATCTTCATGAAACTTTCCAGGAAAAAGCACCTTTCTGGCAAGATTCATTGAGCTTGGGCAAGAAAAAGGGAGATCCGAAGGCGTATTTAGCCCATGCTATTTCCCATAGAAAATTTTAACAAAGCTACATCCAAACATCTGAGTGCAATTACATTGAATGCAGCAGAAAGCTAGATCTTTATCCAGAAAACGTGCTTTTTGTGATTTGGTGTAAATCCATTCAGTAGTTTTGGAAAGATTTAGGGACACATTTACAAGCCCCTATTGCCACAGTAACTTCACTTTTAATGCCGTTACTGTGGTGACAGGGGCTTCACCTTATTTACAAAGCAGCGTTAAGCCACTGATGGAGCGAGGTTTGTAAAATACATCCTCATAAAGTCAAGCAACTCTATAATGATGTATTAACTGCATGAACTAATCAACTCCAGATACACCCATCTACACAGGGGGCAAACGCAATTTACATAATATACTAAATCATGTTGCCATGAGTACGTATTAACTGTTTGCGCTTTGAAAAACTGTACTAATGCATGTTTATGCTGTGTTGTACATTGCACATTTTGCATGTTGTGCACGAATAATAAGAAGTCTGCTTTAAACTAATAGCTTTCGCTAGGATTTATTTAACACAGGGTATTAGTATGATGGGAGGTAAACATAATGGGTTTTATTTCACGAATTAATATTCTTTTGTGTTTGTTTATTTTAGTACGGGATTGGGCCTGCATGAAAATGGCCTCTCGTTCAAGCCAGCATGCGGCTGGCCTAGTCGGTATGGAGTGCGCATGTGCCAAGATGGGTTGCTTGTTCGTAGACTGCTGAGTGTACCCGATGATGCAATCCATGTGAAGGCCATGTTGACCTGTGTCTTATTGTTTATGTGCCAAGATGCGACAGCGACTGTGGGAACAGCCATCACTACGTGCAATACGAACGTGAAAGCGGATATTATAATGAACATTGTTGCTAAATGTATAATTATGAATGTTAGAATTATACGAATGCAATGGTCTTAAATCCTTCCTTTGTTAGAACCGGTATAGGATGGATTTGTGGGGAGAACTGGATGAGACGACCCTAGTATGATTTACGACAACCAATCACAGTCCGAGTTTCTACCGATACTGCAACATTGTAAGATAGTGTATTAGGCAGGAAGGTATAACTGATGTCCCAATTGGGGGTGTGGCAGAACAAGAGCAGAACAAGAGCGGAGCAGAACGAGGAAAGCAGAACGAGAGCAGTGCAGAACGCAGATCAGAGAACAGAGAGAGGAGAGGGGAGAAGAGTATGCAGACGAGAACGAAGACGAGAACCTAGAGAGAACGCAGACCAGATCGCATAGAAAAGATCTAAGACAGAAAGAGCAGCCCTGCACAGAGAAAGAGAACCTTTAGGTACGAGAACGTTGCGGGAGTGCTTGGGAGGAGACTGCGACCGAGGAGGTAGATTAAGTGGGGGATACATTCTAATTGTTAGTATAGTAAACTTTGCTGCATCTGTTCTGTTTGACTTTGTCCTCCGAGCCTATCTCTGGGGACCTCTTGCCACAACATCGGCCAAGGAAGTGGTTTTCCTGTTTCTTTGGTGGGTATTGCCCTCCTTGATTGCTTGAAATTGCAAATATATTTTCTGCAAGTATTTATGCTGTACCTTCTTTCCCCCATTCCTTTGCATGCTTTGATATCGATGAAAATGATTCATTTTGATTACATTGCTTGATAATTTGTTCTCTTATATGCAATCTTGTATGTGCACTGACAATTTCATCACGAGCATTATTAAGATAAAATCATTAACTGAATAAATGACTTTGTGGTTATTTAGTTAAATGCTAAACTGTTTAGTTAATCATAGTCACCATCAACTCTTCAACTAATGGTCCATCGACCAAAAGAAGAAGAAGTTGAAATTACTAATAGTCAGAATTGAATATAATTGTTATTAATATGAAGTATAGTATTTAATAAAACTGACAAATTAAACCTCCAAATCCAGCGCCAGTCCTCAGGGATCATTTATGGGTAATGTGTGATGGGCCCCGTTGTTTGATAAACATTTTTATGCATGACGAGATTTTCTTTGGTCCCTAGCTTAAGAATTTAGGGGTTGCGCTGGATCAGTTTTTCTTGGTAGCAGAATGATGGTTATTATTGATTAGTTTGGTGATTTATTGATTATTGATTATTGACTAAATGTTTAACAGTTTATGTAAAGTGGGTTAGTATCGTGTTTTATGTAGTCTTTGGAACACAGGTACAGAAGGGTATCTGAGAAGCTGGCAAAATAGAAGTTAGCCTGAAATAAGGCAGAAGAAAAGTGTGAGAAGTGAAATCACACGGGAATAAGTGCATTGTCTGTTTAAATTAGTAATACTATTTAGCGTATAGGTGAAGATAAGAGTGACATAGCGAAGGGTCCACCTGTGAAAATTTGGCCTTATCCCTGGAAGAGTAGCGAGACCTCCTTTTCAATAAAAGGTCCTCTTGTGAAATTTTGGACTTATCCCTAAAGAAGTAACAGGTCCTCTCTTAGCTTGAGTGAAGGGAAGGATAGCGGAATTGTTATACTTGCCCGTATGGTAAGAAAGTTCTTGAGAGTGAAAAACTATCTCTCTATTTAGTAAACAGACAGTGTGGTATCGTTTTATGTTGTGACTAATAAGTTATTGTGAAGAAAACGGACTTAGAAAAGTGCCGATAATTTTTGTAAAGGAAGGGTCAGCAGCATGAGGAGAGGCTGATGTCACAGAAAAGCCGCGCTGGCATTGGTCAGTCTGTAAAAACAGAGTGAGCTCAGATTGGTTGGTTGGTGTGAGCCGCGCTGGCTTTGGACAAGGTAGCGGAGACGTAGAAAGCTCCGATTGGAAGAGATAGAGCGTGCCGCGCTGACATTGGTCAGGCGTTAGGGAAGCCAAGGAGTTCGATTGGTGAATTATAAGTGGATCGTGTTGATAAGGATTGCATTAAGTGAAATCGTTAACAAGCAACGAAAATGTATTTTGAACAACCGAAACAGGAGGAATTGACTTTGTTTGGAAAAATTAAAAGATTCTTTAAAAAGGACAAACCAGTAATAACGAGAGAAGGAGTTCCTATTCCTCCACCAAAAACACCAGCGTCTTATATGATGTTAAAATATGCTTATCATACATGTATTTGGCTAGAAAATTGGGTAGGATATACGAAGAATGATGGTATACTAGCTTTTCCGGAGCATGGTTCTTTTAATTTGGCAATATTACGTAATTTGAGAGAAAAGATGATGATATTAGACCCAAGACCTAGACCTACACAGTTTGAAGCATTAGTGGAATGGGAAGATGAAATGTACAAAAGAGAAAGACATAGAGGTGGTAGAGTACATAGATTTATGTTTTGGAAGATTTCATGATGAAAGGCATGAGGACAGAATAAAAAGATAGAGAAATGGAGAGATTACTGAAGGATTGTATCCAGTTTTAATGGTAGGAGAGACTGCAGGAACCAAGTGCAAAGAGAAAAAGAGACATTTAGAGCAATTTGGTTATGGTACAACCCGAATGAATCTGATGATGAGCTGCTGGATGATATATTAGTTAAACGACCACCACCTTATCAGGAGAATTCAGCGATGGTGACACCAAATGCACCGTCAATGGAAACCCCAAGTAGAGCAGGAGGGAGAAGTAGAATTTGCCATACAAACTAAAGAATTAGTTGAAAAATTAAATCAGATGAACATGAAAATAGATGCAATAACTGTGCCAGTGACTATAGGTCCAGCAATACCTGTATTTGAAAATAGACTTGTCCATGAACCTTCTTTAACTGTCCCATTAAATTCCGCTATAACATCAGCTAATAGTAGAATTAGTGCTGTAAGTGTCACAAGTGAACAGCCAAATATAGTTACTAGATCTACACCTCCGACTAATTTAACGATTATTGAAACGCATAGGGAAATAATGCAGCTACAGCCCAAAAGGATAGAATTGGATGAAATTCCCAGAAGCGAAGTTCCAATAGGTCCAACTACTGAAGAATTAGATGATTGGGTGAAAGGGTTGCAAAGGAGAAAAACACAGCGCAACCTATAGATGTATGTAAGTTGAAAGTAGATCTGGAAGAAATGATTATTGGAACCGTAAGTCCAGACTGGCTGAAGACATATCAGGATGATGAATTAATGTATCTGTGTAAGAGTATTACTTGGAAAGCGAAGAATTTACATGAGAGGTTAGTGGAAACTGCAGAAGAGTTGGGAGTGGACATAGGCAGATCAAAGGTGTTGCAGAAGACAAATAGAGTGGATTTTACTGAAAAGGATATAGAAAATATGAATACGTCTGGTAGACGATTGCAGATAAAGGAGTTAATGGCTGTTTTAAAAAAAATGGGGAGATGTGGAAAGATGGAAGGGTAGATGGATGAGGAAGAAAGAAGAATTGGCTGCTAAAGAGATACATTTGCGTCCAGTAAGAGAAGTAGAAAATGTAGCTCTGTGTCCCATGAGAGAAGTTCCAGGAGGAGGTTATGTCCATGTTCCGTGGACTAGACAGGATATATTGTCTTTCACCAATGAGTTTCCTAGATTGAGTGAAAAACCTGTGGAGTAGTACAAACAAGTTGAGAGATTTGTGAAAGTATCGAAGGTATTGTTGAAAGATTTAGATGGATTATTTGAAATTGTTGACCCTGCAGATCTATGGACTGAATGTAAGATTACAGTTGATTGGCCAAAGGATGAATATCCTAGGGATGCCAAAACAGGTGCACCTTCAGATGAAGTGATGAAAAAGTATCATCAAGTGATTACTTTCTTGAAAAGCAAAATTTCCCTAAGGAAACTGATTGGGTAAAAATTGATAGAACAACCCAAGAACCGAATGAATCTGTTCATGCCTATTATGAGAGGTTATTGCAGGTTTTTAAGCAGTATAGTGGGTTTGAGAATATTGGAGATAAAGATATGGGTCATTTTGTGTATAGGTTTGTGTATGGATTAAAACCTGAGATTAGCCAGTTGATACAGCAGCATATGTTGTGTTGGCAAGCCAAAACGATAGACGAAATCTTGAGGTATGCGAAGTATTGTAGTGACGACATTGAGTCTCGTCATCGTAAATTAAAGGAAAAAGTGATGTGGGCACAAGTGAAAGCAGCAGAGCAGCAAGAAAATCAGTTGAATTCTCAGGGTATAAACCAAATGGGAGGAGTTAGTCAGAATGCTCAGAAATGAAGTGGAGGTAGAGGTAGAGGACAAATGAGCAGAGAAGAGGTGAAAAAGAAATTTCCTTGTCATGGATGCGGAAAGTATGGACACTGGAAGAATGAGTGTAGATCAGTGCAGAGGACTAATGGAGGAAATCAAATTTTAACCCCACAGGTGCAGAGTGAGATAGTTGTGCAAGAGACACTGCAGCAACAGGTAGTTACTACTCAATATCAGGTCCCGCAACCACCGTTACCACATAGTTTAAATGCTCAAAGATACAGTGCGGATACAGGGTTTCACGGAGGAGACCAGGTTGGTAAAAATACTTACACAAATGTGATTCCCCAATTTTAGATGCAATGTGATGGAAGTGATGTTGAATCGAATCAATGACGGTGCCTGAGGGGGGAGGAAGAGTGCGTGGTTGGCGCTACTCTAGAGGTAGATCAGTCAGGTCCATTTGTGGATGGAAAAGTGGAAGGAAATGATATCACCTTTCTTGCGGACACTGGTGCTACCCGTTCTACTGTGAGAGCAGCAGAAATTCCAAACCTACCCCTCTCGGGAGAAACTATCCAGGTAGTAGGAGTCTCAAATAAACAGATAAATACTCCAGTTACTAACCCAATTGAAGTACATATTGGTCCCTTTAAAGATATGCATCGGTTTGTAGTGTGTGACTCGAGTCCAGTGAATTTGTTAGGAAGGGATTTGTTGTGCAAAATGAATTGCACAATTTATTGTACACCAGATGGTAATGCATTTCAGACACCTGATGAGGATGTTGCGTTTAAAATGGTGCTAGCAAAGCAAGGAACAGAAGTGAATGAATTATTTTCACTTCTTACAGATAAAAGTGTGTCTGAAGAATTGATAAAGGTAGTGAATTCTGAGGTATGGGATTTCACAGGACAGGAAATTGGACTGATGAAGAAAGTGGATCCGATTAGAATTACAGTGAAAGTTGGTATTGACTATCCAAATACACCACAGTATAAAATGAAGCCAGAAGTTATAGCAGGAATAACTCCTGTGATTGATCAAATGATTGACAAGGAATTTTAAAAGAAATAATGAGTAGTTCTTGTAATTCACCTATTATGGGATTGAAAAAGCCAAATGGAACCTATAGAATAGTACAAGATTTGAGAAAGATAAACAAAATTGTTGTGCCTTGTTGTCCAGTTGTGCCAAACCCACCAGTGATTCTATACCAAATCCCACATGATGAGGAGTGGTATACTGTGATAGATTTGTGTCATGCATTCTTTTCAATTCCTTTGGATCAAGATAGCCAGTACTTGTTTGCTTTCCGGTTTGGAGATCGTGTTTTGGCATGGTGCCGAGTTCCTCAAGGCTATACTGAGAGTCCTTCAATTTTTAATCAGATATTGAAAAAGTGTCTGGAAGATTTGAGAATGTCTGAAGGGTCTGTTTTGGTTCAGTACATTGATGACCTACTAGTGGCATCAAAGACTCGAGAAGCCTGTGTTACAGACACAGTCGCTTTACTGAACCATTTGGCGGAAGGTGGACATAAAGTGTCCCCTGCGAAACTGCAATTCTGCCAACAAGAAGTCCAATATTTAGGTCATAAGATTGAGAAGGGAGTTAGAAAGGTAACATCAGAGGGGCATATTCTCAAGAACGTGTGATAACCACCGCAAATTTAGCTTAACGCAACTTTGCATATCGCAGTCTATCACGGGAAAACAACGCCGTGTTAATGTAGTATTCTCAACCTGGCGGCACCATGCGATAGTCCCACGATAACGCGTCAAATGTCCGCGTTAAAAACAACGCGACGCCGCAAAAATGCAAAACACTAACGCAAATAAAGTCGCAATGAGGCCAACCGCGATACAAAAATCAGCGATAACCAGCAACAGGCCTGCAATTCCCACGCGTCATGAGGGAAAATGCACAATAAAAGCAGAACAACAAAAAAATAAAAAAAAATAAACTGCGTAGCAACATGGATGCACCCGGAACCAGTGCCCAGGTCAACGCGAACCCCACAAGCCCCACAGACCACCAGCAAGGTAACCTTGGGGTCGGGGAAGGCCAAGGAGAAGAGGAAGAGGAAGACTGGGTACAGTCCGCATGACAACCGGATCGTCCTCACGGAGGTGACAGAGCATGAACAACAACTGTCCGTCACCTCCACCGTGTCATTGGCAACACAGACGGAAAAATGGCATTCCATCGTGAATGCAGTCGGAGTGTCGATGAGGCCAAGATGCGCTGGCACGATGTGAAAAGTCAAACCAAGCAGAAACCCGCTGCCAACAGGAATGCAGCAACGGCGAATGGAGGTGGGAGTCCAGCGCCACAGGAGGAGCTGGAGCAAATGGCGGCCACAGTCATCAGTGCGGAGACGGTGCAAGGAGTCGGGAGACCTGATACAGCTCAACATGACCTGACACAACATCAACAGGGTGAGTAACGAACAGGGACGGGGGGACGGGCACAATGGCACACATGCACAACGACGTGTAGCACACCGCACACCCACAACAACCCTGGGTCATGTCCCTGACGCCCGTGGCAAACTGCAGCACACATACAAACATCAAGTAGGCCCCCGTCCACCATGTGCCCAAAGGGGTCACACCCCACACATCACCAAGTCCACGACACACACATGCACCCATGCGAAACACAACAAAGATGCGTATGTGAGAGCCACACTGACAATGCAAGTGACACCACATGACCAGCAGAATGGCTGGAGTACAATCACCATGACATTGTGCACGCCACGAGACTGAGGTGGCTGAGTGTGGACCACATCCGGAAAGGAGCAGGTCACACTCTGACACATCCACGTGCACAAACAACCACTGACGTCAACAATACATCTGCAGACAAACAATGCACAAGAGTACAAAAACCGTCCAAGAGCACAAATGACCCAAGTTGCCAACATCACAGCACCTTAAAAGCACAAAAGTCAAAGGCACACCGCCTCCAAGGGATAAGGGGCAGCAAAATCACAGCTGCAGGTGCGACCCTCCCACAATGCAGCACACACACATAGCAATGCCAGCACATCCACATGGACGACAATGTGGTACACAGTGCAACACTTACACTGCAGAACAGAGGACACAACTGGGTCCGCCTGTGCGTAGAAAATGGCCAATCACATCTGACATAGCAGGGAACTGTGAGATGAAAATGTACGTGTACAACTTCACCTACGTCATGTAGTCCAAATGTCCACTGTCCCGCATCAAATAGTCCGCTCCTCCCAAACAGTCACAATGTACATTGTCATGCAGTCTCTATGTAAACCTGAATAAGGCGTAAACATACATGCCAACGCAATGTCAACAAGCATCTCCCCTTCACATTGCAGAGGGTCAAACAACACCTCCAGCAGAGCAGACAGAGAACTCCACAGTGATTCTGAAGAGGACCTACACACTTCCGACACCCCACAACAGTTCATGGACATCTTCGGGCAATCGACCCCCAGGAACAGGGCAGCCCAGCTGCATCGAGGATACCCCACCCCCTGCACAGACAACACAGCTGGATGCACGCACCACCACGGCTGGCTCCCAGCAGCACACCGAAGCACACATCGCATTCCAAGGCCAGGTGTCAGACTGCCAGAAGGGGGAGACGAACTAGATCACATACGTGGGTGTCTAAGTCCCATCAGGGACCACCTACACTCCCCAAAGGAGACCCACACTGCGACAGAGACACCCGCATTTGCACATTTCCAGGACTGACCACACCCAGAGCCACGGGATAATCATCCACACCCCCACGATGGACTGGCGCACGCTGTCCCAGTCCACTCCTCTTACGTATTGAGTGGGGGACGACAAAGCTACATGTGCAATGTCCCACACTCTGCCTGTGGTGACATGGCTACGTCCTCTGCACACGGCACAATGTGATGTTGTGGGGCCGTGGCCCGAATGCATACATCATGAGCACACGGACACACTCATAGAGCTCTTGAACTGGCCACAGGCACGTGCGCCCGACACCTTTATTGGCATGGTCACATGTACAGTGATGCATGTGCTGGATGTGTGTGGGGTGAGTGTCAGCCAGCCCTCAGGGAGTCGTTGGTGCTGGCAACAACTTGAACAGTGATCACAATTGAAGCAGAAACATAAAACACCAGCATAACAGAAACAACTGTGAAGCATCATGGTGGTAGCCGGAGAGAGTACAGTGTTCACCCAACATGCAAGCAGAATGCTCCTTGATTCGTTGTGCACTGAGTAAGTGGCACCTGAAGGGCTGAGCAGGGTATCAAGCTGATGATGGCACCCACAACAGGTGTGAGCAACTCTAACAGTCTGGCAGTAAGACACTTACGACTCTGGCACCTGTCGTTTGGAGTTGGTCCTGGCGGTGGTGGCGTGTGCATCCTGCGGTGATGCGACGTCCGGGCAGGACAGGACTCAATTTGATGTGTGAGCCCAGGTGGACCGCACCTGAGGCCGGAGGCAGCGGACAGCGCAGGGCCACAGACACATGGCGTTGATGCCCCCCTGGCCATCGGAACAGAGGCCATACGACATGCCCTCAGACTGGGGCCATGATTTGAGCTGCACAGAGTTAGTGGCCCCGGATGCACTGCGGCCGGCACAGGCGCACCGCCACGGGACGGTGACTTGCGGTGCAGTGAGATAGAGCCGCGCTAGGTGAGCGGGTCCTTGTCGATGTCGAAGGTGAATGTCGCGGAGGTTTGTGGGGGACAGTGGAAGGGGTCCTCCAGGGCATGATGCAGAGGGCAGAAGCCGTCCGGAAGCGGCAAATGGAGGAGTGGAATGCTACAGCCTCGTTTTGGCAACATAGTCAGTATCACCGACACGATGATGAAGACAACCCCCAAGCCATGGACTCAGTCTCCAACAAATCTCAAGAAGTAAGTGTCCATGGATGTCGGGGAACAGACTTAGTGGCACCGGAGCTGTAAGGGGATGCAGTCTGCGACGAGGCCAGTACAATGTTATCAGCTCGGCCATAAATGATTCATGACTGAGTTCCCAATGTGTGACCTACTCGACTGCTGTGTGGTCTGGAGGCAGCGGGCAGCGCAGGCCAACCACTGTTCAGCAAGCTCCTCCTGGAACACTAACACACGGCCTCGAAATGGCATGTGGTGATGACTCGTGGTTGACAGAGGCAGTAGCGACAGAGCTGAGCGGGTGTTTAGCCAGCGACGATGCCGTGTCCTGCCTGGTACGGACTGGATTGGATTTGTGTGAGGCCTACAGGCCCGCAGTGTAGTCCGAAGGCGTAGTCTTCAAGGGCCCACAGACACGTGTGGCTGGGATGCCATGCACATACTTTGTGTCACCACATCGAAGGGAGTATAGTGAGTTAAACTCTGCATTTGCGTGTGTACTCGGCCATTGCCAAATCAAGACTCAGTCTCAAATGTGTGACCTACTTGACCGCAGTGTAGGCCCGAGGCAGCGGTCAGTAGGGGCACAAATCCACGTGTCGTTGGCCCGCGATGCACAGAGTTAGTGACACCAGGGCAGTTGTCGGCAGTGTCCGGACACCTCCGTAAAGATGGTCCTTTTCTCCTCCGGCTGAACCGCATCTTCCTCTTACTCGTCTCCTTGCGTACAATGATATGGACTCCGCCATGCAGATATCACGACTCAGTTCCACATGTGTGACCTACTTGAGCGTAGTGTAGGCCGGACGCAGCGGTGGAGTACGTAAACGGAAAAGGAGTAAAGCGGGCCTGTGTCGCGGAGGCCGTGATGGTGTAAGGAGGCTGCCAAGGACACGGGGTTCGGGTTTGGAGTTTGCGCCGGCACGTGGTGGGCCCTCTTCGAAACACGCCGGTGTCGGCAGGTGAGCTGTGAGGCCTGGATACGCAGGGGCGGGCATGATGGGTTGGGAGTCCAGCGGCCCGTGGTGCAGCAGGCGCATAGGTTCGCAGGCCACAGCGCTCACGGCGAGGGCATCGGCCTCATGGCGGGGTAGGAGGCGCCACACTGGCAGGCACGTTTGCCATTCCGGAAGAGGACCATGCCCAGGGCTACGTGCTTTTTATTCACACCCCTACGCTGGCCTTGCGTACGCCGGGCCAGGCCACTCCGCACACGCTTGCAGGGGGGGACGTCACAAGCTACATTTCCGCGTTCTTCCCCACTGGCTTTGGTGACATGGTTGCGTCCACTGTCCACTCCACTCCACACATCAGCAGTGCATGTGGGCATGGATATGTCTGTGGTCTGCATACTGCAATCTGTCCAGGACATCTCTGCCACAGTTGGCATTGTGTACATTCTCATTCATGGGTCACTTGTCTCCTTCGCACATACCTAGTTCCCACCTCTCCCCACATTCCGCTATTGTGTGGCTGAGGTGCCATGCCGTTAATGGTTCATGTACATGGCTGAGCAAGGTTGCCACAGTAAGTTGTGCTGTCGTGTCTGGTGGGTGGGCATGTTGTCTGGCATGTTGTATGTGATTTTGTGACGTGCGCATTGCCAGTGTTGTGAGTTGCATGATTGTGGAGTTGAGGTGTGTGGTGTGTTCATTTGGTACTTACCTACATGCAGTGCATTCCCATGGGTGCCATCCTGGTAATGCTGGTTGATGATGGACTGTCAGGGGATGATGGAATCATGCACACTGCCTGGGTAGTTGGCTGCAACATTGGTGTAGGGTCCCCGCTGGTCCACTATTGCCTGCACATTGATGGGATGCATGTGCTTTCTGTTGCAGTAATTGTGTGTGTTTTCGGCAGGGGGCACAAGTTGGACATGTGTGTAGTAGATTGCCCCAACAGGTGCGGGAATCCTGCTATGGCGTGTAGTCCTTCCTTGGTCTCCAGCTGTTCCTGCACATTGTGGGGGACGTTTAGGTACTGGGGTACCTGGCTGATGATGGCATCCAGGACAGGTGTGGGGAACTTGGATGGGGCTGGCTGTGAGTCTCCTCCGACTCTGGCGGATGTTGCTTGGGGGGTACGGGAGGCCAACATGTGCAGCACAGCCAGCAGCTTTGTCTGCGGAGGGATGTTGGTTGTCCGCTGTGTTGGTACCATCAGCCTGTGGGCAATGATGGTCCGGATGCAGTGGATGGTTGTCCTTTTGAGCCTGTAGTGGGCATTGACATTGTCTGGTGTTAGGGCTGTGGGGCTGGTGCGTTTCCTGAAGGTCCGCTGTCTTTGTCTGCGCTGCCTCTGTGGTGGTCCGGGGGGTTGCGAGGGGGTGCTGGGGTCCTGGGGGTGGTGGCGGAGGGTGTTGTTGCCCTCTCGGGGCTCCGGGATGCATGGTGAGTAGCTCCATGGCATCTGTTGTTCTTCATGTGTGGCTGTGGGCTGGGCTCCCTTTGATGGTGCAAGTTGTCGTCCGACTTTACACCAGGTCAGAGCAGGTGTTAGGTTCCTGCTGCTAACGCACCTTATTGCCTGTTTTGTGGTCTTATCGCTGATCGAGCTGGTCGTTGAGAATGTTGAGGTGTGGTGTTGTCGCAGATTTTTGCTCGGGAACGCCTACTCTGCATCTCATTAGCGATAGTTGCAGGGGTCATCTGTGGCGATGTTTTTTGAGGATGCTTTCGCAGGTAAACTGGTGTTATCGGCTGTTAGCACCAGCTTGTGAATGGAGCGATAAATTTATCTCGACTTTGGTTGCGATAAGGTGCCGATAACTCGGCGATAGCTCCTTGAGAATATGCCCCAGTGCGTATTAGAGTGATTAAGGACATGAAACCTCCATCGACACAAAGAGAAGTGCTAATGTTTTTGGGAGTGGTTGGATATTGCAGACAATGGATCAGTGGATTTTCATTGATGGCAAAACCTCTACAGAGGTTGACGAGGAATGATGTGAAAGATCCAGTTAAATTGGATGAAGAAAGTATGGATGCTTTTGTTAAATTGAAAGATAGTCTGTGTAAGGCTCCAGCACTGGGTATGCCTGATTATTCAAAAGATTTTGCATTACATTGCAGTGAAAGAGATGGATGTGCACTTGCAGTTTTAACTCAAAGGCATGGAATGTCACGACGACCTGTGGCATACTTTTCAGCTACTTTAGATTCAGTGGCTGCAGCATTACCTGGATGTTTGAAAGCAGTAGCTGCTACTTGTGTGAGTCTGGAACAGAGTGAAGGGATCATAATGGGTCATCCTGTGAGAGTGTATGTACCACATTCAGTTGAAATCCTTTTAACAAGGACACGGACACAGCACCTCACCTATAGTCGGCTGACTAGGTATGAGAGGGTGATTCTGGGAGCTGAAAATGTGACAATAGTGAGATGTACAAATGTGAATCCTTCTACTTTATTGCCAGATGTGTGGGATGAAGAAGTAAAGGATGAAGCTGAACATGATTGTTTGGATGTGACTGAGTTTTGTACCAAGCCCCATCCTGACATCAACGACGTTCCTCTTGAGGAATCAGATCGTGTGATGTTTGTTGATGGTTCATGTTTGCGAACTGAAAGAGGTGTATTGAGTTCTGCTTTGCTGTCTGTACTGTAGCAGAAATCCTGGAGGCATCCTGTTTAAAAGGGATAAAATCTGCACAAGTGGCTGAATTGATAGCTCTAATTCATGCCTGTAAATTGGGAAAACATCAGAAAGGGACCATAATTACTGATAGTCAATATGGCTTTGGCATTGTGCATGATTTTGGAGAACTATGGATGCAGAGGGGATTCCTGACCTCTTCGAGGTCCCCCATCAGGAATAGTCAATTTGTAAAAGAATTACTGGAAGCATTACAATTGCCAAAACAAATTGCAGTGGTCAAATGTGCCACACATAAGTCAGGAGATGATTATGTGACTCAAGGCAACATATTTGCTGATCAAGTAGCACAATATTGTGCAAAGAATGAGACTTCCATAAATCGGGGAAAAGTAAAAGAACATACGGTTTGTCAACTTATGTTTACTAACACTATTAAAACCTGGGATGAAGTGAGACAATTGCAGGAAGAGGCAGATGATGAAGAGAGACAACAATGGGAAAAAGTAGGTTGTAGGAAACGGGAAGATGACGATGTATGGGTATACACTGATGGAAGACCAGTCATGCCAGATAATTTACTTTCTCATATGGCAAGGATGTATCATGGAATGACACACATAGGCCGAGACGCCATGGCCAGACCATTTCAACAGACATGGTTTAATCCTAAGTTCAGGACTATTTCAGAGAGCCTTTGTCAAAGATGCCTGACGTGCCAACAGCAAAACCCAGGAAGAAAAACAGTAGTTAGTATGGGAACAATAGGGAGGGCAGGAGGTCCTTTTACCAGACTGCAGATTGATTTTATCGAGTTGCCTCCCTGTAACAAGCTTAAATATGTGTTAGTAATTGTGTGTTTGTTTTCTAGATGGGTAGAAGCTTATCCCACAAGGAGGAATGACAGCCTAACAGTGGCCAAACTTTTGCTGTGGAATACATTCCTAGATATGGTTTTCTAGTCACGATGGAAACAGATAGAGGAACACATTTTGCTAGTGAAACAATCAAACTGATTTGTGAAGCATTGAGTATTCAACCAAAACTTCATTGTGCTTATCGTCCAGAGGCTTCTGGAATAGTAGAACAGATAAATGGCACAATAAAGAACAGGTTAGGGAAAGTGTGTAGATCCACAGCACTGAAATGGCCTGACGCTTTACCCCTAGTTTTGATGAGTCTCAGAAGCATTCCTGACAAAAAGACAGGACTAAGTCCTCATGAAATACTGATGGGAAGAGCAATGAGACAAGCATTTGTACCTGCGAACAAATTAATAAATATATCTGATGATCTCATCCTTGAATATTGCAAAGGATTGGCTGATGTAGTACGTTCTGTGCTTCATCAGGTTGGAACTGACGCGACTACAACACAACAGACTCAAGCAAATGATCTAAGCCCTGGTGAGTGGGTTCAGGTGAAAAGGCATAGAAGAAAAACTTGCCTAGAGCCCCCTGGGAAGGACCCTACCAGGTCGTATTGGTGACAACCACAGCAGTAAAGTGTGCTGGTCTACCGAATTGGATCCATGCCAGCCACACTTATCGAGTCCCAAATCCACTTGAACCACGAGTAGAGCGGCTTCTGGAGATCTCAAGTACAAGCTCTGAATCAGAGGCTGAAGCACCAGAAACTGGTGAGGTTGGAGCACCAGACTCTGAAACTGGTGAACATAAACTGAAAGACTCTGAAGAGCAGACTGAGGAAGAGTTGCCTAGCTCAAGTCAAGTAAAGTGGGTACCAGCTACTGGGACTGAAGAGACTGCTGTTGAACGAGAAGAAAGACAGCCTTCTGATAGTAAGGAAAGGGAGGAAAGAGAAATAATTGAAAGAAATATAGAAGAAGAAATAGAAAAAGAAAGCAAACTTAAAGTAGGTACAAAGAAACGAAAGTACAAATTGAATAAGGCAGAAGAAGAAATACAACCAAAAAGGGCAAAGACAGATGATCATTGGCCAAGTGGGGTGAAAAGACTGAAATACACAGTAGTAAAAAGAAGACCAGAGAGTAAGTTAGAACAGATAAAGGAAGTTTCAGGTGAAATAGAGCAAGGAGAGTCAGATGATGAATCAGTGCTGCGACCAAAGAGAGTGAGAAAACCAAACAAAAAGTTCAGGTCACCTGACTGGATTTACATAGTGTTGGAAGAGATTGAAGAAGAAGATCTAAACAAAGAAAGAAACAGCACTGACAGCGAGCAAGAAGAAAAGAGTGACTTAGATCCACCTTAAAAGACTGTTAACAAATCAAGGTGTCATGCTAACAACTGAAGAAAAATTTTCTGAAGACGTCCTGGAGATTTGGATTAGTTCAAATAAAAGAAGGGGTAAAGAAGAAAGCTTTTGGAAGTGTGGGATCACACTACATTTTTATTTTTTTTGAATATTTTTGATAAGACTTAGAAAATACATTTAGAATTATATAAGAATTATGGCAGATACACAGGAAACAAGATCTAGATGTAGTTTTATGCGTAGGTGTTATAAAGCTTGTTTTTGTTTATTTTGTATATTAATAGTATTTTGGATGATATTAACAATTATAATACCTTTACATTTGGTTAAGGAAGATACATTTCATTCTAATAACTTGACAAGTCCAAGGGTAGACACTGACAGTAAGAAAATTCCTATTACTCACATGAAACAGACACTAGTAGTTTGCATCATGATAGATCAGTTACTAATATTTCCTCGAATGTTTTCACTAAACTACTCTACGAATATGTAGAAACAATGGAAGTGAGGGACTGTTATGTATGTATACAGTTACCATTGTCTGTTTCAGAAGGTGTGACCTATCATCACCTTCCTTTGACATATGGTGTAATGTGTAGTGTATTATCAAGTTTATTGTATAGAACAGGAAAATTAGATTACTATTATTCAAATGTAGATACAATCTTTTCTAAAGTTCCTGTAGTACCTGAGTTGAATAAGATAGCAAATGCAAATGTCATGGGAGATTTTTTTCTTGACAATAAAACCTTTAGGTATAGCTTATGCTAAGAAAAATAACTTAACATGTAGATTGGAAAGAGGAGAGAAAATCTTTTTGGAGATGGTAGAAGAAAGAAGGGCTAAGTTTCAGAGAAAAGCTGTTGAAGAAAAATTGAAAACACCACCTTGGGTTTCCAAAGAAGGCAATTATGACAAAAGCGAGACTTATGCTGCAATGGCTCTGGATTGGTCATAGAAGGGAAAATTATTCTTACGTAGGGAGAAGACTAATTATAATTCCTATTTCATCGGTTCCAGTGAATGTGAAGATACCTATAAAATTATTGGGGGTTGGGGATTAAAGGGAGGAACTTACCCCGTCTTACCAGGTATATATTATGACTTGTGGGAGGAAAGCCTATTATCGGCTGCCAGATCACTGGTATGGGACATGTTACCTTGGCATTGTCTTTCCAAAAGTCTATCATGTAGACAAAAGTACAAATGGAATAGATGAAGTAAGGCAAGGACTAAATTGTGTAAAAGAGAAAGTTTTTCAGAAATTGTACGAGATATATTTGGAGCATTGATACCTGGAGTTGGAGTTACACTGAATGCATATAAAATTCGACAATTATCTACAGTGGTTGATCGTTTATCAACAGATACTGCTGGAGGATTCTTAATGATTGACACTGAAATGATTGCCATGAGATCTATGGCTATGCAAAATCGACTTGCCCTTGATATATTATTAGCAAAAGAGGGTGGAGTCTGTTGAATGCTGAAAGTTCAACATTGTTGTACTTACATTCCAGACAAAAGTAAGAATTTGGAAGGATACATTCAGAATATAACTGATTTGCATAAAAAAGTAACCCAACTGGAGGTTGATGGTGTTTGGGAGAAACTAAGTAAAAGTTTCTCTACTATAAGCAAGTGGTTTTCTTCTATAGGTAATTCCTTAGTTGCAAAAATACTAGTACCAGTAGCTTTTGTAGTCACTATGGTACTCATGATACGAATGACCTATGTTTGCGTGAAGAAGAGTCGTAAAGAAAAGAAAGAAAGGAAATTGAGTAAGGAACATAAGGAAAGGGAAAGAGAGATAGAAGAATTAGAGATGGAAAATTTCAAAGAGAAATTGTATGAAAAATATAAGGAGCAAGAGTCAAAAGACAAAATAACAACTATATAACTTGAAAAACCGTATGTTTTGGGATTTTATGATAGTAAAACCATCAAAGGGGGGATTGATGGAGTGAGGTTTGTAAAATGCATCCTCATAAAGTCAAGCAACTCTATAATAATGTATTAACTGCATGAACTAATCAACTCCAGATACACACATCTACACAGGGGGCAAACGCAATTTACATAATATACTAAATCATGTTGCCATGAGTACGTATTAACTGTTTGCGCTTTGAAAAACTGTACTAATGCATGTTTATGCTGTGTTGTACATTGCACATTTTGCATGTTGTGCACGAATAATAAGAAGTCTGCTTTAAACTAATAGCTTTCGCTAGGATTTATTTAACACAGGGTATTAGTATGATGGGAGGTAAACATAATGGGTTTTATTTCACAAATGAATATTCTTTTGGGTTTGTTTATTTTAGTACGGGATTGGGCCTGCATGAAAATGGCCTCTCGTTCAAGCCAGCATGCGGCTGGCCTAGTCGGTATGGAGTGCGCATGTGCCAAGATGGGTTGCCTGTTCGCAGACTGCTGAGTGTACCCGATGATGCAATCCGTGTGAAGGCCATGTTGACCTGTGTCTCATTGTTTATGTGCCAAGATGCGACAGCCACTGTGGGAACAGCCATCACCACGTGCAATACGAAAGTGAAAGCGGATATTATAATGAACATTGTTGCTAAATGTATAATTATGAATGTTAGAATTATACGAATGCAATGGTCTTAAATCCTTCCTTTGTTAGAACCGGTATAGGATGGATTTGTAGGGAGAACTGGATGAGACGACCCTAGTATGATTTACGACAACCAATCACAGTCCGAGTTTCTACCGATACTGCAACATTGTAAGATAGTGTATTAGGCAGAAAGGTATAACTGATGTCCCAATTGGGGGGGTGGCAGAACAGGAGCAGAACAAGAGCAGGACAAGAGCGGAGCAGAACGAGGAAAGCAGAACGAGAACGAGAGCAGTGCAGAACGCAGATCAGAGAACAGAGAGAGGAGAGGGGAGAAGGGTATGCAGACGAGAACGCAGACGAGAACCTAGAGAGAACGCAGACCAGATCGCATAGAAAAGATCTAAGACAGAAAGAGCAGCCCTGCACAGAGAGAGAGAACCTTTAGGTACGAGAACGTTGCAGGAGTGCTTGGGAGGAGACTGTGACCGAGGAGGTAGATTAAGTGGGAGATACATTCTAATTGTTAGTATAGTAAACTTTGCTGCATCTGTCCTGTTTGACTTTGTCCGCTGAGCCTATCTCTGGGGACCTCTTGCCACAACCTCGGCCAAGGAAGTGGTTTTCCTGTTTCTTTGGTGGGTATTGCACTCCTTGATTGCTTAAAATTGCAAATATATTTTCTGCAAGTATTTATGCTGTAGCTTCTTTCCCCCATTCCTTTGCATGCTTTGATATCGATGAAAATGATTAATTTTGATTACATTGCTTGATAATTTGTTCTCTTATATGCAATCTTGTATGTCCACTGACAATTTCATCACGAGCATTAATAAGATAAAATCATTAACTGAAGAAATGACTTTGTGGTTATTTAGTTAAATGCTAAACTGTTTAGTTAATCATAGTCACCATCAGCTCTTCAACTAATGGACAATCGACCAAAAGAAGAAGAAGTTGAAATTACTAATAGTCAGAATTGAATATAATTGTTATTAATATGAAGTATAGTATTTAATAAAACTGACAAATTAAACCCCCCAAATCCAGCGCCAGTCCTCCGGGATCATTTATGGGTAATGTGTGATGGGCCCCGTTGTTTGATAAACATTTTTATGCATGTCGAGATTTTCTTTGGTCCCTAGCTTAAGAATTTAGGGGTTGCGCTGGATCACCACTTAACGTGGCTTAACGCTGCCTTGTAAATAAGCCACCCTTTCACTCTATAATTAGCGTGAAAGGGGTGGGCAATGGGAATTGCAGTGGGTGTTCCGCCGCAACACCTATCGATTTTGACGCTGCCCCCTATTTACAAGGGTGGCATAAATAGGAGTTGGCACCAAAATTAAGTACAGGAAAAACCTAATTTTAACATGGTGAAACAAGGAGAAATGCTTTATTTCTCCTCGTTTTTGCTGTTTCTATGTGTGCTGCATTGTGCAGCACACATAGAAACAGCAAAAGGCCATGAATGATTGTTTATGTGCGAAAGGTGTCCCTTCCTGCACATAAACAATCATTAAAAAATTAAGATTTGCAACTTCTATGTGTTGTGCACAATGCAGCACATATAGAAGTTGCAAATCGTCATTTTTTTAATGATTGTTTATGTGCAGGAAGGGACACCTTCCTGCACATAAACAATCATTCCCTCAATGCAGGCACTATTGCACTATGGTGCAAGGGTGCCTGCGTTGGTGCTAGGCAGCTTAATTTAGCGCCAGAGCTAGGGAAAACGCAGGGATGTGCCGTATCTTTGTAAATACAGCTCATGCCTGCGTTTTTGGAATGGCGGAGCAGGGCGTTAGCATTTTGTGCTTAACGCCATGCTCCACCATTCCCTTGTAAATATGCCCCTTAGTGTCTAAATGTTTCATATTTGTTTGAACATCTCTGCATGACAGTAGCATAGAGGTTGAGTTTTTTTTATGGGATCGTGCTTATTTGTTAATGTAATTATGTGCCTAATTCTTGTGTTCTGATTTGCTAAAGAAATTATACTTTATCTTACTCCACGATGATTCTGCAGGTTTTCTATTTTACGATGAAAGAATTGTGTATAAGAACCCTTGGAAATTGTGAGGGACAGAACAGACTTTCCTATTCTGCTTGGGATGCTGCCCAAATTCTTTCTGATTTTGCTTCCCATTTGTACTTAATATTTTTGGATTTATATATACTCAGTATTTTGTATCTGAGAGCCTTCATGGCGTTTACTGTACCGCTTATTCTGCATCTTTGTAATAGAGCCCTTTCATTTTCATTGGTCTAGAACGCAACTATTGAGTGGACCGCATTATTTAATTAACTATTTTTACTCTGCTAATTGATATTTGGGGAGGTGCCTTTACACAGGGACATATTGTCTCATAAAATTAAGGTTTAACATCATCTCCGATCCAGTAACTGTGAAGAACGGATTAAGGTACATTTTGGGGTGTTTAAATTTTGGGGGTATGGCTTTGCTCCCACAATAGCATACCAACTTTGGTAGAAAAAAAGCCTAAACAAAAAAATACTCTGCCCATTTCAAGAACTGCATGGAACTTGGAACTCAGAATCCAATTTTCGAATTCTGGGCCCACAATGCCTATATAAATACCCAGGAACAGAAAACAATCCCCAATTATATGCTGGCCGTGTTTAAACGTCCTTTCTCTCTTTCCATGGCCATGAGTGCATAGAAATAGGAATACTTTGCATGTGTACCAGAACCAAGCAATAAGTGTGGAGTCATGACCGAGATTATGATGTTTGTCACACAGGAAGGAATTGCTTGAGAAGCTTCCTGAGTCCTGAGGCATTACGCAGCGGCGTGCTCCATGCGCAGTGCTTGTTTCCTTTTCTGTCCTGTGTGTTTATACAGGTGTGATGATCCCATGATTGGTCTCACCCTAACCATGTAACCAGTTTCATCATAGCAGAGATGCGAACGTCCCTGAGGATCTGTATCTCTTGGTTAATTGATGAGTAGAAAAGGTGAGGGCTGATAACAAAGAAAATATTTGGAAAATGAAAATAGTTTATAGATAGCAGAGGAGCGGCTCAGTCAACAGGGTTGCCCGTGAAGAATCAAAATATACACAGTACCTCTGAAAGTAACTTCCCACAGAAAGACCAGCGGACTGAAATGCCATAATTATTGATCTGAGGCAGAAGCGAGTGCGTGAATTCAGCTATGTTAAATCCTCTATAAGGTGGAGACCAGACCAGAGCATGATTGGGGTTCCAATACACAGAACTCCAAGAGTGGTAGAAACCCATTCCTGGAATGTAGCAAATCACCAAGACAGTGTCAGTGGGTGATTTTCAAAGAGATCTACTTTCACTTTGGTAAAGTATAAAAAATACAATTTTCTGAGAAGAGACTCTTTGGTTTTTTTGTGCAGTCCACCAGAAGCCCATTGTTCTGTTTTTAGGTCTCGCCTACGCAGCGCGCATGCGCTGCTTAGAGGAGACCTTTAGCCATCGGTTCCCCTTTTTCCCCAAAAACGTGCACGCGTTCCATTGCCTTCAATGGCAACGCGTGCACGTGTGGCGATTGCCTTACGGGAGCGAGCGGCAGCGCCATATGGTGTCAATTATCGTCGCTGGCTCCCGCAAGGGAATCGGCAGGCCCCCCTCCCCCCTGCTGTCGCGCGAGGCGCGTTTTGGCTTGTTTGTGCAGTCTCCACACGATTCTTCTGGGCAGGCGTTGTACGCATGCTCCAACGTTTTGGCGGCTCTGTTCCCTGCCACGCTATGCTGGCAGGGTTGGGGAGTTTTCATTGACCTGGTTGCTGGCCATGTTCATTTTGGCGGCCACCCGGATGCGTGTAGCAGTGTTTCAGGCGAGTGCGGGGGGCCAGGCTGCCTGCTGAGGAGCGGGGTTGTGTCTTTTCCGACGTTGATTTATTGGGTTGGACCGTAGGTCTGCGGTGCTTGCCTTCAGCTGGCTGCAGGGGTGGGCTGGTTGCCAGGGAGACTGTCTCTCCCTGGCCTGCTTGCTTGTGGCTGAGCCTGCCTCTGCTGGCCGTGGCGGTGTGGGCTGGTTCGGCTCTTCCTATTTAAGGACAGTTGAAATACTTTTTTTTGGGAGTACTCCTCATTGACATGGTGTATTTTGCTTGCCCGAAGTTTGTACTTTGAGCTCCATTTATTTTTGCGACTACTTGTAAACATTGCTAGCTGTAAGATGTCAGTTGACTCTCCACTATTCCTCATCAGTCTGATTTTATGTCATTAATGTGCAGCTCTGCGCACTGTGACGTACAGTTCATTTTGCTCCTCCGGATTATCACCCACCTTTCAGGTTCCATCCCGCTCTGTGTCTGCAATGGGGGCCAGACAGGGCGTCCTGTGCTACCTTAGACGCAGGATACTGTGATTGGTAATCATGGTGTTGTTTGCGGGGTTGCTAGGGCACTGTCGTTCCACATCAATGGGGCCTGCAGAGGTCGGAAATTCTTTTCTTGTTGCAAATTCGAGAATCATGAATTGCTTTTCTGGATGTATCGGGAGGGGGTGTTACTCCCCTTAGGAATTTAGTGCTCACCTTGTGAGTGTTCTGTTTCTCTCCAGCTCACATATTGTGTCTGTGCCTGCTCCCGGTTCAGCGGGTTTCACGTAGGCGGTGTCCTGCTGGGCATCCTGTCCAGAGGTCTTGGGTGCTTTCTTCCGACCGGGGTTGCTGTGGGGCTTTTGGGGTTGGGCGACCCGGCCACAGTCCTGCTGTGCCTCCCTCCGACTGGTGTGGGCGTGGCTATATGCAGTGGATTGCCGGGTCGGAGGTCTGCGGTGCTTTCTATCCAGCCGAAGTATACTTTTCGGCGGACCACTTAGCACCTGGTACGCGCCGGGACACTCTGCCGAGTATCTGTGCGCGTTATAAATATATATAACATAACATAACATCACTCCCTTTGCTTTCATCTCTCTTTCTATCTCCTTCACTGTTTCCGTTCACTCTCTCTGCTTCCAATGTCTCGCTCGTTTAATACATCTGTCTTACCTCTGTCTCTCTCTCTCCCTATTTCACCATTCTCTACTTCTCCCTCGCACTTACTCTGTATTAGCCTCATCTCTCTACCTCATCTGCACCTCTTTTTCTCTACTTCTCATATCTTTCTATTTTTCATCCCACCGGCTCTACTGCCTCGCTACTTTGTTTACCTGACCTGTCATTCTGTGCTTCACCTTTCTATTTGTGCTATCTCATTATAACTCACCTCTCTTCCTATCTTATTTCTCTCTAGACCTTGCCCCTCGGGTTGGCACCTTTCTTACCAGCCTACATTTAAAACTGCATGCCAGGCCTCTAAAAACAAGCATTGGCATAGTCAATAGGTCTCGCCTTTGGGACCTTATAAGTTTTTAGACATGCAACAGTTGATGTTATTGCACCAAGGATATTGTGCTGCATAACTAAATACTTATAAGGTCCCAAAAGCGAGACCTATTGGCTATGCCAATGCTTGTTTTGGTAGTCGGTGCTGATGACAGTCAATACAGAAGCGCATTTTCCATATAAAATACCCTGACCTGCTGTATTTGTTACTACTTATTTCTGTTTGGGACAGTCTCTAATATAGCCTTATAGCCCACTGTAGCGGGCTATCCTGGCCATTAAAGGCCCGCTCCAATGTTAAAGGCCCGAGTCAAAGGCGAGGGCCTTTAATAAGGGAGTGGGCCTTTAATGGCCTGAATAGCCAGCCTACAGCGGGCTATAAGGCTATTAGAACATTCCGCCCCATTAGGGCACAATGTTCTAATTAGTAAAACAAGGCCTTACAGAGCCCAACCATTAGAAGCCCAGAGCTACTCTATTGTCTTCAATGGAGCGCTCAACATTCCAATGTTCTAATATAGATTAGAACATTTGAATGTTGGAATCCCCATTGAAAAAAAGGAGTGCTCCAGGCTTCTAATGGACAGTAGAAGCCCAGAGCTCCAATAATGCAATGTTTTCTTTTCACAGCTGTTGCTGTAAACAAAGGCCTTACAGAGCCAGTGGGGATTTCAATCCCCTTGGGTTTCTTCAGGCCTTTGTTTTATTTGTTAGAACATTCTGTCCTCTAGTAACAGAATATTCTAATAGCCTTATAGCCTTCTGTAGCTGGGCTATACCGGCTTTAAAGTCCGGCTCCCTTGTTAAACGCTGAAGGGGCCTTTAATGGCCAGCATAGCCAGCTACGAAGGGCTACAAGGCTACATTATTCCTTTATCAGCCAATATAATTTTGTTGTGTGTTTATGAATTATAGACCATCTCTTTTTTGCGTTTGAATTTGGGTGGCAACCTTCATGTTAGTTAATGTTTTTTGATATTTTAAAGATGGCCCCAAAATTGGTGACGACCTAAAAAGATGGGGCCCAATCTATACATATTGGATCGGCAGACTAGCAGTCTTGACGCTTGCTACGGCTTTTGGACAATGTGATTACGCATATTGGTGCCTTCAAATCAATAAAATGTCACAAAAACATGGAAAAATAAACTTTGCTGTTAAGTCTTTATTTTTGTCATGTGAAATGAGGATCACAATAAAAGATAAAGAGGAGCTTTATTCACAACATTTGGAAAACTAGTTTTAGCAACTTGTGCAAGGCAGATCTGGAATTAGGCAGCAATGTCTTTGCAATAGGTAGGGACTAACACATATATGGGGACTCATCTCAGATCACTGAAATGGGCTTGGCTAGCAGATAGGGGTGTAGCTTCGATTGGCGCAGCAGGTGCAGTGGCACCGGGCTCCACTGAACCCTGTTTATTGATGTATTTTGTAATTTAGCCAAGGGGCAATATCCTTCTTTGCACTATGGCCTATGATACACTGGCTACTTCCTGCAGAATTCACGTAGCTCTTTTCGAGTGCAGCCTATCTTGCAGCACTTGGTGATCAAGGCCGGATTGTCGCGGACACGCCAATTTGGGACCTACCGCTGCTGGACTGCAGACTGAGGCTCTATATTGCTGGGTTGTCCCTTCTGCAATGCCATCTCTTGCAGATCACTCTCCAGAGACACAGTTGAATCATAGTTTTCAGTCCGGGTAAAGAATTGAAAGAAAATATAAGAAAAAGACATGTCAATCCACCATTGTTGCTAAAAAAAAGGATACACAGTAGAATTTCTTGCTTTAAGTCCGGGTGTTCATGTAGGTCCAGAAGTGAAGGGTCCATGCCCTATAATCAGGATATGCATGCAAAATAAATCAGGTGACTCTAAATGGACCTCACATACAAAGTGGTTTTCCTGAAAGTCTGACACAGAAACGTTCCTCCTGCACCTATGCTGGGCATCTGATTTATATTGTCTCCCACCCATACTTTGCTTTTCACGCAAGCCCCTTTTTATTATTTTCTATTACTGACATTCGTACTTCTATTTGCTAGAAATGAGTAGCAGCAATAATTCCTCATCAATATTAACGTTTCAGTTTTGTACATTGTGGACTGCGATTCTTCTCTCCTTGGCATTTTTCGAATAGTGACTTATTATGCTACCATTGACAAAGAGTTGTTGGCTTGCACATGGGCAACCCAGCATTTCAAACAGTTCCCTTGGGGGAGTACATTTGTTTTAAGGACGGACCATAAGCCTTTGGCTGTCAGCTGGAAGGGGAAAAACTTTAACAAGCATGTCTGGCTTGGTTACAGAGTATCAATGTGTTGTTGAATATGTACCTGCACAGGATTAAGTACATGGTGATTGCTTGTCTCACCTTATGTTGGAAGGTAGTGCAGAGATAGATTGTGAATGTGATGTGGCATATACCATGGATGTTGTGAATGCTAGTAAATGGCACAATGAATCGGAGAAAGCCATAACTTAAGAGATTTGTGTTGTCTGGTTTATGATTACTTAGTTAAAGGGTGGTCAAAAGAACAGAAGGTGAGCTTGGACTTAGTTTTTAAAGTAAGGGACGAATTGACGTTAGCTGAAGGTATTGTGGTGAGGGGCGTCAAACTTGTTCAACCCCAGAATCTGAGGGAAAAAAAATTCTTGTTGGCAAAATACGGCCGTTTTGGAATATCCAATACTAAAAGAAAAATTCAAGAATTTCATTAGTGGCCTAGGATTGATAGTACAGTTGATGATTGGGTAAGACAATGCAAACCTTGTGGGGATAATGACAAGTCAGCTAAGGCTTGTGTAGTGGATATTAGTCTAACTGATTACGCTAAGGGACTTTGGAGGAAATTATAAGAGTATATATTTTTTGGCCTTTTGATGTTTTATTTAGAAAGGAGACTTTTACTATTGTGTTAGTTGACTATTTTACATAATGTCTGGAAGTAAGAATGGTGGAGAAAGTTGATACTAATAGTGTGATTTAATTTTTGGATGACATTTCCTACAGGGAAGAAACACCTGAGGAATTGGTATCGGAAAATAGTCCTAAGTTTTCAAGCAAAGACTGTCTGTTTGTTCAACCAGATATGGTGTAGTACACCCACAATCTAATGGTTGTGGCAAATGCTTTAATGGAGTGGTCAGAGTCTATTCAACTGGCATTTAAAAGCAGGTTGCCTTGGAGGAAAGCATTACAAGCCATGCTTTTGACGTATTGAACCTCCCCTAAATCGGCTATGGGAATGTTTCCTTTTGAGATGTTAAAAGGAAAGAAACCTGAGTTGAGCATGGTTCTGTGGTGGATCAGGGAAAGGAATAAGGTTGTCGTTGAGGTTGATTTTTCGACAGTTAGTAATCATGTGTACAAATATTAAGAAAAAATGAAGGGGGGAGTTGGAATACTAAGAAGATATTTTCTAGCATGAAATTGACTATTGAGGATTTGGTAAGAATAAAATTGCCTTCATTCTCAATGAAAGGGTCTGCTAAGTGGTTTAGTCCCGTAAGCGTTATTGATGTTTTCAGTAAAGTTGTGAGTGGAAGGTGGAAACATATGGAATTTCAGAAGAATTTTTGTGTTTAAAAGAAATAAGGAGAGTGAGTATGGAATGAAAGGTAATGATATTTAGGGGTTCTCAGATGTTGTCAAGGGCACAGTTACTGATAACAGCTCAGATGGTAACGCTAATTCCTGGGATGTGTCCAACGAGGAAGCAATCATTGATTGTGATCCTTTCAGGGTTAATGAGTCCAAAGTTGATAGACAATTTTCTTTGGCAATTCAGGTTTGGAAGCCAATGGTAACATTGACAAGAATGTGGCTAACAGGTCACTGGTAACTTGTTTGCAATGTGGAAGATCTAGAAGAAGTGCTGTGCTGTTTACAGATTACATAAGATATTAACTTTTTATGTGATCATCTTATTAGAGTTTATTAATTAGTTTCAGTTGTGTGAGTATATAGTTTGTGCACAAAAAGTGGGAAAGGTGTGTTGGGCACATTTTTCTTGTTGCGTTAAGATTCAGAATGTAAACACAGAATTTTATTGTGGAATGTTGCGAGGTGGGAGAATCGGTTGGGAGAGTTGAGGAGGTGCTGCGGTTGTCAAGCTGCTCTTGTCCACTTCAATAAACTTGAACCACACATTGTATGTAGTTGGTATTCACTACACTTTAGCTATGAAGGAAGATTTTTACAAATGCTTTTATTAGTTTGTTCACATAATAAAACCAGCAAGCGACATTTTGATTTCCTGTTGTCAACAATTTCCATTCTGACAAACATCTCTCAATAATATTAATGAAATGTACTATAGAAACTTTAAAACATTACAAGACACCACTGCATTTGATAATGTTTACAACTGGGTCAATCTGAAGTGTCACACCAAACCACTCGTACATAGCAATATGTTCAATTACTTCCTCTTGGAACATATCCTAGGTCTCAACATGAGTAAATTGTTAACATCAAACAAGGTATACCTCCCTTTGGTTTCCTTTTGTCTTTGTATGGGCAATATTACATACATATTGCAATATTTTCTCTACTGGTCAGAGGGGAATGTTTGTAGAAGTAATATAACCAGTTCTTAAGCCCCAGCTTATGTTTCCTACATTACAATTGCTTTTACTAATAATATAATCGCCTCAGTTCAGGGAGGTCTATCGTCACTACTATGCTGAAGCTCTCCTAAAATGATGCCCCATATGGTCACAGCTATTGGTTTATTCCGTTGCAGGTAATAAGGAAGTCTACAAAGGAATGAGTCCTAATAATAACAGATAATCATTTCTCTCAAGCAATCAAGGGAAACTCAAAGAGGTGCTGGAGCTTCAGCAAAATATTGCTTCAGTACTAGGTCTGAGAGTGGTGCCATATGATTGTTTTATTTGTTTTTCTTTGATTGTATGTTAGCAAATTTATGTTCCTGATGTTTACAGTTCTCAACATATATATAGGTCTGACTGATGGAAGGTACAGTTGGAAACTGTATATTAGTTTCTCCTGCATTCAGTTGGCAGTGTATGGGAAGTTGATGTTTAATCAACTACTATGAAGAAAATTTGGTTTGATGCATAACTATTGTGTCTTAAATATCACTTACAGAAATATTGTCCCATAAGATGCAGATTCCATACTATTTCATCTGATATGGTGATCTTTTTGTAGACAATATTCATAACAATATTTAACTCAGACAATAATCTGACAACACTATTCATGTATTAATACACAATAGGAATCAAAGGGAGAGGCCCTATATGGGAGACCGTACTATTCCCTATCTAAATGTGAGCTCACTAGAAGTACGTTCTCAAAAATCATAAAATCGGGGAACGGGGAACATAAAAAGAGAAATCCCCGATAGTGATGTGATAACAGTGCTCGAGCCAGAAAAATGTGCCCTATTCACAAGAGGAGACCTTTCTTAGGACGAGAACCCTCACTCACCCAAGGATGACAGGCTTCATCTTAGGGTACCCTCCTCACACCAGGGCCAAAAGGTCCCTGGTGTGGGCTACGACTCTTCTGGACTAGAAGAGGAGCTGAGGTGTTTTGAGGAGGGGACCAGGGATGAGGATGGCGAGGGGCAGAGTGCAGAAAAAGAAATGAAAAAGAAGTTAAAACTGTATCTGGGAGACCAAATGTTTTTATTATGCGGTCTACTAGGACAGGATTAAAAGGAAAGAAGCCTAGGGGTTATCAGCAAATATACCTCTAAAATACGTCTACATGTTTTTGCCTACTAGCGACCCCAGCAGGAGTTCAGGGGCAGTCTTCAGGGCCAAAAGGTAAGTCACTCTGCATCCAAATGATAAAAAATAAAATTAAAATATATATACTGGGGGCGTGGCCAAGAGGTCTGAAATAGCAGACGCGCTGTAGACTAGCTCCTGTAGCCCAATCTACATTCGTCATAATCCTGCCGGCCGGCATACCATCATCCACAGAGCTCTATGCCTCCGGTCAGACCCCCGGTAGCATGTGGTTGCTCTCTGAACCACTTTGATAAAGAAACGATCCCGGATGCTGCCGGTGAGACCGTGGGACCTCCATCGGGTCGTGCGGCCTACGGTGCATGAATAAGCAGCGGACTGCCGTGACATCGGCCCCGCGTTTAGAGCTCTTGCCAGGGGCCTCGAAGCCCATGCGTAGTGCGCTCACCAATTAGAAGCAGCAAAGAAGGGCCGGGGACACGCACGGAGTCAGCGTGGGGCGGGAGAGCCCCATACAACACGCAGCCATCGGGATGGATGCAAGCGGGAGCAGTGATCAGGGTGCAGAAAAGAGATAAAAGCCCATATGTAGTACACTGCAGCCATAAAGCAACATGGGAAAAGAGGCACACCTGGCGCGGCAGGATCGAGCACTCCACTGCATGGGTCGATGCCTGAGGATGACATAATCAGTGAGGTGAGGCGCAGTCAACCACTTCATCGGCCTTAATCTACAGTGGACACTTAAGCATCAAAGAAATACAGAAGCGCTAAGGGGACACCACACAACCCAGCCTGCACCTGCTGGGGACAAGGAGGCAGCGCCTGTTCAGGCGGGTGCATCCTCAGCCTCGTAACCAGCCAGACCTGGCTCTGGTGCGGCCTGTGGTTGGGGAGGACCCCCCTAAGCGCCTATCAGAACAACTACAAATCTTTGACCCCCCACTGGAAGACAAAATACATAAGGCAGACAACCCACATATATCAACCCACTGGGGGCGGCACACAACGATCCTTCTACCTAAGAAAGTTCCCCAGATCCTGAAGACGGCAACTCAGGGTTCAAAACAGCCATGCCCAAAGACAAACCTGCAGGCTCTTCCTCCAAACAGTGCACAATGGGCAAGTTCACCGGAACGTGCACAGGGACGACCACGGCTACAGGTGTCTAAAACAGCATCACGAACAATGCCGCGCTATTACCCGTGATCACCAATCAAGGGATATCTTAGATGCTAAAATCGGCGCGGTTGGGTCCAATGTAGGATCTACGCAACTCTGTGGAACGCCTTAACTAAGCCGAAACCAGGGTTTCCAGAGTGGAAGATGCGATCTCTGCACTCCAAGGGAAGGTGAACACCATCGAGAAACTCACACAAGGACTGGCTACAAGCGTAGAAGATGCTGAAGGTAGAGCCCATAGAAATAATCTTCACTTTGTGGGCTTCCCCGAGGGCTGCGAGGGCACAGACATGGGCACATTTCTTGCCCAACGGCTCAAATCATGGATCCCTGCGGAAACCCTGTTTACCTGCTTGATAATAGAAAATGCACACAAAGCTCTAACTACAAAACCTCCCCCAGGCGCTAGAGCATGTGCGATCATCACACGGATACTCAACTATCACGACAGGGACATTATTCTTCGGCAAGCCGGGACTCAAGAATTCTGTCACATATGAGTCTCACCGCATAATGATATTTCCAGATTACACCAGGAAGGTACAACAGCAGAGTCAGTCCTTCACCACGGCGAAAGCTCGCCTTCGAGAATTACAAATCCCATATATGCTGCTTTTCCCAGCACGCCTGAGAGTCAGCTACAAAAACCGCACTGCGTTTTTCAACACACCCGAGGAGGTATTCCAGTGGACAGACGAGATCCATCCAGTGAAGCCACACACACCTCCACCTTGAGACTCGGATTCTTCATCTGGCAACCCACGCCACAGTCAGAATGCCAAGAAAGACAAACGACGACACAGATCAAGATCATCCTGGCGCTCCAGATCATGAGGAGACAAACAAACCGAGACCCTTGGCAGTTGATCACAAACGATATTAAATGCAATGGACTTTCAGAAAGACAAGGTACACCAATATTTAGCTTATCAGAGACAATACTAACTATGCTGGAACGAAATGTGGGCTACTACAACTGAGCGAACCATCTACAACCTCTCGGGACACTTTTTTGGATGGAATGTTTGAGGAACCATTGGACGGGTACTGTGCTCACCCCAGTAGGGGGGTGCACAGTATTCCATCTGGGACAGATGCTTCAAAGCTTTCTGAGGTATTGAGGTGAGAGTGGGTAGGGGGGTGGTTGGGAGAGACGGTTCAGTTCCAGGTTCTGTTTTATAAATGTTATCATGGTGCATCAGACACATTGACGTAGTGTTTCCCTCCCCAGATACACCCCTGACCATACACAATATCCCGATGACAACATTGAGTAGGCAGTTTCCAGCAGGTAAGCATCTTAAAGTGGTGACATGGAAAGTCTGAGGCCTAATAGATAAGGTGAAGCGGGAGCTGTTCTTAAACAAGCAAAACGCTTGGGAGCCGAAATTCTGCTCCTACAAGAGACTCACCTCATGGGGACCAAGACACCATGCCTGGCCCGCTTTGGTTTCATGACATATTACACTCAGGATTCACTCGAGGCTCCAGAGGGGGGCACCATACTGATTCAGCAGAAAATCCCCTTCATCCATACATATACATGGGTCAATACACAGGGCAGGTACATCTTTGTACATGGTACTGTTGGCGGAGACTCTATAGTGTTGGGCAGTGTATATGCCCCCCACCCCTAAACCAAACATTTATCGAACTTATTATAGATATCTGGGGGTCAATACCTGAAAACCTCACATTAATTGGGGGAGATTGGAATGATGTGATTCATCCGGAGCACGACAGGTGGAGACACACAGCCCCGCAAGGAACACCAAGAGAATCCCGGTTGGGCCCCATGACAGAGATGTTGGGATGGACAGATACATGGAGGGTCCTACACCCCACAACAGCAGGGTACACATACTTCTCAGCCATCCACGGCTCATTCTCCAGACTTGATTATATGTTCATCACCAGTGAACACGCCCACAGAGTACCCAAAGCAGAGATCATGTCTAGACGCCTGTCGGACCACTCCCCGGTGAGACTACAATTATTATTCGGCCCTAAATGGCCCCCCTTCCGTTGGCGCCTCTCACCTTGGCACATGCATAATCCACGTTATAAAGCTCACATACACAAAGCCCTACTAGATTACTTCTCATTTAACGAGGAAACAGCTTCTTCTGGCAAGGTCCTATGGGAAGCATTAAAACCAACTATATATAGTTTCGATATTAGGTACCATGCAGCAGAGCGGCGGCGGTAAAAACAGACGCTGTACAAATGGAAGCACAAATTATAGAATTAGAACGACGTGGCAGGGGGAGAGATGGGGGCAGTGCTCATAGGCAATTAGGCATACTGCAACAAAGATACCAAAGGGAACTGCTAGACAAAGCCAAATGTGCATGGCATGCCACACAAAGCAGGATATACCAAATGGGGGGACAAATCGGGGAAACTCCTCCACAGACTATGATAACACACTCTGAAACCAGTTCAGATGCCAGCGATTAAATCACAAGATGACACAATACTCACAGACCCAGTCAAGGTAGCCCATTGTTTTGCCGAATTCTATCAAACCTTACATACTCAACACGAATTCCTAACAGAATCGCAGATCTAGGATTTCTTCCAGGATATACCACCTAGGGCGCTATCCGCCGAGGCACAAGAGTCGCTGGAAGCCCCTATTGCCCTTGACGAACTAACCTCAGCCCTTTCAGAAATGTCACCCGGGAAAGCACCAGGACCCAAAGTGCTTTCTTGTGAATTCTTTAAAGCGTTCATGTCTATATTAGGACCCCGGTACCTGGCTACAGTCCGGAGACCCCAGAAGGATAGATGCATGCCACCTGATTGGAGACACGCAGAAATTGTAGTTTTCCCAAAGCCCGGACGACCAGCTGAACTCTGTTCATCATACCGGCCAATCTCACTTCTAAATCTAGAAGCCAAGCTATTGGCAAAAGTGGTGGCAAATAGATTGATACCTCACTTGGCTGACCTGATTCATCCAGACCAAGCCAGTTTTATTCCGCAGTGTGACACAACACAATATACGTTGTGCCCACAACGCAATCGACGCGGTGGATCAATTAGGCCGACCCCCGGCCTTGCTTCTCGCAGATATTGACAAAGCATATGATTCTGTCAGTTGGACATATATGCTTATACTGCTGAAAAACTTGACTATGGGCCCCAAGTTCATAGCTCATGTACGATTACTATACACAGCCCTTATGACTTCATTTCGGGAGGCAGGCGTAGTATCAAGCCAATTCCCAATAGGACGAGGCACCAGACAAGGGAGCCCCCTCTCACCCCTCTTATTCGCTCTTGCCATAGTACCCTTGGCCACATGGGTGAGATAGGATGCTCTAGTGCGGGTATTTCAGTGGATGCCAGAGATATCAGACCGCATAGCTCTGTATGCAGATGATGTCCTTTTCTTCTTTACTAACCCCTATAGATCCAGCCACAGAATCCTTTAAATTATGTGTATATTTGGTGAGACGTCAGGTCTATAGATGAATAAGCGAAAATCATCAGTCTGGGCACTGAGGGGGACCCTGCGGAGAGGACGTTGGTTAGAAGAACTTACACTAGCAACTAACGGCCTAAACTACCTCAGAGTCGATTTATCAGATGCCCAATCTGACTCATGGAATCAAAATTTGGGAGCCTTGACGGATCGTGAGAAAGCAGAAGTGAGGTCATGGTCCAGCCTTCCCCTATCATTCTATGGAAGATCAGCTATCTTTAAGATGGTATCCCCTGCCTCTCATACCAACTACAATCCCACCTATACCCAATTCCACTGACATGGTTCCGACAAATCAAAGCAATACTGGGCCAGTTCCTATGGGGAGGAAGCATAGCACGAGTAGCCCTTCATACCTGCAGCGATCTCCACCTGCTTAAGAATCATACAATTCAAGTATCTTCATAGGGTAAACTATACCAGATACAGACTATGGAGGATGGGTCTGATTGCATCCCCACAGTGCATTCGTTGTCAACAAGACGAAGGTACATTCCTACATACGATTTGGTCCTGCGTGGCATTAGATCGCTTCAGGTGTGGTGTGATAAATTGTCTGGCAGACATGTTAGCATGGGATCTCCCCATATCCCCAAAACCGCTACTATTACACTGCACTGAGGGAATAGGGGGGAAATAGATATAAATGACACCTACTCTTCCTAGGACTCACACAAGCCAAACGAGACATAGCAAGACAATGGAAATCAGATACTCCTCCCCGCATAGGTGCCTGGAAAAAGGCATGGACTTCAGTATTGGTCTGGAACTCCCAGTTCTCACGGCACATGGATGCCCACAGAAACACACCAAAATATGGCAAAATGGGCAGATTTCAGAGGCTTATGGCTGGAATCTCACACCACATTGGGCCAACAATTAGAAGATGAAATATTGTCATACGGGCAAGATCAAGATAATACAAAACATGTCAGGGCTCCTAATTAAATGGGATAGTGGGATGGAACAGAGTATGGAACACAATGTATGGAGGTGCAAGGTTGTATACAGTTTTGTTACATTTCGTTTTTGTTTCTCCATATATACTGCAGCCATGGCAGGTGAGAAAATTGGAATTACTGATGTATCTCAAAATGGATATGTATGTCTCACTCTCTCCAGAATTTTTCCGGTCCATATGCTATTAAAATTCAATAAAATATGTTGGGAAAAAATATATATATACTGGCCACCACGTGACAGTAGCCCGTATCTGTGAGCGATGGCCCAGAGATACCAGATGAAAGGGTAAAGCGTCTCATCTGAAAAACAAAGGCACAAAGAACAGGGGCTGGTGAAAAGGCCATCATCCATGTGTTGAAGTATCCTAATAGGATTAGCAAAGAAAGGTCCCAAAATAGAAAGTGTTGATCAGGTAATCTTACCTGATGGGTGATATTCAAATACCTCTCTTCAACCTTGTGAGTAGCCCACTATGTACACGGCCAGAGGGAAGACACAGAAACATAGCAATAGGAGAGTGAAATTGGAAAAGCACTCAAAAAAGAACCACAATAGGTATATCCTGACATAATGTACCAGTATAACCTGGTGAATAACATAGGCAACTATATTATGTAAAAAAAAATGTCAAAAGGAAGAGATAGCCTGGTGTGGTTCAACAACACATCAAACAAAGCATCTGTATATACATACATAGCTAGTGTAGCCATCTTGAGGCACATAAGTCCCAGGATGGAGCAAAAAAAAGCAATGAAAAGGGAAGGAAAAACAAATTGCCACAGTTCCTTTACCCTGCAGACAAAGTATAGTACAAGTGGTAACGCATCCCCCATATAGTGAAGGGGTAACGCAACCCCCGTATAGTGAAACTCGGGAAAACCTACATGAAACAGCCTCACATGTCTGTCCCAAACCAATATTTAGAAAAATCCTGTATATAATAAATGTAGCCTCAGGAGGGATCAAGTCCGATGAATGTCCTCTGCACAGGGACACGTGCTACATCGACTTGTTTGTAATGTGATAACGTATATATTATGATATTCAGGGGGTGCGTGTCCCTAAAGAGATAAATGAATGTTTGTAGCAGGAAAAGCAAATGTAACAGACATGTGACCGTTCAAGCCTGGTGTATATAAAAGGGCATGCGCCGGAAAGCAGAAAAACAGAGAGAAATGCCGTCCTTGTTGGGAACGGCCCGAAAGGTATTGTGATCAGGTGAGACTTGCAGTAAAAACAGCACGTGGCCACACAGCGGGAGTGCTGGGTCAAAGACACCAGCGCTACCTTAGCTTACTTGCACAGCGGTCCATGTCTTTTAGACTATGGGGGTCCCAGCAAGAGAAAGAAGCAATGCCGGAACAGAAGAAATGAAGGATGGCGCTCCCTGCGTAACGCGCCTGTAAGGATCATGGGAAATGTAGTTTCCTGATCCGTGAGCATGCGCATTAGAAAAAAGTCTTGCTTCTAAGATAAGAGAAGCTTATTCTAGATGACATGCGATGAAAAAGGGGAAGAGATCTGGTTTGTTAACAAACCAGCCCTAAAAAAGAGGCAAAAAATTATTAAATATGACATGGCGGTGGTATGAGGACAGACAGAACATGATCCACAGGAGTAATATCCTTTGGCAGGCACAGTCGACCATAGAGTGTTCTGTCTAGGTTCTCTCAAAGTACTGGATGGTGTATGAGGGTGTGTGTGTACCAGAATATCCCCAATATTTTTGCTACGTTTGACAGCAAACAGGGGTCTGGGTAGCTGTTTTTCCCCGGTGTTAAGAATAGACCAATTCCTGTTGATGGATCGCTTCACTATGTTGGTCAGTGACTGTAAGTGCTGACACAGACCACCCGGTCCATGGGACTTTTGATGTATGTTTCAAGGAGGTCTTCTCGATGGGTATTCCTGGCCCTTTTTGGCACTTTCTGTATAAGTTTGATAGGGTAAGTTCGTTCTGACAAGTGGGTACTGACTGTGACAGCATGTTCTCTGTACTTTATAACTTCAGTGCGGTTTCTGCGTATCCTGAGGAATTGACCCACCCGAAGGTTATTTCTGAGAGCATGTGGGTGGAAGCTCGTATAGCTCAATAAGGAGTTGCGAGCCATGGGTTTTTTATATAGCAAAGAATATATGCCACGATCCGTGTAATATAGCCGTAGATCTAAAAAGGGCGAGAGCTATTGTTGAATTCACATGTGAACCTCAGGTGAGGTTTCTTGAGTTCAACCAGACAGCAAAGGTTTCTAATGAATTAGCAGCACCTCCTCATACCACCAGTATGCCCCCTATATATCTTTTCCAGATTTTGAGGTTGGCACAATATAGGTTATCTAAGGGATAGATGTGTTGGGACTCAAAACTGTGCATGTAGAGATTAGCCATGCTGGGGGCAAAGGTGCTACCCATCGAAGTCCCTCTGGCCTGCCAGTACAGTTGTTCCTGGAATTGAAAGAAGTTCTCTAACATTGCGAGAGTAGCACACTCCATCACAAAGGAGGTTTGAGTCAGACTTCTCTGGTCTAAAAGTTCTCTCACTGTTTGTAAGAACTCATCTTGAGGGATGTTGGTTTAGAGGGATTCCACATCAAACGACGCCAGCAGATATTTCTCAGGATCAAACGCAACCTCAGTAAGCACGTTCAATATATGTTTGGAATCTCTTAGGTAGGATGGCATCCCTGCCAAAATGGGACGTAGGAAACAGTCCACGAATCGGGAGAGTGGTTCAATCTGAGATCCACTACTGGAGAGAATTGGTCTTCTTGGTAGGGTTCTGGTAGGTTTGTGCATTTTAGGTAAAATATAAAAATACGGTATTTTGAGCAGTTTTTGAACCAGAAACTCTGACTCATCCTTCGTGATCCAACCCTCATCTCTCCCTTTTCTACTATTGTTCTTATTGTAGCCAAAAGTCTTTGGGTGAGTCCATCCGTAGACATTGGTAGTATCTTTCATCACTAAGTTGGCAAAGACACTGATCTTGATAGCTCTGTTAGTCCATGATGACAGTAGCACCTCCTTTGTCTGCCGGCTTTATAACTATCTCGCTATCAGAGCCTAGTCATTAAAGACAGTACAATTCAGTTTTGGATAGATTGAAATAAGGCATCTTGGCTGAAGGTTTGAGTCTTTCAAATTCTTTGATCACTGCCTTCTCAAAAGTAGCCACTTCCGGTGCAACCAAATGAAGGGGTCGATTAAAGGTGGATTTATTTCTCAGGCCCTTGTTCTCTAACAGGATCAGCAACTCCAGTGTTGTCTGCAAAAAAGCAGGCCATTTGAATTTTTCTAAAGAACTGGGATAGTTCAATCCGTGTGAGAAAATCATCCCCCAAATGAGTGGGCACAAAGCCCAGACCCTTATTCAGGACATCTTCTTTTACTGGAGTTAGAATCTTGGGACTGAGATTGATGACTAAATCGGAGTGGTGCTAGTTGATGGGGAGGGATCCAGTGTCATACTCCGTGTCAGGCGTTGTTCGATTGCAGGATCCCACTGTACTCTCTACACATCCTGTTCATCCTGTTGATTCCCTGGTCGGTTCCCTCTTCTTCTCCGTCCTCTGCGGCCCGACCCTGTTCTAAAAAAGGGGGGTAATTAGGGGCTCCAAAAGGCGTGGGGTGAAAGGATTGGATAGGGTATCCCCACGGTTTCGGTGGCCATCAAGGGCCTGGAGGAGGTTGTGATTTGGTCCGGCATATCTGCCTTTTGGTTGTCTGTTCCTCATCTGGTGGGAAATGCTGGACCCACTTGAGTCAGAGTCATCTGAGTTACTCCACTCATCTGAATTGGAGGTCTATTCGTCTGTCCCTTGTCTCCAGCCTCTTGCCCCTCTCCTGTAGTTCTTCTTAGAGGAAGACAATACATAATAATCTGCTAAGTATGGATATACTTTCTCGTGTGTGAATCTCCCCATGTAATGTAATGTAAATAATTCTTATATAGCGTGTACTGTCACCCTACGGGTATCCTGGCGCTGTGACTGACAAAATCGACATTGGAGCCTGTGATCATCTTACCCAGGAAAACATTATTGGGAACTCAGCCAGACCCTACCTGGGAAACAGCCAGGTTTTTAGCTGCTTTCTAAATAGGGGCAGAGATTGAATTTGCCTAATGTCTAGAGGGAGTTCATTCCACAGCCGTGCGGCTGTTACACCGAATGCTCTACCCCCGACTTCATTTTCTTAATTCTTGGGATGTTCGCTAAGTATGCATTTGCTGACCGAAGGTCTCTCGCAGGAACATACCATGAGAATTTCCTCTGCAAGGGCTTTGGGCCCATTCCGTGCATTGCTCTGAACACGGTGCACAGGGATTTGAATTGTATCCTCTGGCAGATCGGCAGCCAGTGGAGATCTTTCAAGGCCAGAGAAAGTGAAGAACTGCGCTGCCTGTTTAGAGCTAGCTTAGCTGCAATTGACTGAATCCTTTGTAGCTTTTGAAGTAGTGACTTTGAGCCCCCCAAATATAGTGAGTTGCAGTAATCTAATCTGCTCAGGATTATACACCTCACAATTTGGGGTCTGGTGGCAGTCGGTAGTAGCGGCAGAATTCTTCTCAGAGCTCTTTGCAGAGAGAAACATGTACCAACTACTTTGGTAACTTGTGATTCTAGCTGGAGATTGTCATCCAGCAGAACTCCCAAGTTACGCACTGTTTTAGCTGGCACTACAGGTTTGTCTGTTGGTGTTATTAGGAGCTCTATGGGAAAAGGCCGGGCAATCCTGGACGTGGAGCAGTATACAATCTCCGTTTTTCCTCCATTAAATTGTAGGGAGTTGTTTCTGAGCCAGTTTGCGGTATTCTGCATACACTCCTGAAATATATCCAGGGTGATTGCCTGGTTCCCTTCTAATGAAAGCACCAATTGCGTGTCATCTGCATAGTTTACAAGATCCACGCCAAAGGATCTAATAATGGAGATGAGAGGGCGCAAGTAGATATTAAACAAAATCGGACTTATCGCCGAACCCTGTGGCACCCCATGGCACATGGGGATTTTAGGAGACGTAAAGGGGGGGATTGAGACTGCCTGTTGTCTATCAGTCAGATATGATCGTAGCCATTTCAGTGCCAGGCCTTTCACCCCAATTTTCTCTAGTCTGTCCAGCAGAATGCTGTGGTTCACCGTGTCAAATGCGGCTGACATATCCAATAGTACCAATATACTCGAGTTACCATTGTCAGCACGCATCCTCAGGTTATCTAGTACTGTCACTAGAGCGGTCTCTGTTCCGTGTCCCGGGCGAAACCCAAATTGGGCCTCGTCTAGCAGATAATTTTCTTCAAGAAAAAGAGAGAGAGATTTGCTAACTGCCCGCTCCAGTATTTTAACCTGATAAGGGAGGAGGGAGATAGGTCTGAAATTGGCTGGGCAGAGGGGGGTCCAGTGTGGATTTCTTAAGCAGCGGAGTCACCACTGCCTGCTTCCACCCCTCAGGTACTACTCCCTGTCCTAGGGATTGGCAACAAATATGCCATAGCCGTGGGAAACGGTCAAGTTTTAATTCTTTCCATATCCTCTGCGGGACAGGGTCCAAAGGTGATCCAGAAGAGACACTCAGCGCTAATAAATTAAATGCTTCTTCTGTGGGTGTTTGAAAGTACCGGAGTACCGCAGGACAGTCATTATCACTGTCTTCGACCTGTGGCTTTGTCACTGATGTATCCGATAGTACTTTTCCAGATTTGGACTGATATTATTGTTAGACTTCAGCCCATTAATAATCTTTTTAATCTTCTCATCGAAGTGGGTCGCAAGCTCATCGCATAATGTTTGAGTTGCTCTAATCTTGTTACCCACACACGCCGGGCTGGACAATTCCTTCACTATAGTGAAAAGGGTTTTTGTGCTATTCGGTGCATGTAAGATGGTTTGGGCATAGTATTCAGCTTTTGATTTTCCAATCGCTTCCTTATACAAAATTTGTTGTATTCGCAGGGCTTTTTTATCTATGTGGAGATCTCCGTGTAGAGTTTCCTCCATTTTCTTTCCGCTTGCTTACAATTTTTCCGCAGTATCTTTAATTCCTCACTATACCAGGGAGCAGACGGTTTCTTCCTGTTTCTCAGCTTTTTTACCGGTATTATCTGATTTAGCGTCAAATTTAATTGATTGCAGAAAACTTGATAGTTTTCTTCCACAGGTTTATCAGATTGAAATATATTATGTTCTGACAGCAGCAGCATCTGTTTGTTATTTGAGAGTTTAGCCCAGTCCCTTCCTTGCCGGAAGGTTGATGGATGCGTCGGCTTCCTACTAGCACTAGGTATAGCTATCAGGAAGTAGATCAGAAAGTGATCAGTCCAACATTGGGGCTGAATATCCACCACCTTTGTGTCCATATGGTTGCCAAATATTAGGTCTAGTACATGGCCGCCTTGGTGTGTCGATTGATGTACCAGTTGGTGCAGGTGAAGACTCTCACATGCGTGCACCAGGTCTTTTAAGGCGGTGCCAAGATTCCCATTGTCCCATAGGTTAAAATCACCAACTATAATTACCCTAGAGTGTGATAGTGCCAAATTAGTAAAGATATCAATCATAGCCTGGTACTGGGGGTTTATCCCTCCGGGAGGCCTATAACACACTATTCCTGACAGCACCTGCCCTATAGCCTCGTTCAGTGCGAAGCCTAATAATTCTATACCCGCTACATCATCAATGTGGAGGGGTGTAAAGTTCAATTTTTCTTTAAAAATTACTCCCACTCCCCCACCTCTTCCTTCTGATCTTGGTTTATGAAGAATTTTAAACCCTGCTGGGCAGGCTAACCCTAGTTCAATTATCGAGTCAGCTCTTGTCCAAGTCTCCGTCAGAAACAGCACATCCAGATCAGAATCCTCCAATAGAGTAGATACTTCCTGGAAGTGTTTAACTAGGGATCTGGTGTTGAGTAGACCACATTTTAAACTGCCAACAAAATGGTCGATTACTGGGGCCTTAACTCCGCACATAGTAGCATTTTCTGTCCCCCCATTATTCCTTTTACCTAGAAGGAGAAGTTGTTCCCTTGAATAGCACACTCTCCTCCTTTCTGATGGAAAACCGGTAGTGTGGCTGGCGCTATGCGAGACTGGTGCGCTTGCGCGACTGGCGCGCTTGCATCACCCTCGTGATATAGGGGAGGGTATGCAAATCTAGGTATCTAGAACGCTGACCAAGATGGCGTTGTCGCGGTGACCCGCTCTTACAGGCAGGGTACACCAGCACACCTTGGCCGGCGGAAAGTGCAGAGTGCGAGTGCAGAGAGGTAGGTGTTTAAAAAATACAGGCTTTAAAAACACTAAACACAAGTAATCAGCAAAACATCTTTAAAACGGCAAAAGTGAGCAAATCAATGTCCTTCTTTAGTTTGCTAATCTTATATTTTAAGATACCATCCCTCATCTCAGTAAGTATTTTGTTGACCTCTTCTAGCTTCGTTTTGTAAGTGGTCAGCCGGACAATGACCCTGATCTGGGATTCTGGTTGTTGTATCTCAATGAGTAGTTGGTCTGATACTTACTTGGCTGTGCTGATGAAGAGTATCAGCCAATCACGTGTGCACCTCCATAAGATAAGGGACCAGTTCTTTTTAAAAACCTTGTTGTTTAGGAACAGTCTCGGGCATTTGTGACTATAAGACCATGTGGGGCTATATTCCCTCGTAAGTATTCTGTAAGAATGGCCACGTGCATCGCAGTCCATAGTTGTCTCTTGAGGTTGGACAGTATATTACATTCCTCTGCCTGGTTGTATGTGGCAACTAATGAGGTCTAGGAGTCTGTAAAATAGACTGAACCATATTGCTCGCAAAGGCTAATCCTATACTCTCTGCCATGTTGAATGTATGGGGGTTAATGGTGATATGCTTTTCTAGAAATGTGATAGTAAAAGTGGTAAATACATCTATAAGATAAAGGGGCCAAAATCAAGATCCACAGTCCTCTGACAGTACTATATATTAATACACACTAGGAATCAAAGGGAGAGGCCCTATATGGGAGACCGTACTACTCCCTATCTAAATGTGAACTAGCGTGAGGAGGGAACCCTATGATGAAGCATGTCACCCTTGGGTGAGTGAGGATTCTTGTCCTACACATCCTCATTTGTACTAGCCAAAGGAATTACAAACGACTAAGCAACTGTCACTCCCGAAATGAATTTCATGTAAGGAAAACCTCATCTCTGAATCTGGATGAGCCAGATCGATAGTCAAATGCATACAATGTTTTTTTTTGTTTTTATAAATCTTTTTATTGTGAGAAAAAGCAATAAAGCATGAACATTGAATTGCAACCTTAGTAGCATCCCACACAATCAAGTATCCATAGTTCTACAGTAGATCGTGCAACTCTTCCCTCTACCTCATCCCATAGGCAAGACATCAGAGCACATCAGTAGTGGGCAGCCCCAAACGAAGGACATTAGGGTCAGTAGGAGCAGTCATTGTACATATACCACCTTGGAAATCGTTCCACTTCCCCCAGAACTGCACACAATGTTGATGAATATGTGGGGAATGAATTATAAGTAAGAACTAGAATACACACTATAAATACTCGAAAGGAAGGGACACAATGTATGCATACTGTTCCTCTTCAGGGCATCTGTAGAACTATAAATTGAAGATTGGTCAGTACATTATTATTTCACAAGCTTCAAATCTTCATGGAACTCAGCTCTTAGTTTAAGCAATATTATGCAAGGGAGTGGGCGCTCTTATGTAGTTAATCACTGTAGTGCAATTTGACTGCTTGAACATAAGCCAGTCATTAAGTGGAAATGTTTATGAAGCAACACTTTGGATTGTTTGTTGTCGATAGACTTCATTACTTTTCTTCTTCAGGAGCAACATGAGCTTTCTACTGAAATATATAGTATTTTTAAAGCCCATAACAAAAAAACAGGTAAAAAGTATTCTGAGTATCAAGCCATGCAGATAAAATGAGCTCATTCATAAACAGAGCCTCTGAAGAGGCACAACTTTTGAATATTCAAAGATCTGAGATAAGTGGAGCAGTGGTATGTTCGGATTCAAATACCATTAGAAAGTTCTATGATCAGAGCCTTGCTAAAATCAAACCCTAGTGTGAGATGAACCTTGGCATAAACAGGCTTTTATCATAGCTCTGATACAATGAGAATGCTGCCATTATTTTTCACCTCATTACTCGGCAAAAAATAGGACAAGTAGATTTTCTAGAGGGCATGTAGATATATTTCTGAAGCACGGAGTCCATTGGGCAAGTATACAATTTATAAAATTCCTCACCCATGCACTGATTAGTGAAGACCATGTAAACTGGTTTCATTGCTCTGAATAGCTAGCCTGGTGAGGCTATGGTGCATGTTGTGGGTACGTCAATATTTTGTTCATTCTCTCTTTGAACAGAGAAAAGAACAATGCATTTGTTAATTTTGCAGGTAACTGCTGGTGGAGCATACAGGGTTATTTAGAGTTTGGTGGAATGGGAACCCCGTCTTGGAAGGGCATGGTTGCCAAACTTGTAGTTCCACTTCCCCATTTATAGATAGGGAAATTGCCTATTGACTGCCAGTGGAGTAGTTTCCAGCTTCACTAGTGATCAATCATTGGCAGCACCGCCTCAGTGCAACCATCTTGGATGCATTGGGAGGCTCACTATAACTAGGGCCGAACTCCTGATGCAAGAAAAAGCAAAATGTTCCTCGTGTGCAAAGGGAAATTTTTCTATGTGACAGGATAATTGTTTTTGTTTCCTAGAAAAAAAATTACTTTACAGGTTTCTGTGAAGCAAAAAAAAAACACAAAATGGACTACCACAACTTCACCACCCACCCACAATTTAATTCTGATGAGAACAATTTTATCAGTAATGATCCGCCATTGTGTTCCGTTAGCCGTGGGGTGTCAAAAAGGAGACTAAACTATGACTTAAAGCAATAAGGGCCAAGAAAGATTACTTTAATGTAAACAAGAAAGGAGTATGCCCAGTACTTCAAACCAAATGTTCACTTAGGGCCTGACTCATATATTGGCGGCATGTACACTTCATCGCAATGGCAGAATAATTTATTTTAAAATATTTCTCCTACTATTCCTATCAGAACTTAACATGAGATTAACTATATTATCTCTTGGTATTAACGTGATGAAACATGGTTTGGTTTCTTTTCATGTGTGCATTAAAATAATCTTTCTTGACAGTGGTTGCTTTATTTCATAGTGTAAAATAGTCATTCTCTTGTTAAATTCTGAAAGGATAAGTAGGAGAAATATTTTAAAATAAATTATTCTGATCCATTACGATAAACCTGATCCTGATCAAGTACTTACTATACAATAGGGTTTACCACATGTATCACGTTTATTACTAATAACCTTAATTTTTTTATTTATTTTTTAAATGAATGTGTCAATCTGTAACGAAACTGGTGCTCATGTAAAGCACTCTGATACCTGATATCTTTGGGTCTAGTTCGCGCCATATAAAACTCTAAAAAAAATAAATTAAAAAAATAGTTTATAGATAATCATATATATCATATGTACCAATATGCTATCATGAGAATTCTTCTTGTTCCATCACAAGTTAAATGCAACCATCTTTACACTCCTTGAAAGTTCAAAATTAAATGTTACAAAATAGGTCCTAGGTGATTATTTAGGCCAGCGTTATGATGACGGAAGGCTCTGAATATGCCAGCACATTAATTTTGCTGGAGCTCTGATTATAGCAGAGTTCAAGTTATTTCACTGCTCCTTTTTTAGCTTCTGGAAAATTCTCTTTTGCATTGCTGCGAAAAAATTACATTTAAGCATTTTCTCGATTTCACAAGATGTTCCTGAAAATAAACTCAGATTCTACTTGCAGCCCAATACCTGGGTTGCCAACAGAGGATGAAAGAGATCACTGCCATTCTGCCACTCTCCACATTGTTTACATTTTGGGCAGATCAGTTCATTTAAGTGTGCAACAGTTCCCTTGTTTGTGAGCATATTCTATGTATCTATGTGTTATATTGATGACTAGACATTAGCATTTTACAGCTACATCAGCTTTGTAGGTCTTGTCAGAATCACATTTAAAGGCACTACCTGAGTATCTAAGTTTAGACTTACACATGCAGAAACTGATTTTTCACTCAAAGGGATTTACTCTATGTCTCTATCTGAAGATGTCCATGTGAGGTAATCACTCACAGGGGCTGAAAGTAAGCAAGAAATGGTAGTTCCAGGGCTGTAATGCCGTGTGAGTTTGTGTGTACCCACAAATTTACACGTTTAAGGGTATTAATCAACCGCCGTTCAAACCCATTCACATCCTGGAAAAGGTTGTAATGTACTCCTTAGAGGGGCAGGAGTAAATCATTTGGGGGGAAGGGAATTTCTTCAGTGCTAAAATGGAATTCACAAACGTTTACCACGGGTATGCCATGAAAACCGTAACTGTCACTGGCTTCAAGGCCTAATTGTGTAAACTCTTGTGAATCCTTGAAAGTCATAAATCTGAACCAATGGAAGGCCACAGATCTGGCCACATTGGTTTATATTGAGTCTCTATTACTATTATTTCCTCTAATATTGACATGCATCAAACATGTTTAATTAAATGATGCTTTAGAAAAATAATATTTTCAGGAACCATTATAAATGTATTATAGTTTAGTTAGACTGTCTGTGAGCTTCATACATTTTTTCAAGTTGCAGAGATGTTTAGGTATATTTTGTTTTGAACGTAAACAAATTGCAGAACAGTACAACCTTTGACTGTTTTTATATCCTTGCAATCACATTTTTAAATGCTTCCATTCTTCTGCTAGGGTTTTCATATAACGAAGGAGCATTCTAAGAGCATTAGAAATGGTCATACATTGTCAAGTTTTGTAAATGTACCCATTTTTAGGTCGAGCATTCGAGACCTCTTGTATATACTTTAGTATATACTTCTATGTGTATGTGCTTTGTGGGCTCTGGAGATTAGCCCTAGGACTTGTCTGCTTCCACTTAGGGACTTTTTTTCTGTTCAACTGCCTCTATTTAACTGTCTTGATAAAAAACGACCAGTAGAGGTCAGTAAAATACCAGAATTGCTTTCTGTGAGGGACTTTTTTTTTTTTTTTTCTGGCAACTGCCTCTATTTAATTTTCTTCATAGAAAACGAACAGGAGAGGTCAGGAAAATACCAGAATCACTTTAGCATTCTCTAGATTCCAGTCCATAGAAATTGTCTTCCACAACCACCTGTAGACAATAATATTTTTTTCAAATCTTGTATTATCAGTGATATGACCACAGAAGGCCCTGATTTTATATTTAAAACAGAGCTTTGGACTATACCATTTCGCGCTGAAAGGCAATATTTCTCTCCATGTGTTCCCATACCTGGCGAGTCACGCAGTTTGGTGCTTACTTTCCCTCCATGTTAAAGAACAGTAGATGTTTCAGCACCCAGGCTAATGTGCTGCAGAGCTAAATACATATAAGGTCCCAAAGGCGAGACCAATTGCATTGCAAATGCTTGTTATTTTGTATTAACCGTACAGCTAACTCGCTGTACTTCCTTGTAGCGCGTGCTAAAATTAAAGGTTTTGCATTAATGAACCATGTCTACCATTTTGAACATCTTACACATATGGCTGTATTATCTTGCCTTAATGGCGGACAGTCCTCTTTTCCACAACCTTCCTGTGGCACTGTAAACTCGTAAGCGTGTGCTGTATGGTTTAAACCTACTTATCCTGTGGACAAAATTAACAAACCGACCTTTTGTCATTGACCCCAAATCATATCTCCATGCAGTCGCGTGATAGTTCTTCCACACCCCTATATCAGGTACCGTTGAGTGATGCAAGATTTATATTTTTAGTGATGGGTCGATGTGACAATGCTCATATTTCCTATAATTCCAGTTCTGGTACCCCGTTTATAAAGTACTCCACCTTTGGCAGGTGTGACGCAGCAGCATTCTTAGTTTGACATTTCACTCCAATGCCCGCACAAATGTATCCCCTCAGTATTGCTATTCACAGGGACAGTCCAGAGAAGTCAGAGTCATCAGAAATAAATGGAAGAAGATGAACAGGAAGACTGGCATTGGGTAATAGGGGTCTTACCTGCAAGGGCTGCAAGACGTCCGTCTAGCTGTCTTCTGTAGATGTAATCTCCACACACGAAGATAATGGGCATGACGAGCGCCCTCCCACACATTTTCGTACTTTCTTTATTAGCGTGTATTATATCAGAGTTTGCAACCGGTAGAGAGGCTAAAACAATGTACGGAAGAAAGAACCTCATCTTGCTGGTAAAAGATGCGAGGTGCAAGTTACAAGTGAGCTTTATTCGTGTATCGGGAAACAAGTAAGCTCAGGATCAAATATGGGTAAGAAAGAACTGCTCTCCATACATACCTTTTTTGCCTTCTGTGTTTGCTGTGCAGTGGGCTGGGTGCTTCTAGTAATAAATTACAAGATTTAGCATTTCCTGGTGCACACTCGTCTACTAAAACACACACTCAAACACTACTTAATAGAATCGGGCTCTCAGAAATGATGTAACCTACAATACACAAATTTCCGTTTGCTTTCATTTATTTGTTGTGCACATAGCTTCTGTCATACATATATTTTCTAGTTCCTAATTTCAAAAGACTACAAACTTGCAATATGTCCCTGCTTAGTTCACTGAAAAAAGCAGCCTCAGAAGGCTTTTCAAGGCTTCGTCAGTGGTAGTAAGCTCATATAAAGGCAATTTTGGTTTAATTCAAGTCATATCAGATATAATTCAGCTCATTATGTAATTGGCAGTGGCATATTCTAGGTGGAAATTCCTGCTAAATCGTGGTGGCAACTACTATACACTAATTAAAGATGAGAAATACCCAGATAAATTCCCTGCTAGGGTAAGTCTCCACTGGCAGGGTATATATACACTGAGGAGTTTCCATCTCCTTAGTCAAACTAATTTTCACATTTTCTTGTGGCATACATGTGGGTAGTGTGATACATTTTGATGAATCAATGCAGCTGTGAAACATCAACACAAAAGACAAGCCCACTGGCTTCTGACTGCAAATTGGAAGAGTAAAAGCCTACAATTACCTTAGGGTCTGGCTCTCAGAAAGGGCCAAATCAAATATACACTGAAAACATCTTAACACCAAGGCCAATAACGTCATTCACCTATTAAGACAACTGAGCCAACATCTGCCAAGTCCATCAGCCGAGCCGGTACTGTCCGTCCTAAAAGTAAAATTGCTACCTGCCATCTGTTACGGTCATCTGGCTTTTCCTGGAGCACTGGACAAGTACTTAAATACAACCCAAGCCAAGCATACAAATCTGTGCTGCTCATCCCGCAGTCAGCAAGGAATTCAAGGCTGAGACTGGAGCTCGGCCTCGGTAGCCCGGCACTGCCATGCCAAGGGGGCCTGATAAAGCTATACCTCAGGATCCTGAGGGCACCAACAGATTCACTCAGATACCAGCTGAGGTCAGTTGTCGAGGTGGAAGGTTCAGCCTGGCACGCCAGCCTGGACCAGGTCATAAACACCTTGAGGATAGAGGATGCAAGTTTACAACTACCAGAAATTCCTTTTTCAGCCTGGAAGAAAGTGGTGAAGAAACAGGTTCTGGAAATATCGTTCACACAAGACATCGAAACTCTCCGCCCTAGTTCAATCACAGAGTCATTGGATAAATCATACATTTTGGGAAAAGCTCAACCCTATCTACGTGAGGCATTAATGATACAAGTACACAGGAAAATTCTCTACTTGAGACAACTCTACACATCACAGATTTCAACCCAGCATGGGCACGCAAGGGGAAAACATTGAGTGCAGGCTAAGTTCCTTTTACAAAGAATCCTGGCTGCACCTCCTGTACTGTTGCCCCAAACTGAACGAGCGTTGGCCCCTTCTTCGCCCGATACGTATGGCAAATGGAGTAAGGACCTGTAGAGAGTCTTTGGCCCTGTGCTTCGCTGAATCAACGACAAGAAACCTAGCAAGACTGGGGAAATTCAAACACTCAATCAGGATTGCCATAAATGAGGCGTTGCAAGGCGATACCACTTCTGCGACAGACTAACTGACCATTTCTCGTTATTGGCATGCTACATTCTATAACATGTTGTAATCAGTAGGATGGTCCCCGCCAGGCACTAAGAGGGTCCATCATTCTATTCAAAACTTAAAGTTTAAATAACCAAACCAGACTTTAAAGTCCCAGTATTTATTCGTTTTATCCGTATTATTCAACATGCAATTACAAGTAACTTTGAGAACCTGCACAGATGAGCTAAGGGCCAAAGGCTGATTATAAGGACAAAGATATTGAAGGGGAGCGGAGGGGGAATGGGGTAGGGGGGAATCCCTTTTAATAATGTTTTCTATCTTTTTTTACTGTAATGATTTTAATTAATCGAACAGTCAATACATTAATTAATTCATTCATTCAATGCAGCTGTGAAAAGATTTTGACAGACTTCTTCTGAGATGTTAGGGGTTGCATCTTCTAGGGGCAAACTGAGTTTTTGGCAGTGCTTTTGAACTATACCCTTCCCAAAGGAAAGGATGACTTAAGAGGCTGCCTGCCGTGAGGAGCAAGGACTAGATGGGGGGGGGGGGGCCCAACCAGGGTGCCTTACTCCGCTAAACCAATATATTTTGGCTAATCTGCCTTTATATGTTATTTCGGCTTATTTTAAAACCATAAACGTGTACATAATAAATAGTAAAACAGTTGATAAAATAAAATCAGTAATTATACAATACACAATTCGAATAGAACATTGTTAAAAAAAAAATCCATAAGCTTATCAAGTTCTTCCTATTAGCAGAAAAAGGGAAATAAGAAAAAAGTGCAAAGAGCATTTGTTAGGAAGTTGTTGGCGTCAAAGAAGCCTATACATCATTTCTTGGGCCTTCCCTTGCAGTTTGCTAAAACGAATTCTCCACGCCCAAAGTAAAAATATGAAGACAGCAAACACAATACACTCTTTCGTGTTGTATCTCAATATCCTGCTCGCTTCCCAGTAATTAATGTATCTGTGAGAGGCTGGCCTGGTACATGCTATCCACTAACTAAAGTGGGGACCCTGCACCAGTCCAGACAACCCTTATTGTGATTTAAGAGGTCTCAGACAAGCTTAGAAAGTTATCCAAGTGGTAGCTGTGGAGAGCAGCCTTCAGGCTAAATCTTGAAGGGGTGTAAAGCAGCTTGTTTTACCAGAATGTAATCTTTTTGTATAGATTAAATGAAAAGAGAACCACACAATAGTTATAAAAACTATATATTTATTATATAACACTATCTAGTACGTTTCAGTATCTCCTACACGGAGATGGACACAAAGCACACAATTCTTAAGCAAAGAAATGACAGTAAATAGCACTAATACACAGTGGGCCCCAGGGGGGGACCAAACTATATACTAAGAAAGTGGTATAAGAACCACGACTCGAGTCAGGACGATGTTGAGAGGACGTAGAATCGCTGGGACCCCAAGGATACACCCAAGGTGAGTAGATAGGGACCCCACGGAGGACGGGTGCAGTGTGGGAACACGACCGTGTGCTCCGTACAACTCTATGTGAAAGTCGCGGTTGGAGTTTTAGAGATTAAGGACCCTTCCCAGTGGACTACGAAGAAACCCCATGGACGACAGAAAGTTGGAGAGCCACCCCACCCGTGGATACCGAAGTACCCAAGTTACCTAACCCAGGGAAGCAGGGTGCATAGGTGTGAAGTGGCGTCAGAAGCCGCAGTCGAACCCAATAGAGGACTTTGAAGAAGAGCCGCTGCTGGAAGGGAAAAGAATGTCCGTTGGAATACAAACGTGGATTCTTGTTGAGGATTACCTGAAAGCAGAGGGGACAGAGTCTGGGTCACTTGAGTGACCAGGGGCTCGGTAGACAAATGCCCACTGATGTCGGGTGCTTCAGGAGAGTTGATGGTGCTTTTGACTCTGCAGCTGCGGGGAACAGGCAACGTTGAGGACGATCAGGAGCCGGATGTGAGCTGTCCCACGAAGGATGTCGAGTTCTGAGGGGTCGGTGTTCGGCGGGAGCACCAACAAGCCTTACCAACAGCAACCCACGCAGGAGGTCAAGAAAGTGTACGGTTGGGACCAGCAAGATCCAGAAGACTCACTACACACAGGGGAGTCAGGGCAAGCCTGGAGCAACCAGGGGAGCCCAAGAAAAGCAAAGTTGACCCTCAAATGGACCCACAGGCCAGAGGCACAGGAGTCGAAAGAGGACCTCGAGCAGCTTCACAAAACAGCAAGCCACAGAGCACTCGGTGCGAGGTGGATGAAGATCTTTGTGGAGAAAGTCGCCAGAGGTTGGGGCTACTTGGAGCCCAATGCACTTGTCAAGGAATTGCCAACAAGCACATGCACCTGCAAATACACGCGGTGCACAGGGGTTCAGGTATTGCAGCCCCCATGAGGGATTCTGGCCTCAAACGTGGTGAGAGGGCAGCTCGGGCCTCTAGGGACATAGAAACCCACCTACTGTGTTGCTGGACCCTTCGGAGTCCGTAAGAGCTTGGGATCAGCAGACGGGTCAGCAGTGTTGCGGTGCCTGCGAATGCAGGGGAGTGACTCCTTCACTCCAAGGGAGATTATCTTCAGTTGTCTTTGATGCTTCACTGGTCCTGCACGGATCCTGTATGGTACACAGGCACAGATGATGCAGCAGACTGAGAGGGAGACGGAGTCAGGCCCAAACGAAGTCCAGCGAAGTCCAAACTGCACAGACGGTCGAAGTGCAGTGGTTTCAGGTCAGAATCTTGTCCACGACGAATCTAAGGTCCTACAGCTAGGTAAGCCCTTAAGTACCCACGGGAGAGGGTTGGAAAGATTCAGGGGACCCTCCCAGGGGGGAGGTTACTCCCATGTCCTTTGTTCAGTTTCGCACCAGAGCGGGAGCCAACGGCTCCCAGGACTGGTTTAAACTGGACTATGCACAGGGACAGCAAATGTGCCCCTCATGCAGACTTTCAGTCGCTGGCAAGCGCACCCACCCAGCCCTAATACACTAAATCCTGTCTGGGAGGTGGTGACACCTCTCTGTGACAGGATGCCTATTGTTCTGCCTGACCCTGCTCAAGCTTGGCTCAGCAGCAGGAGGGCAGAGATGTGTCTCTGGTCGGCAGCAACCATTTTGTGCTGTCCGGAGTTAGAAGGCTGGTACCGGGAACACCAGGGACCCCACGAAGCTCGCTTCTGAGGGGTGGAATCATACCTCCCACACCGGTTACCGGTGTGGAGGTATGATTACAACATGTTTGACACCAAACACGATAGGGTTTGTTTCAGCCGTTTTAGAGTTGGTCATCACGCGGTCGCGTAATGCCCCTCTATATATGGTATATGGCTGCTTCACTGACAACCCGGGAGAATGGACTCCGTATGCAGAAGCACCCTTTCACTTAGAACAAAGCACCTTGCCTTCAGGATTGTAAAGGCCTGCTATAGGGGTGACTTATAGGTTTTAAGTGCAGTGACCCTTAGATATAGTAAACCTATATCTTAAGTAAGTGGTGCATGCACCAACTTACACAGGCTGCAATGGCAGACCTGTAGTTCCATTTTGCATGGCCTCTCATGGGTGGCATAATACATGCTTCAGCCCATGGGAGGCCTCTGGGGTACCTATGCCCTGGGTACATGTGTACCATATACTAGGGACTGATAAGGGTACCCCAGTATCCAATCTGGAGTGTACCTAAGTACATAACATAACAGGTTAGGGAGAAAGCAGATAGACTGGGGTCCTGATTAGCAGGATCCCAGTCAGACTAGTCAAAAACAGTGTTACATCAAGCAAAAAGTGGGGGTAACCATAAGAAGCAGATCCTACTTTCATACAGTAACCATAAGCTTACATACTAGGATGAGCCATCTCCGACTTGGAGAATTATATAATGGACAGAAGGGAAACTGATCAGCTGTCTCCAGCTGCAACAAACAAAACAGGTAATTTGGAGATGAGGATCCTTTTTTGTCCACTTGCTAGTAAAAGATTCAAGAGGGAGGATACCATGTCTAAACTTTATAGAGTTTTAGCTTAGGAGGGGCAGATCTGATCCAGGAGAGGCTCAAAGCTGGGATAACATTCGTGGGACATAAATGTTTCCGTAATGCTCCAAGCTTTTTGCTGCAAAACAAATTCCCAAAAGACTTGCTTTTACTTAAGTAAGGCTCCTTTCTTTAGGGTGGTTGGTATATTCCACTCTTCCTCCATCTTAATGGCTTCGCTTAGGTATTTGATTTTGCTCAGCCACAGGGTGCGTACTTGTCTATTGATGTTAATTAGTTCCACCAACGCACTCCGATACAGCGCTAATGCAGGTGTGGTCCACAAGCGCACCCAGTAGGTCAAGGTTTTTAATAGTGCTACTTGGTCTATTCTGTTTAAAGCAAGATCAAAAAGTAAAGGTATAAGGGGAGTACTTGAGGGCAAGTTAAACCATGATCTAAGGAATTTGTTCTCAGTATTGATGAGTAAAGACACATCAACACCATCCCAGGGCTCAGCCCCATAAATGACTCCTGCAATGGCAGTGGCCCTGTAGACTTCTAGAGTCGTTGATACTGCTCCGCTAGATGTGGCCTTATATTTCCTGCCTATGGCTGATGCCCACTGAAGAAGTATAGACCTATTTATTTTTCCACCTGTGGTCCCCAAGACATGTTATTAGCCAGTTTAACACCCAGATAGTCAAAGCACTTTACTTGTTCCAGAGGAACCCCCATTAGCCTCACTCTGGCCCAGAAGGAACAGTGAGGGTTCAGCAACATAAACTTAGATTTAGAGGGGTTAGCCTTAAGACACAATGTAACATAAAACATTGAAAACCTGTCCAGCAGAGACTGGAGCCCAGATGGTGTTCTTGATATAAAGAACGTGTTGTCCGCAAACACAAGGCTAGGGCAACTGATCCCTAGGGATTTGGGAGCATCATGTCTGAACTGGGCCAGTCTTCAGCTCCCTTAATATACAGACCAAACAGCGTGGGAGCCAACATGCAAACTTGTCTAACACCTGAATTTATAATTATCCAGGATGTAAGGTCCCCACCAGAGTTCCACATGACCTGAGCATATGTGTCGGTATGTAAGATCTTAAGAATCCTTAACAGATCAGCAGGAGTCCCGTGTGAGTTAAGAACCCTTCAAAGGTTATCCCTGGAGACCAAATCAATGGCCGCCCTTAAATCAATAAAGGCGAAATAGAGATGGTTAATTTTCATAGTGACATAATTCCAACAGGTCGATCTTAATCGAAAAACCTGATCCAGGTTGCTAACTCTGGACCTGAACCCAGCTTGGCAATCTGAGAGGATTTGGTTGTCTATCATCCACGATAGCAGACTTTCAAGGACCTGCCTGCAAAAGATTTTTTGGGCTATTGTCAAGCAGGCTAATTGGATTGTAATTGGATGGAATATCCCTCCTCCCCTTCTTGTAAATCAGCACAATAATAGCTCCTTTTCAGGAGGGGGGAATCTCCTCTCTTTGCACTATAGCGTATTCCAGGGCATTTAAATACGGGACCCAAAACCTGGTTGTGACGAGTAGAGATCACCGGGGATACCAACAGGGCCAGATGCTTTTTTCCCTCTTCATTAGCTTCAAGGCCCAGGCCATGGCGGCTAAGCCAAAACCCAAAGGGGCTTTATGGGTATCATCAGACTCATACGCTGCATAAGCCAATGTGGGGTCGCTGTTCGTCTTAGTTGGGTGCGCTATCCATCCTTCTTTAATCACTTGCATATGTGCTGGGGAATATATTTTGGAGCCAATCTGTATCTGGATTGTATCGTTCAGCCCCCTAACATTTGATCTGCCCCTGTACACTGAGGGGCAGATTTACAAGCCCCTTGTGACACTTTGCGCCGCTGTTGCATCACTTTTTGTGATGCAGCGGCGTAATTAATGCACCACGTTGCGGCCCATTTACAAAGTGACACATCTAGGGAGATGCGCCACCTTGTAATGCCCTGCGTCACATTATACCTGCGTCAGGTATAATGTATGCAGGGTGGGCGTTCCCACGCAGGAAAGCCTCGTAGAAGTGATGTAGTGAAATCTACAAGATTTCACTGCGCCACTTCTGGGATGCCACTGCGTCAAAGTCCTATGCCTGCTTGGAGCAGGCATAAGGAGTGACGAAGTGTATTGGGAATAGTTCTCCCCGTGCATTGCTGGAGTTGTCGTACTTGCAACACGACTCCAGCAATGCGTGACTTTTGCGCCAACAGATGCGTCAGAATTTCTGACGTATCTGTCAATCCTTGCGCCATGGTGTGCTGTATTGTAAATACAGCGCATCCATGGTGGCGTAAGGGTTTTGCATTGGAGGCGCAGGGAAACTGACGCATCTGTACAGATGCGTCAGTTTCTTGTAAATCTGCCCCTAAGTTGTGAATTACATGACTGGGCCGGCCCCTGGAGTATGTCACTAGGCCACACCCTATACAAGTTGCTAAAGTGGGCTACTCATGACTCTGGCTGAACCACTGCTTCGAGGTTATATTTCAATTCTTCATTTTATGAACGATGAGATGGTAACAACAGGATTGATGGTAAAGTTTGTTCAACCTCCTTTTTTCTGCTACACTTAACAGTGAGGGACTACGTACACAAAGACATTACCACATGGTGGAAAGTTGCGGTAAATGTCCTTTAACGAAGGCAGTGAATCAAAAGAATAGCACCTTGCTCATTCGCACGAATTTGAAATTGTGTTTTATACACAGATCAAAACATTTAATATTATGATCAGAGCAACAAATGAAACATTAATTAGTTTATATTTTTTGCATTTCATTCTACAATCTCAAAGAAATGTACACAGTGATCAATTATTGAAAACGTAAAGCAATTTTTTGAACCACTCAGTCCCATTTATGGGAAAAAAACAACTGTCTTAAATGTGACGAGCTCCAAAACAATTCAGTATTGTAATTTAAATCTTTGTTCTAGTTAATTTTTTGCGAGAATATATATGTAGTACGGAAATTGCCCATATTCAGTTGTCTTAAGCATCCGTACTATGGGGCCGAT